>VYXC01010662.1:478199-501058 GCA_013397175.1 Platysteira castanea | reverse complement strand
CAAACTAAAAAAACCCAAACTAATCCTAGAAAGATTACAGCAGGGCATCAAAGCAGACTCTGCACTTTTGGAAAAAAGGAGTGCTGAATCTACCTCTGCCAATACTTTCTGTGGGTTCCCAAGGGTCCCGGGATGTCTGGCCAGGCAGCTGGTGAGAGATAATTAACAGGGGCTCAGTTGTGCAGGGCTGTGCAGGCACCCAGCTCATCTCTTGGAGGATGAACCACCTCTGTCTCAGCTGCCAAGCACATCACTGATGATGTCCACACCACCACCACCTGCTGCTCCCCTGTGAGGTAGGTAGGGTAACTCTGCAAGGATCATTTATCCTTTCAATGGCATATCAAAACCTTACCATCAGCCTCTAAAACCCGACATAAACATAAACTCTAAGCTATCCGAAAAGGTTACCCTCAAATCCCAGTACCTGCTTCTGTCAGAGAACACCTAATATCCCAAGTGCTATCACCCAGCTGAGAAAACATCTGCCAAAAAAAGGCACAAGTATCTGCCAGCTGAGTGCAGCTCACAGTCTGTGTACCTTGCCATGACTTTTGGTAAAAAATCCAGTAAAATTAACAGCGAGGCTTCTCATCGACTGAATGGGATTTAGGATCATTCTGAGACAGGTAGTAACTAAGTCCTAAATGCTAACACCCGTCCTCAAGGCATAAAATAGCCATAATCCAACACGATACTTAACATTCTTGTGGTGACAGTATAATCAGGTCCCACTGCCTGGAAGCAATGTCCAAGTCAGCCTACTGCTGTTCTCTGTAGCTCTAGAGTAAAAGGTAAGCCTGAGAGAGCAAGAAATAAGCTAATACTGATCTTCAGATTTCCACAGTGATCAGTCTGAGCTGAAGAGAAAAACAGAGAAGTCTCTACAGTTCTGTTTTCAGTCGTTCAGAAGTGATCTCGCTGTAGCTCTTCCTCTTTTTCACTTTGTAAGTCAAGGTTTGGGAATATTCAGACAGCAGGTGCTCCCAGTAGCAAGAGACGTCCTCCATCTCCAAGTGCTCAGTGATGAACTGACGTCCCCTAGAGACACACAAGGCACAGTCAGGACTGTTTTCCAGTTCCTACAAGAGTCATTAGTTTTGGTTTGGATGTAGATCAACTTTCACTCCTCCTTGTTTCAAATGAGAAACAACACGCACTGCTCTGTACCGTCTATTTTAATTTTACAATTTTCATTCACGCTCACAGCTCTGACACTTGCAGTGCTCGTGCTATCCTCAAGATGGTATTTGCTATCTGGGATAATAAATATCAGATTTCACTTATCACATACAGCTCGAGCAGCACTGATGCATGCTGCTTCAGAGGCCAGCCCCTGCCAGCCTGGATAGATAATGTTTACAGTGCAGACACCGCTCCCAGGAGTCAGCTCTCCTCATACCAAGACCAAAGCTCCCAACCTCTGCCAGATTTCCGTGGCGTTCCTGACACGGGTCACATGTGAACCAAAGAGCTAAGCACAGAATCCTGTTCTCTGCTTCCCCCTGCTTGTTATGAGTGCTCCAGCCCTCCTGCTGTTGTTGCAGAAGATCAGCTATACTGCACCCTACCAATACCAGGTTGTTTTTGATGGGCAACCCCTTCAAAAGCAGTGTAAGAAAATGTTTTGGAAGAAGACTGCCTAACAGCCAAGAAGGACACATAGCTTACCTCTCTGAAATTTCTTGTGCTATGGCATCATTTTCCTTTACAAACTGCAAGAGCTCCCTAAAATGAAGACACAAAAAAAGCTATGAAACAACTGACTCAGTGGAGAACATCATCCCATAGCTAAATTTTTGGGGAGGGTGAGGTTAAGAGTCTACAACTGACTGAAGGTGCTGCTCACCTCAGAGCACAGAGGAAATGTCTTGATTGTTTCACATCAGTTCTGGACAACATGCTGAAATCTGGGAGCTAACAAATTTTGGCCCACTGGTAAGTTCCTCTTCCCCTTATCTGTGCTGCAGGGCCCACTTGCAAATTTCAGTGTCTAGCTCCTGCTGATTTCTGAGAGTGACAGACCTACACACTCCAGTGAAACTGTACTCCCCAAGTAATACGAGCAAAGGATTCTTTGGGGGCAGTGATGAAGAGGAAAGACCATGACCTTCAAGAGTCTTTCCCTGATGCCTCAGAGAGGAGGCACTTCATGGCCTAACACAAACCATCCCACCTTCCCAAAGGCTTTCCCATCGTATGGAATGCTCCATGGAGCGGCCTCAGGCCTCACACCTGACATCAGAGAGGTCTGACCGCACTGGGATGTAGTGGACCCAAGGCTTCAGCTGGGGGTAGAAGAACTCCAACCACTCTTCTCCGACGTGGAAGACAAGTGAGCCGCACAAGAAAAGGTGTTTCAGGCGGAAACTGGCCGCTACTCCCCGGAAATTAAACAGGTACCTTTAAAAGGATGAGCAAAGAGAGGGACCTGATTACGCATTTTGTGTGAGGAAATGCACTGAGGTGTTGCTGGTCTCCAGGCAGCAGTGAACCTCCCCTGACAGGCAGCAGCTGGGGGCCTCCCTCACACTGGGCAGCACACCAGCCACTAAAACAGAGGAAAGGCATTCGTTTGAAGCTGCTCACAGGAAAGGTGAGCTGAAGTTCAGGATGTGCTTGGTGAGTTTCTGCTGTCTGTCAAAACCCAGTAAGAAAATCAAGGTGTGAGGTGTTACCTCTGATAAAGGTACATGCCTGTGACAAACTGAAGGAGGCCTCACAGACAATTGCCAACAAGGCATGGAAGGTCACAACATGGGTCCCATGACCCTACGGGGTCATGCAGAGACTCTGCCAACCACAAGGAAATGTTCCCCAGTTCTCTCTTGCCTTGCAGTGAAGGTTTTCTGTTCACTGTTGTGTTTTGCCACATCTATCTCAGGTTATTTTTTCCTCTGGGATTCTGCTTTAATCTGAATGTAATTGTTCCATATTAACTTGGGAATGCAACCCTAGAAGGTTGAATGGGTCAGCACACAACAGATGGACTTTGCAGATAACAAAGAATCCACGATTTTGTTTTCGGTATCTTCTGCCAAGTTAGTAAAGTGGGCTTGAGTGTGGCAAGGGGGTATTTCTATTACCAAACTGTATCTCAGAGGGATGTTTGTTTGCTTACTTGTTTTCTTTTTCAGACTCACATTTCTCCTATTATATGGAAAGTTTTTCCTACGGGTAAACCTCCCCAGTACATATAACTAACCTTTGAAGTCAAACATTTTGGGATGGGGGAAGAGAGTTCTTCCTCAAATGAAGCTATTTTGGGTGAGATGGAGTTTATATTTAGATATATTTTGGGCAAGATGGGAATTACAGCTAAATTTAGTTCAGCAGTAAATGACAAGGAGTAAATTTGAAATTACTTTGTATCCTTTGTATTACCTAGGAACTTCAGGCAGGGACAAAGAGCCCAACGTATTAAGAACTCAACAAATACATGTAGAGATGTAACAAGAACATGGTCTGGAAGCAAGGAAATGCCTCTGTCCAATTCCAGACTCAGCTCTCACCATCCATGACCTCAGCCAAGCCAGCCTGCTATGACACCTGCACTGAAAGGAGCAGACAAAAGTTTGTGTTGACCCTACCACCCTGGGCTACAACAAAAGAGTGTGAGGAGATCTCAGCCTATGCCGTATGACGGGCTAGGGAGCATCAGAGTTCGGCAGTATCTGAGTAACAGAAGGGAGAAATCTGGGCTACAGTCTAGTGAAATACAAAATGAGACAAGTCAATCACATTTGCACAAAAACACAGATTCAGCCAAATGACTGAGCTCTTATATCAGCAGATTCCGGCTGGCAGGATCACAACTAGCAGAAGAAAAGGCAAAACATCTGACACACAAGTGCATACACACTAAGAGTTTATATTGTACATAGAAACCTGTGAGAGTATTACACCAAAAAACCCTCACTAAAGTAGTTAAAGAATAAAAACCTTTGTAAATCAAAACCACATTCTCCCAAACAACATAAAAAGTATGAATTAGTACTATGTCTGCTCAATCAGATTTCAGGTTCTCTCTTTTACTACATACACCCAGTGGCAGTACTTGTCATGCTAAGCTCCCAAATTTTCAACTGGCTTATATCTGCTCACAAGCTTTCAGAGCTACATGGAGCTGGTTGTTGAATTAGATCTTAAAATTAAAATGAGACCCTACACCACTTGCAAGGAAAGAATAACCCACAGCCCTTGAACAGCCTTAGTAATCAAAACTCTTACTTGTATTTGCAGTGATCAACCAGTGGAACTTCCTTTGCAGGAGGCTTTCCTAAGGTGTCCTTAAAATAAAGAGAATTAAAAAACAAAACAAAACAAAACATTAAGCTTCAAATGGTGATTTAGTTTGTTTTCCTTCTCAGTTAGAAACAAAGGTGATGTGTCAAAACCTTCCATTCCCACTTCAGAGAAAACCTTCTCTGGTAGGCTGTTAGAAGGATTATAAAGAATTCCCGGCCCTTCAAACAAGAAAAAAAGCTCAGTAAATTACACACTGCCTGTAAGTGAATGCCAGCACAAACACATTAAATGATAATGTTTTGTTGGCAGCTACAGAGTGGAAAACAGCTTGGGACAATGGACTGTGTGAAGCCAAGTGTAACCAGATTAGCCAAGACTGTCTAGAGAGAGCTGGACTGTAGACTAAGTAAGAAACTAAAAAGTTATCAGCAACAGTTATCAGCAAGTTATCCACAATAGGATCAAGACATGGAAAAAACAGAAAAAGGTTTAAAGACTGACAGCACCACAGAGGCAGCTCAGAGATAGAAGGGGAAGGGTTGGCCAATTTTGTTGTTGTGGGAGAGGAGGAGATTGGCAGAGATTCATTTTCTTATGTGTTCTGTTTTCCTTGAACAAAAAGCGTAGAAGGAAGAAAAATGTTTGGCCTGCCAGGCTCTAGAGACTCCTTCCTTTCATCTGTCAGAGAGGTGCGGCCATCAAGGGAACTACAAACCTCCCCCCACTCTAAAGGATCACCCACAACCCTCCAACAAGATGTTTCTCACTCATCAAAGCCATCTTGCAATGCCATCCCTTCTGGCCTTCACACTCAGAAGACAGACAAGCACCCACACACCTTTTCAGATTTCCAAGCCTGGTTTTTAGTGTACTCAGCGTCAACAAGTTCTGGGTTTTCTCGGGACAGCAGGATGAGGGGATCTCTCTCAGGGCTTGTTCTGAAAAAGAAATGCTATCACTAATTGCCAATCCACATGACTCAACACAGCTAACAGACTACAGAACTCAAGGCACTGCTTCTTTCTGAGGCTGACCTCCCTATGTGCCCCCAAAACATTACACAGTGTGTACCACAGTGTATTTCTGTCCAAGGGTATATTAACAGAAGAGAATGAGTTATGGGTACCAAAATTATTTGACTTACTATATATTTAACTGTATTATTTAAACCATTCCCAGGACAAATCCTGCTTCCTTCAGGCTTTATCCTGATAGGTGCCAAATGCTTTAACTCTCTCCTCAGTCACAGAGAGTTAAGAGATGTTCAGCATCTTCAGCAGTGATCCCTCTGACAGGGCTTTAAAACACTGCTGATAAACAAGTTTATGACATCGCTGAGACACATTCCTCATCACTTCCTGAGCCTACCTGGTAAGCCACCAAATCCTTCCCTATTGGGGAAGGGGAAGAAACAAAGTATGGGGTTTAACATTTTTTCAAACTGTCACTGGAGAGAGGCCAAAAATAATCTCCTCTTATCCCCCACCACTCAGGTAACTTAAGGCCAGAATACTTTTCATTAAGAGTGGGGCATTTGTACAGCAAATAAAGCATTCAAATTGGCAGGAGGCATGAAAAAATATTAAATCTTTAAATTTGTATCAAGCACCTGCAGTTCCCTTCGCAGAACAAAACAAGCGGGCTCCTGAGGTGACACTTTTAGTCGTTATGAAACAATGTGGCAAATCCATCACAACTTCTGTTTCCAATATTAGGTGATTATAATAAACTAGTTGCAAATGGCAGTTCTTACGGAGAATAACTAATGGTGCAATGCTGTACAACATGTCTCACTTTCCTTACTTTTGGAAAACACACTCTGAGTTACACTTAATTAGGAGTTAGGTCGTAAAGACATGGAAATTTCTGCATACAGAGAGCTGCCACATGTTGGTAGAATCTTCTGTTGCAAGAAAATATGCTCACCTGGATCCTCGGAAATATCCTTTAGAGATTTTTTTCTTCCATGGCCATTTTTCTGCAGATCTGAAAATATTTTTTATACATGGCAATAAATGATTTAACATAACCACGAAACAGCACTCTCATCAGCTTTCACAGCATGATGTCTTTTTCTATTCTTCATTTTTGATGGAAATCACTTTCTTCATTATAGCAGAAAAAACCTCTCAGCCAGGTCCAATGAAACAGGTTTTCCTGTGAATATTTTGTTTAAGGCAACATGATATAGGCTACTTTCCAGAACACCTTTCAGTCAAAACAATGTATTACACACAACTCCCCACCAAACCTTGAAGGGTATTAAAAGTTTACCTAAGATTTGAATCCACTTTTTGCACTGTGGCCTTATTTTGCCGTACTTCACTGAATATGGATAGTGAAAAACCACTAGAGAGTTTCTAATCAGTCATTTCCCACTACAAAACAAAACTACCAATCAAGAAACAAAAAAACCCACCTAGTGCTTTGCACTTAAAAGACAGGAGTTCACTGTTTTTCCTAATCACTTTCATTTTAAACCTAATCAAGTCCTTCAAAATATCTGTTCACCTGGGGTTTTTTCTGTCAGTGCAGTCACCTGCCTCACCATCTCTCAGGGGAACCCTGCCATACTTTTCTACTGCACCTGGTGGAACATGCAGGTCCTGACTCCCAAGTTGATCTACCTGTGCAGGTCAAGCTTTGCATCTCCTTATAACCCAGTGACACAAGTGAAAACACAAGGACGAATAAATGCTTTGGACCTCCATTACACTGCAACACATTAAGCTTTAGCTATGAATAGACAGGCAGATCTTCGGATTTTGAAGAGGGAAAGATTAAACCTTGCATTCTGATGTCAAGTCAATTACATGGAAGTGGTTTTTGCTATTTTGTTTCTCTGTTCACTCACTGTTGCACACTTGGTTTGTCACTCTCCATGGGAAGCAGTCCCTTACTCTGCTAGTAAGTCAAAACATTCTGCCAATAGGAAGACTCTCAGCCAGAAACATCTTCTGTCTTAGCCCAGTAGTGACTCGTGATTGTTAGGAATGATTCCAGGTTTTGCTATTGCACAATGACACTCAAGTAAAAGCAGATCTAAAGAAGGCTTTCCTTTAGCCTTCCAGAAGCTTAAACAAACATCCTGGATCATCCCTGCAGTGAAAAAAACACAGCTCCTAGAGAAGTAGTTGAAAAGAAAGAAAAATATTTCTGTATGTCAGGGGAGATTTCTGCAGGCAGAAGATAACTGCTACTTTATTGACAAACCTGCTCTCCCCAAACCCGATAGTAATCTGGCCCTGACAGCATGAAGGATGTGCATAGTTTGTCCTCTGCATTCCTTATTAAAGGGTTGCAAACAGAGGAGCTAATTATAACTTCCAGCTGCATCATCCAAGGTTTCCATGGAGAATTCCCATACGGCAGTTAGGCTGTAGGTAGTTAATGTGAGGCAAGCAGGACAGATCACAGGCCAACAGACCTCTGGTCTTAGACATCAACACTGGCCCGGAGCTGCCCAGTGCAAGATGGATCTTTGTCTTCCATGAAACCTCCCCCCACACACAACCATTTCCAAAACATACCTTCTGAGGTCCTCTCTCATGAGGTCCCAGCGCCCTAAACCTGTTGGGTAAATTGGCCAAACAGCTGGTCCTCCTTCCCAAAATGTCCAGGCAGGATACATGATATCATTGTATTCAGATGTCTTGAGAAAAAGGAGAGTAATGCAAGAATGAGAGTAATATCTGCTTACTGGGTGTACTGACTGAGCCCACCAGTAACAACCGTTCCTTCTGGGAGCTCTGTTGGCTTTCTCTGTTACGCTTCCATAAGAGGCCACAAGAGCTTTGCAGTCACCATTTTCTGGGCTTACAGAATCACAGAATTAGTAGGGTTGGAAGGCACCTCTGGAGGTCATCCAGTCCAACCCCCCCGCCAAGGCAGGGTCACCTAGAGCAGCTTATACAGAAACACATCCAGTTGGGGTTGAATGTCTCCAGAGAGGGAGACTCCCTGACCTCCCTGGGCAGGGTTCATATGACGACAGCTTGATACTGAAATGCTTCAATGATTTTTAAAAGGCCTTGTCTTGCTGTGTGATGACACAGGATTTTCATGTAGAAGAATAGCAAAAGAGATCCATGATGCAGCTGATTAGTAAAGAGCAAAAGACCTGAGCTCAACTCACCTTTCTAAAGGCTTGTGCCTATGTGTAGCTACCAATGTTTTCTTCTGATGATAAGTCAAGAGGCATTATTGCCTCCTCAGAGATAGAGGCACTTAGAGACACTTTGACATTAAGGTTTCCAACACTTCAGTTCATTCCAGCCTTCCTAGAGATCACTTAGCAATTCACTGTAACAAATATCCAGGTCATGTAAGAATTCCAGTTCCTCATCCTGTTTGGTGCTTTAATCCCCATATATCATCAGAGGGAGGAGCAGCACTTAAGTAAGACTAAACCCTTCCATGAAACCAGAGTATAGGCAATTTTCTTGCACTAGTAATAAACTTCCTACACAATTATCCATCTATCTGCCACATGGAGATACTGCAGAGTCCAAGGCCACCAAGGTAGCTAGGATGTTAGTGCACATGACATATGAACAGGGGCTGAGGAATGGCTTTGTCCATGCACAGGAAGAAGAGGGTCAGGGAAACGTAAATGCCATCTACTGCCTACTTGGAGAGTTCAGGTGGAGGCACACTCTCTTCTGAAGTGCAGAGCCAGAATGATGGCAACAGGCTTGGATTACAAGAAGAGAAATTCCAATTAAATAGTGGAAAATATGTTTTCATTCTGACAACAGGTCACACTCTGCCTGTGGACTCCCTGTCCTCAGGGATGCTCAGATCTGAGCAGAATGCAGCCCAGAGCTGATCCTGCTCTGATCAAGGTGCTGGACTGGGTGACCTTCTGGGGTCCCTTCCAACTTGAATGAGTGTGTGCTTCTCCTTCCAACTTGAATGAGTGTGTGCTTCTCTATCTGCTGCTTCTCAGTCCTGCTACAAACAGGCACTGGTAACAAACCACGACAGCTCCACCACTGCCCCACGGTCACCTTCTGAGATGCAGAATAGGACAGTGCTTCAATCCCTTATGCTTTCAGCCTTAGAAAGCACATGGGACCAGCACCCTGAAGTCTTCCTAACTGGAGGTGAAATGTGAGCTGTGCCTGGGTCGCTGGGTTTCAGTTAAGACAGGGTTGAGGTTGCAGTTCAGATACTGGACAACAGTGAGTGCAGAGCTCCGTTTCTTGCAGGGCACCCAGGGGCAGAATGATGAATACAGCTGCAAAGATTAAATTCCTGCAACCTGCTTTGGAAAAACTTGGGTTCTGCTAGCTAGAGTTAAGGCTGTGCAATGGTCAAGGGGCAAAACAGCTTGGCTTTACTACTGCATCCAGCAGCGAACACAGTTATTGGCTGTACTGAAAATCTGGAGAGAATTTTAGGATCTCCAGGGAGTAGGCAATAGCTATGGATCATAATATGGTTCAGATTGCACTAGCTGAAGACCTGGGTTCAGAGTAAGATGCTGCAAATTAGCAGAAACAGAGTTGGGTTTGAGTTATCAAGATCAAATAGGTTTTTGCTTCTCTTTGCATCTTACTGTCTGCTGGACTTCAACCAAGGACAGGATCAGAGTTAGGCTGCGAAAGTGCAGGCTTTGGGGAAAGCAAGATCAGCCAAAGCTTGAGGTGTAAGAACATTTTGCTGGAAAGAATGAGACACTATGCTACAATCAGGTTTAACAGTGGGAGAGGTAGGAAAACATGCAGGAGGGTTCTTGAGTCTGGGAACAGAGAAGAAAAGAGTGATTGTCTCCATGCATGCGTGTGCCTCTGCATGTGGGTGCACGTTTGCAGGTGGAAAAGGGAATCCAAGGGAAAAGGATTCACAGAAGATGACAATATTATAGAAAAGAAAGGAAGAAACATCCATGTGTGGTACCACAAAAAGGGGACTAAAATATTCACATTAAATGAGATTAACTGTACGACAACTGACATGATCAAAAATCCTTAATATTACTGATAAACTATGGCTACCATTTTAACAGAGGTATTGTAGCAAATGGGAGGAATGCTGGCACATATCCCATCCAGCTGTGTATCATTCCACTGTGGCAGAGGTACACTTTCCGACCTGGAAGAGGAGTTAATGAGGGGAAAAGCTGATCTATCAAATCGATTGATCTGCAAGTCTGTCTGCCAGAAAACTGGAAGCGAAAGGAAACAAAGGGCAAAAAGGAGCAAGCAATTTTGATGCACAGAAAACCTTCCGAGAACCATCCTTAAAAATATGTTCCCAAGAGAAAGAGGGACATGCACGTCTTGGAAATGCTCAGCTTTTAAACGTGGATGTACCTTACTGAAGGAGAAGACTGGGATAATGGGTTTCATCCACTTGGGAACCTGGGGGTAATCTCGCACATTGATCACCATTTCCATGTCGGGGAGGCGGTGGATGATCCCCAGAATGAAGTGCTCAACTCCACTGCATCTGTGGAGAAATGACACATGGCAAAAGGGTTGCAAGAAGGCATCAGAACCCTGCAGTCTCTTGTGGGCCTTTCTCTGCACGGAGGCAGAAGAGATGGTGAGCCTAAGCCATACCATGATGCAAACTAGGAGCGGCCTCCAAGTCCCACTGCAGTATGGACACCAATGAAGCAACACATCCTATTAAACCTGGCCTGACCTGAGCTTCCTCTGGGATCCCACAACCAACCGACCTTTTGTACACCGAAGTGCAACACTGACACTTTCCGGTTGATACATTTAAGCCCAATAGTTTATTTTCTAGGCCTCTGCTCTGATTCAGACCTCTGAAATACCATTGGGCTCAGTAACTTCCAACTTGGCAGTGTTGGAAGTACCCCTCTGCCCCAGCTAGGGAGAGGAGATCTGCACAGCTCTTACCTTGCAGGGAACATGCAGTCCTGCTCACGGTACAGCTTGTTTTTAATTATTTGGTAGTGTGTCCCAAGCTTCCGGCTCACCACATCTGACATCGTCTCCTTGGAAATGCCACCTTGAAAAGGAGCCAGGTCCTGCTTCCAGACACTGAAACAAAACCATCAGTCATTATTTTGCACCATAGGGAGGATACTGTGCATTAAATTATTGCAGTGTGCAGAGCAGGCTTCTAGCTAAACAAGCTCCATGTAGCTTCTAGGAGCTCTGGTGGGAGAATTGAAGTCACTTGGAAGGTCCTCAGAGACTCATAGGTCCAAGCTTCACACTTTTATCTATGTGCTGTTTGCCTGAACACAAAGCCCAGCACAGGACAACTCCAGTTGCTCTCCCACAAAAGCACCTGACATATCCTGGCATGTTTTGGTAAAAACCTTCAGCTCACTTCACCCTTGTGTTCCGGCCCTCCACAAACGATGGGGCACACCAAGACTAAACTCCTCATACAATGTCATGCTATGTAGACACCAAAAAAGAAGGTAAGTCTAGTTGCATGAAATACCATCACCCAGCAACACTGGGTGAGTGAAAGCTGGCCCAGGAGGACAGGCCTATGCAGCACGTGTCCTGTGACTTCTGCACATCACAGTGAGCTCCAGGAACACAGTATGGAAACACAAACCTTATGAATATAAGAACACACAGCAGGAGGATGCAATTAATATAAATTCAGTCTAAAGGTCCTCTGATCAAGCTGCTTGGAGCATGTAACAAACACTGTCAGATTGTAACAGCCAAGGAAACATCCTTTGCTTTTAGGTAGACATTGCATCAATGTTTCAGTTTAAGAAAACACTGTCAGGGTGATCCCACTGTGCAGGTGGTCCAACCCTGGTACAGGTTGCACAGGGAGGCTGTGGAGTTTCTTTGACATATTACTGTTGAGATATTCAAAACCTGACTGGACACAGTCCTGGCAACCCTACTTGAGCAGAGGGGTTGGACTTGATGATTTCGAGAGGTTCTCTCCAACCTCCAGAATTCTGGTATGTCCTAATCGGGTAGAGAGCAGTAAAACTATGCCAGGAATTGCCATTGTGCAGATGATCTGACCACAACAGCGTGAGCAGTCTGGCAGGGATGCAGACGGGATGAGCTTGAGAACAGGAAGAGAGCTGCAGTGCCATGGCACATCCACAGCCATCCTAACTTCATGTTACTACTGACTATCATGTTCTGCAGCAGATTTGGAGGTTGGAACCACTTAGGAAGGTGTTTTGCCCAAAGGTGGGCAGGAGGTGGTGGGGTGTATGTTTAAAGATTAGGATATGTCCTTAGGCTGAATCTGGATTGGAACTTGGGAAAAAGACTGGAAGGCTTAGCTACAAGAGACTTTCCCTCATCAATATTTCAAGAGCAATGAAGATCAAAACTCTAAACAGAGTGTACACAGTTGCTCAATATGACTCATCTGTTTTTAAAAGCCACTATAGCACTCAAACCCCCAAAATGAGTGAGCACATCTGATACTTTTAAATAGGAGGCTTAAAGTTGGGCATCTGTATTTCTGCATATGAAATCCTAATCCTAAAAGCAGAAGAATATGGTAACTCCTAAATTTCTTTTCCTCCTTTAAATAAAAAAGCTGCTTAAAGGTATCAACCCCCCCCAGTCCTACTGAGTGAGAAGGCAGAAGTGGGTTGTTGAGACAAATGTCACCAGCTATGTGCATGGTTTATTGTGTGGCCACACATGAAATGCCAACACGCTGTATGTTCAGCTGCAGAGGGTAACAAGGTGTGTGACCAGCGGCGGTCCCACAGCTGCAGATGTGACACCTTTGGGCCAAAATATTCCCTTAGCTAATCTCCAATCCACCAGAGTTGTCGAAAGTATTCCCTCCTATATCCGGAGACCTGCGCAGTCGAAAGGAAACCAGTCTCTCACCTTCGGTGGCAGCTGCAATTTTCCTTTACACACGGCTCATAGGCTTCCACAGCTTTCTTAATTTGCCCAGTGATCGTTTTCCACTTGGCATCTAAAACACACAGGAAGGAAAAGCCAAAGGATTCGATCCATCCGCCAGCAGAACGAGCCGCGGGGTGGGGAGGCGGGGAACGGGCAGTGGGTCGGGCGTGCCTTCCAGCCCGCGGTCCGCCTCGGGGTGCTGGGGGAGCCGCCCGCCCCGTCCCGCATTCCCGGCCCTCCGGCCCCGTCCCGCACTCCCGGCCCGCCGGCCCGGCGCTCACCTGCGGCCAGGGCGGGCTCCAGCCGGNCGCCCGCCCCGCCGCCATGGCCGCCCCGCCGCCCGGCCCAAGATGGCGGCGGCGCCCGCCCCGCGCGGCCATGGGAGCTGTAGTTCCCACGGGGGCTGTAGTTCCCGCCCGAGCGCTGAGGGGACGGGCGGACGCTCCCGTGTCGTGACACCGCTCCCGTGTCGTGACACCGCTCCCGTGTCGTGACACAGCCGCGGCGGGCTGCGACAGATGGGACCGTGCTGCACAAGCAGCCGCTGCCCGGAGGAGCTCTGAGTGCGCACCCGGGATAGCCCCCCCAGATATCCTCCTAGCTCCGCCCTCAGGAATCCCGCCAGCCTCACGGTCTGTGTGCCTGCCTGCTGCTGGCTCTCCCTCCCTTCGGGCGTTTTTGGGGGAGAACTTCTCTGGAAGCCTGGATTCATCAAGCCTGTAAGAGGCTCTTGCTCCTGTCCCGACCGCTCGCTGTTGCCGAGGCCTGATTTCAATTTGAACATCTTCAAGTCACAAATTTCATCATTACAGTATAAAGGTTCAGACTGATTTGTGTGAATTTCTTTGCAGCTTTAGGACTGTGGATTGCAAGGAATCATAGAATCATTGAATGGTTTGGGTTGAAAGGGGCTTTAAACATAATTTAGTTCCAACACCCCTGCCATGGGCGGGGACACTGGACCAGGTGGTTCAGAGTTCCATCCAACCTGGCTTTGAACACTTCCAGGTGTGGGGCATCCACAACTTTTCTGGGCAACCTGTTCCACTGCCTCATCACCCTCACAGTAAAGAATTTTTCACCTAATGTCTAATCTAAACCCATGCTCTTGGTTTAAGTCCATTCCTCCTTGTTCTGTCACCACAAGCTTTTGTAAAAAATCCCTCTCTATCTTTTTTCAGGTACTGGAAGGCCACAATTAGGTCACCCCTCAGCCATTACTTTTCTAGGCTGAACAAACCCAATTCTTTCAGCCTTTCCTTGCAGGAGAGCTCATCTATCCCCCTAATCATCTTGATGGACCTTCTTTGGACTCATTCCAACAGGTCGATGTCCTTCAAGGTTTAGATGATCTTTAAAGATCCCGTTCAACTCAAGCTATTCTATGGCTCAGTGAAAGAAGAGAACTGAGAATTGGTGGTTGAGCACCACCAACATCATGTGTAGAACCTTCACTTTGCAAAGTGGTTTGTAAGAATGTAGTCTTTAAAGCTACCCTCCACTTAGTGTTTGGCATTTGGTTTGGGTCCACTTGGTGCTATTTGGCCATCCTTTAGGAGACAAGCCATCCTTTAGGAGACAAGCTTAACACCTTGATGCAAGATGCAATACCCGTGCTGATAAGCTGCTAAATGAATGTAGATCGGAGGGGCTGGGGTTAAGCAGATACCATCCAAACATGAATCCAGACCAATCAATCTAGGTATCTTCCCGAGGCTGAATGTGGAAAGGTCTGTGCCATCTTCACAGGGTCTGTCTATTCAACTGTCAGCACTAAACATCCATCTTTCCTTGCTTGGTGGCCTTGGATTTCAGGAAGAGGAGCTGTGGCTGCTCATTTATGCGAAGGAGCCACATTTACGCTAAGTTTCTATAGAGTCAACTGATGAGCCACATAAGCCTCCACCTCCACTTGTCATAAAAACCTCTTTTGTGTGAAACTGAATTGGTCCTGTAGGTATTTGTAGATCTGGGTGGAGAAATGATTACCAGAAAACAGACCTAAGAGGAAAAGCCCTGTGCTGACAAGGAGTGTGAAGGTTTCCCAAGGACTGCTAAATTCTAGGGACCAGTAGTTCTACTGAATATGCAAGAGCTGATAAAATACAGGCACCAAGTCTGCTCACTCTGTGCAAGGCCACAAGTGAAAACTGGGATCAACCCCTGGCTGGAGGGTAGCAGCTCCTACAGGCAGAGTCTGCAGGACCATGTGTGCACCCATTGAAGTAAGTGACTTTGAGGGACTTTCTGAACACCTGCTTGGAAGGTGCTGGTGCCAGCACAACCCTCCACTGGAGTTGTCCTTATGAGGGAATGAGTGAATCTTTGTGTATTATCTGCTATTAATAGTAACAACTTCCTAAAGTGAAAACCTTGAGTACTTCTGGCTATCTCATCCTAAACTCTTGTTGCATAGCCAAACATTTTTTTAAGCAAATCAGGAAAATTAATCCCTTCTTTTCATCTTCTCCTAGAGATCCTCTGTCTTCCTTTTGATTTCTGCATAGGGGTCTCCTTTCTTTCTTTTCCTCTACAGTCTTTCTTAGAGCTGCAGTAGTCATAGATCCAACTAGAGGCTGGTCTGAACACTCCCCCAAAAGTGTGAACCTTAGTGTGGTAAAAACAAAAAATTGTCAGTACTCTTAAATATCTACATTTTCCTCCACTGGCCTCACTCAGTCTTAGCCATCTCTACATCACTAATCACCCATCATTTCTAGCAAAGTTTTCTGTCTTCCCTCTCAGGTTCCAGACCAGATTTTCCTGCTTCTTTCCTGGCTGACTGAATAGAGACATCAGTGCACTCTTCCAACACCATTTCTGTTTGTTTCTCACAACTCTCTGCTAGTCTCCTACACAGCCAGGAGAGCTGTAGTAGTTCACACTGTAGCAAAGGTTATTTCGGGTACTTTCTCTGAAGCAAATAGTAGGAGTGGTAGTCAGCATAAATGTTTAATAGGCCCTGAGAGCTAAGACTTTAAGATGAAGCTCCTTTTGAAGCTACATTTACAGCCTCTGCTCTCCCAGGCTTTGTATAATGAAAGCACCCCAGGCCACTGTGGTGTGGTTTTGGCATGTGCTGTAGTTCCCCCCAAGCACCTTGGATGGTTGTAAGCCTCAGAACCCCTTGACTCTCACTTCAAACACAGCCTTTGCCTCACCTTCTCTACCTTCTTAATTTCCTGTAAATCCAGAGCTCCATGCAGGAGCATCTGGCTCTGATCTTTGATACCCTCCCTCAAACACAGCCCCTCCCTCATTTTTTTTCTCTGCCAAATCAAGCATAAACACCCACAAATTTACTTTCATCCTGTTCCATGTGCCTGGAGTGGAAAATCACTTGGCTGTAAATCTGGTGTCCTTGCTTTACATATTCAACATAGGTTAGAAGAAGGGTGCTTGGGAAAGAGTTTGGTTCTCCAAGCTGCTTATAAGACTGAGTTGAAGAAAACATACTTCCTACATGTTGAGTTTCTCTCAGAGCTGTGGTCTGGCTTTTCTTTGCTGCTATCTGCTTGAGCAGAGGTGGCAGTGGGGGCCGTTCTCCTTCAATTCATCCTTCTGTGCCAAATGGAAGTCCTAGGCTTCCTGAATCCCTTAGATAATGGGGAATATTTCCTATGAAGAATGGCCATCTCAGCAGAGGGAAAAAAGAAGCTGTACAGGCTGCTGAGCTTCAAAACCTGTGATTGACATTACCAGGGCTTCTGGGGATGGGTCCAGTCTTTCTCATAAGAAGCCACACAGCTTCTGGAGAGTCGAGATTGCTTCCTGTTGGTGAGATCCTTGTGGAGCTTCTTTTCCCCTTGGCTCTGAGCTGTGTCCCATAACATGCAGCCCTGTGGAGGCATTGGACTGTGGCTGTCAGGATTCAGGAAAGCTGGCCACAGCTGCAGTACATGGCTTGGGGATGTTTGGTATTGAATATTCAATTATTTTACGCAAAGGAGGGGAATTATAAAAGTGTTACAGCAACTGGAGCACTGCAGAGAAGTGTAGTGCCGGAATGGGACACCCAGTAAGGGTTGGGGTCATGAATGAAGGCTCAGACTAAGACTCCGCAGGGTCTGCAGAACCTCGGGGTTGGACTGGGCAGAACAATGCCAGAGACCCCAGAGTTGATGAAACCCCACCAAAGTGTGCCAGTGAAGGAAGTCAGTAACCCAGCCCTCAACCCAGCCCGAGGATTTGTCAAGGCAAAGGAAACAATAGAGCTTCCAAGAAACAGTGGGAAAGGCATCTGTTGCTGAAGCCCAAGGTCAAAGTTTAAGTAGCTGTGCATGCTGTGTGAGCAACACAAACCAACTACATCTGGTGCTTGGGAGAAGATGCAAGAACTGCAGTGGTTTCATCCCTTGAGGGATTTGTGTGTGCCAGAGGGTTCCTGTGCTCATGACAGTGATGACAGTGTCATTAAAACCTTTTCGTATTGGTAGCAGAGTGTAGCAGCCCCAAACGGGAAGAAGGACACCTATTTAGTGTGTGAATTGAATATGTAAGTACACATAAAAACATGGGGCCGGGAATATATCTAAGGCTTTTATTAAAACAGCACAGACAAATCCATCTTTCTTGGAGGAGTTAAGAAAACCTAGGACTCCTACACAGAAGGATAAACTGAGTTCTGGTTTCTCTTAAAGACACAGCACTTGTCACTACCAGTGTCATTGCTGCAGCTACTTTGTTTCCTGAAGGCCACCATCACCCAAGAATTCCTGGATGTTTATGACTCCATGGACATTGAGTCACTGAAGTTGTTAAATTATCGAAGCATGGAACTGTAATTGTGAGCATCTTGTGAACTGAGGGTGACTGAAAGTCACCAACACCCCTGCACAAAACAAAAACTGGAAAAGGCAAATTTGTAGTGGTGGAGCATGGCGGGGATGCTTGGAAAGTAAAAAGCCCTTTGTCTCATGAAGAGGATGTATTCAATATTTGTACCCATTTGCTTTTGCTTTTGAGTCACAGGACACCACCACAAGCTGAAATTGAGCACATTCCTATAGAAAAAGCCTTGGCATTAGGCCATGGCTGTAAAGACTTTAAAAAATCTGTTTGAGAGGCCATGTTAACTAAAACTGATCATAAATCACTTTTTGCCATTGCCAGTGGGGATCTGGCAAACACCTTCCTGCAAACAGAATGTCTCTTTCCTTAGCTACAGTTGTATAACTTGCAAATTGAATGCGAACCTGAGAAAGATTTAGTAGTTGCAGGCACACTCTCTAGAGCCTTTGACAAAAATTCTGTGGAACAAAGTCCCAGGCTAGATTATGGATATGTCAATTGGGGAAAACAAAATAGAAAAACCCAGCCTTGTCGGTTTTAAAATGAAATGCAGAATTTTATTGCTGGTGGTTTGCTGAGGACGAGACACTGCAGGATGTAATTAAGGTTCTACTAGAAAATGATTTGCACAGCTTATTCTCTCCCTGTTTCAGTTTAAAACGATTTAGATACCACTTCTCTGAGGCATGAAGAAAACTGATCCTTGAAGTGTTGCAGGAAAATAAAGACACAGAAAGCCATTTAGAGCCTGAAGGCAGCGTGAGACATCCCTGCCTCCCTCAATAGTCAGAAATACAAGTGATGTGAAATGGAGGAGTGCGTGCTGGTGGAAAACACTCACCCTCTGGAAGGAAGTTAGGGAAGCAGGCTGGCATCAGCTTGATGTGGGAATCCTGAGCAGCCATTTTCATACTGCAGGGTAGTCTTTGAGGGAAGGCACCACAGCTTTGTAAGGGAGCAGGTCGCTGGTGTCTGCTAGCAGTGGATTTCATATACATAACATGTCTGTCAATGGGCTGCAGGTCACTGCAATCTTGTGTGTATCCCATCTAATCCCTGGTGCCTAAACTTACCTCACTGGTGGAAAGAGACGCCGAAACTCTGCCAGGAAGGGGGCAGTGTCAATCTGTTGCACTCCTGGCACTCCTCAGTTGCAGTGGATTGTCACATCTGTGCTAGCAGAAACTGGTACTGTAGTGAGGGTGGGTTGGTTGAGATAAGCAAACAGGAAAAGTGGAACAAAAACGTGGTGTGATTTTGTAGCCTGGGATTGGCAGTGTTTCACAAGTGATAGAGATGCACAGAAACAGAGAGACACAATTACTGAAGATGGGGTGTGCTCTGTGGAGACCTCGTGAAGGAGGTTGTTGTAGGCAGTGCATGCTGTGGAGAAGTAGATTCACGTTTCCCAAATTCCAGAGGGCAGTGGGAGAATGTAAATTGCTGCCTTTCACACTGGTGGTGTCAGCTTAGAGTGGCTGTAGAAAAGTAAGCAGCTTCTTAGTGGCCTTTTTGCTAACTGTGGGATGGGTTCTCCAGAGGACACAGGTTAGAACACGGGACATCTGGGACAACAGGACATTTCTTAAGGGGAACAGACACCTTGTAAGTACTTGTGGTGTCCATCAGCTGGGAGTAGTGGAACCTGTGTCTCTAGGGAAGCTTTGGGGATCTGTACCTTTCAGAAGCTCTCGGAGGAGGTGTCCTTGTGCAGAGGCTTGTGAGAACAGCACTGACCAGAGCTCAGGCAGTGACCCATGGAGAGCTCTTTAGGGTTCCTGGTTAGGAGGCATTCCTGGACAACGTGGAACATGGGAGTTCTCACTCCCATGTTCCTGATCTACTGATCTACTTGTGAATTCTTCAGTTCACAAGTAGATCAGAAGACGTTACCTGTTCCACGCCATTTCAACCAGCAACAAAAGGCGTGCTCAGGTACAACGTGCTGAGCATTGAGGGGGTTCTGTTTCCTTCTAAAATCCCAGTGCTTGTCACTGCCAGTGTCATTGCTGCAGCTACTTTGCTTCCTGAAGACCATCATCGCTGGAGAATTCCTAGATGTTTGTGACTCCACAGACTTTAAGTCACAGAAGTTGTCAAATCATTGAAGCATGGAACTCTAATTGTGAGCATCTTTGTTACAACTTTTTTTGCAGAGCTGCACAAAATTTGTGCTTTTCTCTGTCCTAGCATTGCTTGAGTGTAATAGAATTTCCTTCTGCTAATAAACTGAGGCATTAAGTTTCTAATTTAGGGATGGGATAAAATGAGTTGTGCTGTGATTTCTAATCATGGGAGAACTCTTCTAATGTGCACACGTTCAGTGTTTGTCGTATAAAAATGGTTCCTTAACAATGCCCATTGCAGCTAATTTGTAACTACACAGTGTAAACATTGATTTCTAAAGTTTTTTAATAGATCCCCAAGCTACTTAATTATCACTTACTGACCCTTGTTTTCTAATGGTGATTAGTTTAGTTTCCTCCAACTTTATAAGAGCTGGGTCTCCAGTGGCAGTAATATGGGCAATTTCTTATTCCATATTTAATAGGATAGGGTGGTCTCCAAAGCATTTCTAGCTCATGTCTTCCCAGAATTAGGCTTTACCTTCACAGTGATAGCCCTCTTAGTTGGACATTTTCAGTTTTCTATCTGGTTCAGCTAAAGCTTATATTAAAGTCGGGGAGAAGTAAATTCAAACCAAAACTTCTCCGGGGTTTAAAAAAATGCAGTTTAAAAAATCACAGTGTCTTGCTTGTGGTAGGTTTCTTTCAGGTCTGGAACACTTTTTGGTCTATAAACCTGTTGGATTCTTCAGCACTCATATCTATGTGAGTTGAGGAAAGAGAACAACCTGGGTTCTGAGAACAAATTGCCATGAAGAAAATCTGTAGGTTAACTTAAACCCTATGGCAGTTTCACTGACTCGAACCATTAGCAGAGCTGAACTTCTCCTTTACACTTAATCTTCCACTGCACTCTGTATCCCCCTACACTATTTAAATGACATTGGCTGCAAGGTCAAGAGAAAAGCTGGTTTTGACTCCCTTGAGGTAGAAAATTGGAGAAGAGACTTCCAAAAGCAGAAGTCAGTTTTCTTGTCATCCCCTATTGTCAGAGAACTAGATCTGTCTTAAAAAAGACACAGGTTCAGAGACACCCACCAGTCTGAAACAGGCAGTGAAACTTTTCTTCTTTTCAAATGTAGTAACACTGAAAAGTCAGAAAACAGGACTGAAGGATGCATTGGGATACCTCGTAGTCTATCCCTCTATCTGGTACCATGGCTACCTGAATCTGCCATTCTTGACCAACATTTGCCCTTTTCTTAAAGACAGGCAGTGATGGAGCCTGCTCAGACTTGTAGCAGTTTTTGGCTCATTTTGGACTTGCTTCCCCTGTGAGTTCAAGTCCTGCCTTCCAGTGCTGACACTGTAACTCCCATGTAGCCAGTCCTACCCCTGTCTACTACATTTGAATAACTGATTTCTTCTAAGCAACTGTAGAATTTTACATGTCTTTTTTGAATTACATCTCTTTTTTTCCCCCAGACTTTCTCAGATAATCAAAGATGTTTTGAATACTAAGTCTGTTTTCCGGCATATTTGCAGCCTCTCCCAACAAGGTGCCATCTAAAAGTTTAATCAGATCAGCCTCTGTTTCTTCATTCTTGTCATTAATGAAAATACTGAATAATACAAGTTCTGGGAGAGTTCTGTACAAAAATCTTGCTTGATGCATCTTTCCTGTTTGATGGAGAAGGAGCAGTAACTTCCCTGGGTATGAAATTTCCCTCTCCTCCAACTAACAGTCAAGAACAATAATTTTCAGATTGTGAAACATTCCAAGTTAAAAACCTTTCACTAAGAAAAGTCTTCAAAGGCTGGGCAAGCACAAAATATGCCTAAGAACAAAATTTATTCATAGATTGTAGAGGATCCATGCTCTAGCCATAAGGTCCATAAACATTTAAAGGGAGAGGATCTGTTCAAGGAAATTCTTTAAGTATTTATGGTACCCTGCCAGACACCTACCAGGACCAGACTCCTCCCAGCCTTAAAGCTGGAGCGTTACAGAAATAGTCTCAGCAGATTGTTGAAGAGGAAAAAAAAAAAAACAACAACCCACAAACCTGTAGATTTAAGCCTTTTGGAACGGGCATGACCTCTATAGAACACTTGGAAATTCCTTAAAGGTTTTATTCCTTTGAAAAAAACCCTCATGGTTTGGTGCTTCTGACTTCCGGGTTGCACAGTGATCTCGTACTGGTGCTACAGTGATCTGCACGTAGTTAAATCCTTCTCAGACATTTTTCTAAGGGTCCCTAGACATTCGAAATGGCCAACAGGAGGGCTTGAATTTTTCAGGGCAATGATGCTTGTACCTTCCCGATTTAAGCCAACCTCCAACTGTTTGGTATCAAGAAGACACTCTGCAGAAGGCAGATTATTGCAAATGCTTCTGCTGCAGTTCAAAGGGACCCAAACAGCTCGGAGAAATTGCCAGTAGGAGTCTCATGGAGTTCTACAAAGGGAAATGCCAAGCTCTGTCCCGGGGCAGGAATAACCCCAAGCCACCAGAACCCCAAACCTTCTTTGCCCTTGTGGCAAAGAAGGTCAACACCCTAGAAAAACATCACCAGCAGGTCAAGGGAGGTGGCCCTTCCCCTCCACTCAGCACTGATGAGGCACATCTGGAGCAATGCCCAGTCCTGAGCTCCTCAGTACAGAGCATGCATGGGCTACTGGAACAGCTCCAGCAAAGGACCAGAAAAATAATCCCAGGCTTGGAGCACTTCTTACATGGGGAAAGGCTGAGAGGGCTGGGGCTGTCCAGACTGGAGAAGGGTGTGATCTTGTCAGTGTGTATAAATGCCTGTTGGGTGGGCAATAAAGAAGACAGACACAGACTCCTCTCCATGGTATGTAGTAAAAGGACAAGAGGCAAGAGGTACAAGCTGAAACACAGGAATTTTTGTCTGGAAAG
>VYXC01010662.1:454612-469704 GCA_013397175.1 Platysteira castanea | reverse complement strand
GACCCGAGCGCGCATCCTTCGCCTCCCTCCCCTTCCCTCCCTCCCTGCTCCTACCTTTTTCCGCCTTTTCCCTTTATTTTCCTTCCAGTTCCCTCCCCGCCCCCCGTTTTTTTTGCCTTTCCTTCGGGGGTGCGAACCGCTCTTGCTGTCTCTCCCCTCGAGCTGCATGCGCCTCTCGCTGCCCTGCTCTCCCTCTCGTCCTTCTCCCTCTGCCAGCTCTGTGTAGCCTGGCGTGTTTCTCTGTTCCTCTCCCCGCCACGCAGCCCTCCCCCTGTGCAGCTCTCTCCATGAAATGGAGCTGAACAATTGCACCGGAGCAGCTTTCTCTGCTCCTGCCATATGCCCGTGTGCCGAGGCACACCATTGCTCTTGTGGTATTTTGGATGTATTTGCACTGGAAATACCAGGACGATAACAAAACTGTGGACTTCTGCCTGTGCCTTTTTGGATCATAATGAGATTTGAAATCCATCATGAATGAGATGTGATGGATGGCTGTACTGATATTTTGAGCCGGTTTAGGTCAGAGTCATCTGAGATACCCAGGCTGGGTAAGGGAGACCATGGCCCTAAACATTACCTGCCATCCAAGCACCAAGAGGACAAACCAAGTCGCTGAAGTGACATTATTCTTCCCCTTTCTCTTTATTTTTTTCCCCCTTTTGGAGATAAATACGGTTCTGCAAAGAACCACTAGTAATTGCCCAATTCCTTAAATATGACAAGATGATGCCTGAAATGACAGTCTCTGCCACCAGTGCACATTGCCCCATTCACCTGAATACGGTATTAGCTGAGGCTGCCTCTGCAGCACCAGATTGTCTCCCCTTGTCCCCTGCTCTTCCCTCTTGAAATCCCTCCTGGAGCACCTCATAGGTCAGATCCCTCTCATGCACAGGGGGAGGCACGGCCTTGGTCCCTTCTTGTGTTAAAAAAAGGAGCTTTGAGGCTGGGAGCTGTGCTGCCCTGTAATTAATGTACACTCAGCCTCAAATATGCAGTGACAACAACTTAAATGTCAACATTCCTAGTTAATCCCTTGCTAACAAAATGTGCCTGGAAAGAGATGGTTCTGCATAATCTCCACTGAACAAGATCTTATTTTAGCAGTACAAGCACTTGGGAGATTTCCCCAGTTTGACCAATGAGACCAAAAGATTGGCTTTGATAATCGCGGCTGTAAATGATGCGTTTGATCCTCTCAAGGAAGGGAAGGGCTGCATGTGGCAGAGAATACAAACCCTCCTTTGCCCAAGCCCTCCTCCAGAGCAGCGGCAGGCTGGCATTCCTGGGTGGTGTCTGTATGACAAGGGATGTGATTGCTGTTCTCTGATGTTCGCTGCTCTCCCCTCTGCTCAGGGAGATGTCCGCAGCCTCCTCCTGAGTCACATTTTCCAGGCTGAACAGACAGCAGTGTTAAAAGGGAAGTTACAGGGAAAATTTTATTTTAATACATAAAATGCTTCTTGTAAGAGCATTGAAGCAGGGACCACGACCACAGACATGGTGTTTGGATTCCTCTCTCTGTGCACTGAGACCAGCCTTACGTTTATCCTGGGAAGCCCAGGCAGACCCTGAGAGTGTTGGTGTTGTCTCCCTGTGGCTATTTTAAGCCTTCAGTGTAGGCAAAAGGCAGAGCACCCAGGGTGAGGAGATGAACCTCCTTATTTTTCAGAGCAGTCCGATGTTTTCAGCACCCTGGCTCCCTGCAGGGAGGATTCCTGCACTTCCCGGGCTGGCATCCTCAGACACAGAGCAGTAGGTTCCTCCCCAGCAGGCTGTGGAAGCAGAGGGGCACTGACTCAGGATTTCTTGCCTGGGGTGGATTGGTGCCTGAGCTCTAGGCCTAGCCCAGAAACACAGTAGGAAAGGTGGTGGGCCATTCTTCTGGGCATCACTCCAGTTTAACATGCAGTCCTTGCATCCCCAGGTTATTTGTGCCTGTGGTGTGCAGGCACATGTAGGGGAATTTACTATTCTGCCCGTGCTTTTCAATCACTGGGTTCCTGCACACCAGCGTCACCTCACACTCAGTGATAAAATGATATCCACTTCTTCCCTTTGCATTTTATGGGGATTTTTTTCCCTTTTTCACTCTTTGTCACTTCTTTTCTGAAGGATGTCTGAGGGGTGCTCTCCCCACCATTATTTCAGTCTCTCATTTCAGCCTAACTGTGTTCACACTCTCTTCCTCGCACTGCCTCCCTTTTATTTTGCTTTGTTCTTCCACCACCACCTGTCACCAAAATCTCTTCCTTCCCTACTGTGTTATCTTCTAGAGACCTATCCATTCCCTCTTGCTCCATTCCTAATAAATCCCCTCCATTATTTTCTAAAACACCTTCTTTTGTCTCCCTCTTTTCCACTGCCTGGCATTTGCCCGAGCCTTTGCCACCCCTCCCCAGCTCCCCACCGTGGAAACACTGCTCACCAAAGTTGCAGTTCCCCTGTGCCTGTTGTACACCACAACCGTGCAGCAGGACTGCCTTTCACAGCCCTGCTCTTGCTCACTTGGTGCTCTGCGTGGGCAGGCTGTACACCCATTGCCATCCCCGTGCTGGCAAGCTCAGCTCAGGACAGGAGGATTGTCCGTGGGAAGGCTGCTCTTGTCCTCCAGCATCTCCTCCCTCGGCACTTGGAGATGGGCTACAGGGCTGCCCTGAGCTTTGAGCTGTGCTTATGGGTGGAGCTGCCCTCTGAGCGGCCCTCCTGCAGTCTCTCTTTCCCTGAAAGGGATCTTTCCCCAAGAATATATTGCCCTGGTGTTCCTTTTTGCTCCTCCACAGAAGCTCTGGGGGCTGCAGTTGTTGTTCCTCTGCACCGCCCCTGCTCACGGCTGCCTCCCTCTGCCTTGTCTGCTCCTCACCTCCGGGGCCCTGAGCACTGCTAGGGCTGCCACGCTGCTGGATGCCCTGATCCCAGTGGGATGGAAACGCAAGGGCCGTGCTCAGCTTCAGCCAGTGTGGCAAGATGTGACTTCTGGGCTAGGATGGGCTCCCTAATTATTGAGTAATGCGTCTAAGGTGTTTGAATCCCAGTAGCTGTTAGAGATGGCTTTGTGTAACCCTGAGCCACCCTCTCTGCCATCTTGCTGAAACAAGTGTGCAGCACACAGATTCTGGAGATAAATGGACATTTTTGAAGCCTCCATTCTTCTGCAGAACTTGTAGTGCTTCCATCTTTCCCGGCCCTTGCCTTATCCCTCTCTCTTCCCATCTACTGCAACTGTTTTCTATTTTTACTCTTGACAGAGGGCTGTGGGCTTAGAGGCTGCTCTTGTAGCCGTAGATGTAAAATGCCTGCTGTGTGGTGTTTGTCATGAAAGAACCGCTCCTGGAAATTAACTAATTCACAGACCTAACTCATTAACTCTGCAGCCACGCAGAGCTGTGGAGGAGCGTCTGTGTGGTTTCACTGCCGAGGGCTCGGGGCTGGGGGAGAGGGGTGGCAGGGAGGTGGAGAGACCCATGTCTGTGATCCCAGCTCTTCTCCCAGCCTGTGCCATGGTTAGCAAATCATTTCCCACCTCTGTCCCCCTTTCCCAAGCCCTTGATCTCTTCTCCAGTTCAGCTGCTCAGGGCAGGAGCTGTTTCTCATTACACCTGTCCAGTGCCTTGTACAGGGAGGCCTTGACCTTGGTGGGGGCAAAAATTGCTCCTGTTGTAGAAACAATAAGTACTGGAGACACAAGGAGTTATGGAGTCAGATAGCTCCAGATGTCAGTTTGTTCCCATCTGGGTGTCCTCCTTTTACTACCTCTGCCTCCAGGAGGATGCTGCATGGATCTAAGAAATGCAGGTTGATTCTTCCATGGTGGCACTGCATTCCTCCTCTTCTCCTTCCCTCAGGCCCAAACCCAGGCCCCGCTGGAGCCAGTGGCAATATTCCTGGCAGAAATACATTGGAAGTGGACCAGGCTCTTCCACCCTAAGCAGCACAGTTTTAACATCAACCCACACGTTTGGAGTACACTGGGAGTCAGACGAGGTCACTCAGACTATTTCAAGGCTAGATGTTTGATAGGAGAGGTTTCCCTCTGTGCATCGTCCCACAAGAGTCCACACTGCCTGCCCTGGCTCACTCTTCCCTCCATGCATGTCACTGGAGCTCCGTGGGGAGCTCTGCTGGGCATCTCTGCACCTGTGGATGGGAGGAGTCCTCTGCCCAGGGGTCTGCTGAGAGACTGCCAGGAGCTTCCCTGACCCACAGGAGGGTCCCCCCTCCTTCTGCCAGCCGCCTGCCCCCAGGCAGGCAGCACAGTAACCACGGCTTCTCCTTGTTGGGATGGTGGTTAGGATTGGGGCTTGCTGAGTAATGCACAGCTCGGGTGGGTTTCTGAGGCTTGGGGCTGGCAGAATGTGCACGCTAGGAAAACCCCATTGCACCGAGTCCCAGTGGGTTGAGGTGGTGACATCTGGTGCTGTTTGGGATCAGGGATCGTGCCTGATGTTGTGGCTGCACGCGCTCCCAGCTGACACTCAGGGCTGAGCACTGCTGGGAGCGCATCCAGCGCGCGCCGAGACAGAGGCACTCAGGCTGGGGACCTCGAATGAGGAGAGGAAGCAGAATAATTGCTGGACGAGGAAGGAGATATGTTCAGCTCCTCTATTTAAGCACGCCTTCCCGCAGATTGCTGGGCTCTGCTTGCCAAATGTGAGCTCTGGCCACCAGGGACAAGAGAGCAGGAGCTTTTCTGGCAGTTGATGGAAACTCGAGGAGAAGGCTCCGAGCCAGGCAGTGCCCACTGAGAGGAGTGTGATGATGGCTGCTGGGCTGGGATTATGGAGGTGTGTGTACTGAGGCATACCTGGCACTGCGGCAGGTGACAAAGCACACCTGAGAGCACCTTGGGATGAACTCTGGATTCCCCAGTCAGAGGTAGATCTCCTGATGTCACTCATTCTTCCTTTTGCTCTCCCTGGATACTTCAAAAATCCTCACACAGCGAAAGTTGGTGCAAGGATGTCCTGCCAGTGAGGACCCAAGTCACCCTGCCTGTGCAGCACCAGGGAGCCCTGCAGTCTTCAAAGCTCTGGCCTTGATCCCATGAAGTCATGGTACATTTTTGGAGCTGTGCACAAAGCAATAAGGGCAAGGCTTGTTGCAGAAGGCACACTGCTGAACTGAGGAAGCAGGACTAGTACTGGACCCAAGCCAGCTCATGTCCCACGAGCTCTGCTGTGCCTGCATGCTCTGGTACAGATTTAGCAGCAGCAGAACTCTGTGCTCTGTACTGCATAGGTGTCAGGGTCACCAAGGTGGCAAACACTGTGGGACCGTGCAGACTGGCTCTGCAGGGCAGTGGCTGACCTGCCAGATGTGTGAGGTGCAGCTTTCTTAAGGGCAGCCTTGTTGCCAGATGTCGTCCCCATCACTGTAGAGATCTCTCCAGCTGTGATTCCCAAGTACCTTCAGATCTGCCCCTGCTTTGCAACCCTGCCTTTTCTTCATAAGGATCACTCTGGTTATTGCTATAGCTGGTGACTGTGAACCTGTAGAGAACCCAAAGACAAGTGAAAGTTACTGCAGTGTTGAAAGTCTTCTCTTTGTAACTTCATCCTGCAAGAATTTAGGGTTTTGTCAGAGCAGATGGTCAGATGTCAAGTGTGAGGGCAGAGCCAGAGAAGATGTAAGGATTAACCTGGCAAAACCACTATCTGTGGTTCAAGACTCGTGCTTTCAAGTTCTGCCAGGCTGCCAAGGCTGGAGGTGATGCCTGTCTCCTGTACTTGGCTGGCACATGACTTGGAGGCTGCACTCCTCTGCACACCAGATCTGCCAGGGGTCTGGGGAACCAGCCATGCATTGGTTCTTCCTATGCCCACTCAGGCAAGCTCTTTCTTTTGTCCAGTGCTCAGAACTGTGCATTATGCCAGTCTGAGCTTGCCCCACAGCACCTCTGCAGTCACCCGGATGGTCTGGATACAGCTCAGTCTGGAGCAGGTAGTTCAGAACAGCAGAGAGCCTTTACTGCAGCAGTTTTTTCCAGCAACTGCTGTTGTTAATTTCCCTGATAACAGCAACAGTTACTTGGGCAAGAAAAAGTCAGCGACCAAACACCAGTTAGTAGGAAAACCAGTAGATGTAACATTTTTGGACTTCAGCAAAGCTCTTGATACTGTTTCTCACAGAATCCTTCCGGACAAAGCATCCAGCACACAGAGGGATAACTGTGGTACAGGGTGGCTGAGCAGCTGGCTCACAGGTCGGACACAAAGAGTTATGGTGAATGGGGGGGACATCAGGCTGGTTCCATCCTAGGACCAGTGATCTTCAACATCATCGTTAACAACTTGGACACAGGACTGGAAGGAATACTTAGTAAATTTGCTGACAAAACTTAATTGGGAGGAGCTGATGACCCCCTTGAGGGCAGACAGGGCCTGCAGAGAGACCTGGATAAATTAGAGATGGGCGATCACCAACTATACAAAGATTTACAAGGGCAAGTGCCGGACTGTGCACCCGGGGCAGAAAAACCCTTGTTGTGTGTATAGCCTGGGGAATGAGATGCTGGAGAGCAGTGCTATGGAAAGGGACCTGAGGGTCCTGGTCCGTGGCCAGTTGAACAGGAGCCAGCAGTGCCCTGGCAGCCAGGAGGGACATCCCTGTCCTGGGGGCACCAGGTCCAGCATCACCAGCTGGGCACGGGAGGGGATTGTCCTGCTCTGCTCTGGGGTGGGGCAGCCTCACCTCCAGCCCTGGAGGCAGTTTTGGGTGTCACAGTGTAAAAAAGACACAAAGCCATTAGAGAGTGTCCAAGGGAGGCGACGAGGATGGTGAAGGACTGGAGGGGAAGCCTGATGGAAAATGGCTGAGGTCACTTGGTCTGTTCAGCCTGGACAAGAGGAGACTGAGGGGAGACCTCGTTGTTGTATTCAGCATCCTCATGAGGGGAAGCAGAGGGGCAGGTGCCAATCTCTTCACTCAGTTACCAGTGACAGGAGCCAAGGGGATGACATAAAACTGGGTCAGGGGAGGTTTAGCTTGGATATCAGGAAAAGGTTCTTCACCCAGGGGTTGGGCACTGGGAGAGGCTCCGCAGGGAAGGGGTCACAGCACCAACCTGACAGAGTTCAAGATGTGTTTGGACAATGCTCTCAGGCACATGGTGTGACTCTTGGGGTGTCCTGTGCAGGGCCAGGAGTTGGACTCGATGATCCTGATGGGTCCCTTCCAACTCAGCACTGTCTATGATTCTTTGATTCTACGATTCTATGAAGTTTTGATTCCCCCACAGTTCTCACTCATAGCACCCAGCCATAGCACCCAGCCTCTCTGCCCTCCCACTCTGGGTCCTATCTGAATGCCCCATCTTTGCTGGGTTTCTTTGGACCAACACACACAGGTACACCCCATTCCCCTGCCTCATCCCGGTCCCTGATCTGTTTTGATGGCTTGATGTGTGCCCTTGAGCTTGCCCTGCAGCACTGTAGCTTCTTGAGGGCTTTGATGGGAAAGGTGGGGCTGGGGATCACTGGGACCAGCCAGAGAGGACAGGAGGGACCCTCCTACAGCACAAAGCATTCACTCACAGCTGACTTTGGAGCACCCTGCCCCAGTTCTGAGAGGGACTGGCTTAACACTTGAGCACGACTGCTGCAAAAGTAATCTCTGCTCACCGGGTGTAATCGAGGTTCATCCACCTGAACCCAAGCAAAAAAACTGCTGCTGTGCAGGACGAGCAGCTGGCACGCTGCAAGACCCCGGGCACCACACCTGACACCCCTGGGATGCCCCTGCCTGGCAGAGCCGGGCTCAGGCGCCGTGTCCGTGCTGGGGGCAGGCAGGGAAGGCTGTGTCCCCGGAGCTGAGGGCCGGGAGCTGGAGCACTCTCAGCTCCAGCCCTGGCTCCAGCGGCAGCGAGAGGGGTGGGTGGGTGTGTGTGCAGCTGCAGCATTGGGCAAGAGATGCTAATGGGAAACAGAAACAATCCGAAGTGCCTGGTGGTGGGAGAAACACTAACAGCATTATGGCTTGGAGCGTGTAACAGCCCTGCTAGTGAAACAACTGCCGGTAAAATTACGGTTTTCTTCCTTTTCTTTCTTCATTACGACACAGAAGTTTTCCAGCTCGTCATACCAGGGCCAGCAGTATTCTTCAGTGTCAACAGGGGCTTGGGTGAGCCAGCTTCTTTTTCTGCTAAGGAAGAAGAGCAGTACCTTGTATCTCTTTCCAGTGTGCTAGTCACTAGGAGCACTTGGTGTCTCCTCAGGCCATGGGCAGGCAGAGGTGCAGGGGTGTCCCTGGCAGGGCAGCAGAGGCTCTCAGGGGTGTGCTGTCCCCCTTCCCCAGTAGATGCCTGCAAGGCAAACACATTGCAAATGTTACCCTTTGGAGACTGAGCCTGTGAGGGCTGGGGCGAGTCTTTTTTTTTCCTCTGGGAAGTGGCAGAGCACATTCTGGATAATCATTTCACGCTGCTTGGGAGTGGTGCATAGTTCGGTTTCTCTTTGGTTGTGTTAATTGTGTGGTAAGGTGCCTAGAGCCTTCTATTGGCATCTTTATTTATTTAAATACAAATGAAGAAGGCATTAAATCAATTGTTCTTTTTTCTTCCCTCTCTCTTGCTTTATCATTGTTTCTATCACGTACTCTTAGCTGTACTGGGCTTTTGCTTTTTCAGCTGAATCAGTGAGATCATTAAGTGAGAGTCCCGGGCTGAATTTCCTGCAGACTCAGGGAGGCTGCCCTGAAGAAGCACGCCTTACATCCCTGGCTTTCCCCTACTGCTATTTCATTTACATTACAGGGCACTTCCTAACTTTACTTGCTGACCAAGGTTTCAGTCTGTGACCCCTTGCACGCCTAACCCTCCCGCAGTGCAAAAATAAAGAAAAAAGTGGCACATTATGGCAACAATTGAGACCAGAACACATTTCTCTTACTCCTTCAGCTACCTGGCCTTTCATCTGGATGGGCCAAATTACATGACTCGGTGGTAGACCCCTTTACTGTTTTAACCTCTAGCTCCAATAGCTAGGGGCAGAACCCAGTGTTCCTGGATTTGATAATTCTCCTGCTATTTAGCAAGTAGTTCATAACCAAATGGTAAACTCTGAGTTGAGGCCCTCTCTTCTCGCCAAACTCCATAAAATTTAATTACTCCTGGAGTTCAAGTGGTGGCATGTTTTGTGAGAGATCTGGAGGCCTAGTATGCAGCTTTCAGATAGACATTGTAATCGAGCTTCTGATTTTTCCCCCTCCTTTTTGGTCCCATCAATTTATTAAATTCGCACAATGCAATCTTGCTGGAAAACTATTGTGTGTGTCAACAATCTGCTCATCGTGGTCTGCCAGAGATCAAAATACCTGTAATGCTCATTTGAGGGCATTTCTTACTAGTATGGGCTGGTGAAATCAGAAGTGTGGGGTCCTGAGGTGTTTGCACCTCTCGTTCCATGGCAGGAGCAGGGTGAAGGCAGCCTTGGGTCCTTCCCAGAGACTGGACTCAGTCTGCACCATGCAGAGGTCAGAGCAAGGGACGCTCCTCATTAGAGACTGAGCTCCCCCTGCTTGGAGTCTTGTTTGCTTCTAAACTTTGGCTCTTCTTTGTCTCTGGCCGAATCTGCTGCAGAGGGATGCTGGCCTCATTGCTTGCCCTAAATTCTGTTGTACTTACCTCATTACTCTCCTAATGACAAGCTGACAAATGCTTTTGCTTGATTTACTGGCAGTGTTACAGGTGTGTGGAACACTTGTCAGTACCTTGCTACTACATGCCTAATTTTTCAAACGGCTGGGTGTGCTAGCTTCCTGTGCAAGCTGTCCCTGCACACTTCCCCTGTGTAATTCCCCTGCCATGGCTTTATCACACACCTGCACCCAAAGCTTCCAGAGCTATGCCTTAAGATTTCACAGAAACAAAGAATGATTTGGGTTGGAAGGGACCTTAAAGATCATCCAGTTCCAAAACCCCCTGCCATGGCTGGGGACACCTTCCACTAGACCAGATTGCTCAGAGCCCCATATAACCTGACCTTGAACACTTCCATGGATGGGGCATCCGCAGCTGCTTTGGCCAATCTGTTCCGGTGCCTCACCAGCCTCACTCCACACGCCCAAGAAAATAAATCAGACCCTACCTGCAGGTTCTGATGCAACCGGCCTTCTGGTGAGACATGAACAGTGAAATGGCACAGTGCAGCAGCCCTCCAGCTGTTTGTGGGTATTTATGGGCGGGCTGGATCAAGGATGATCTTGCACCCACCCCAGGACAGGCAGCAGGGCAGTGGTGCCCCTGCTCAAACCCTTGCCAGGACCTCCCAGCTGCCGCAGCCCAACGGCGCAGGTTTTTGCCCCACCTTTTAACTCCCATCTCTGGGTCGTTTTGAACCAGGCAAGGACATTTTCACTGATCAAACCCCAGGAAACAGAGCTGGCCACCACCTGCACGAGCACACCACCGAGATTAAACCGAGATTTTGGAGCGAGGGAGCGCAGCAGGTGAGAGGGCTCCAGGCATCGCACGGCGACGGAGCGGCAACTGCTCGGGAAGGGAAGAACACCAACATTTCGCACACACATTTCTCCACCAGTTGGGCAGAGCTCTCCTGCTCTTCTCCTGGCTGTGTTGCTAGGAGAGGAGCGCTCTGCCCTCCTCACGGCTATGAATAGCTCTCGCTTGTTTATCCAGCCCAGCTCCGCCTGCTGGTTACAACCACAGCCGGCACCACCTCACGGCATGACACCACCGGGAAACAATGCACGGCCGGGGAACAGCCCCCTCCGGCTCAGGGCGCTCCGGGATACCTCTGCTGCGCCGCTCCACAGCCACCCTTCTCCTCCTCCTGCCGCACTCCTCGGCGCATCCTCTGCCTCCAGCAGAACGGGCTAGACCCGGCCGAACGGTGCGGTGTCACCCTCAGAGAGCAGCGCTGAGAGCCAGGGTCTGAAAATCATCAGCTCAGAAATCCGGCTTGAAAACACACACACATGACCACTTCAGGGTCCTTTTCTGCTCTTCCAGTGTCAGAGCCTTTCACGAGCTGCAAAAGTTACTTTTCCTTTTTTAGTGAAGGCTGATCTTCTTGCATAAGCCCATTGAAGAATTGAAGACCAGAGACTTCAAGAAAAGTAGCAGATGGCTTGAAAGTTGGCAATAATGGGATTCCCGAGATTTTCTTGAGAATATTTTGTCTGAGGTCTGACCAGGAATGAAACATCTCTAGCAGTGAAATTAGATGGTCTGTATTGACAAGGGGAAATACTGATGGGGTTGAGCAAAAGACTCTCCGGAGTGCTGCAAAATGTGACCACCTCAGGACATTTACTCCAAGGGACAGAGGGAGAGGCAGCAAATACAACCAGTCTACACATTGCGAGACAGGATGTGTGCACTCAGGCAACCACAGAGGGCCGTGCAAGTTCAGGGTAGCAGAGCAGACACAAAACTGCAGCTTTTGGAACAGCCTGGGCACCCAGTGAGAAGTGCTGGGCAAGGCAGAGCAGCGTAGATCAGAAGAGATATGGATGGTTGCTGCATAGGTACAGGTGAACCACCCCTTCTTTTTCAGCATCATGAGCTTCCACCTGTGTCTATTTCCTTGGACATCTCATCTTTCTCCACCTGGGAATTTGGTTGGGATGAAATCTCAATACTGTATATGCTTATCCAGAATTTCCACATGCCCATCAGGCCTTTCAGATAGTTGGACTGCTGAACATCCAGAAATTCAGGATGGGTTGACTGTGCACTGGGGAGGTGAACTGTATAGCATTCACACGCTACGTCTAATGAATCCAGAAATTGTCAGACCTGCTGTGCACATGCTGTGCAGATGATCTGCATTTGTACAGTTTGCCCAGTGTGCTCTGAAGGTGTCTGGTCTACCCTGTACTCACAGAACATCTATATGGTGCAGGTGTACGTATTCCCAATTGGAAATCAGGACAAGCACAGGGGTCTTTTTACACATTCTTGATGTATTTGTAGAGGAGGGAACAGCTGAAGGCTTCAGCGCAGCAGGCAAGGAAATTTAGGTATATTCCCTGTGTATGGGGGTCACTCTCCTATCCCATGCTGCTTGTTTTACAGCAGTCACCTATACAGGACTGGGCTTGGGGTCCTGTTATTTAAGACATTGCACATGCACATAGTGAAAAGGTGTTACTTTTCCTGCTGCCCCCCAAATCTTCCACCATGATCTAAACTAATAGAACTGCGAGAAAGGGGCATCGCAATTCTTACTTGAGAGATGAACCAAATAAAAGGAAGCTCCTAGCCTCCTAAAGCAGGACCCAGGTGGAATTTAGACACCTGAGAGCAAAATAAGATCCTGCAAATTCTTGTTTAGGTCATGTCATGTGCTGGGGGTGCCCAGACCCCTCAGGCACACCAGATTTGACAATGAGGCCCCACGGCTTCAGCATCTCTGCTCCCCACCTACGTGGGAAGGCCTCCCACCTGACAAGGCTAAGCACAACAGCAGCAGTAGGAGAGGCCAGACACGAAATTCCTCTTTGCCTAGGGGAGCATAACTCCAGGATGGGCTCTCTGTGAGCCTCCAGAGAGGATAACCCTTCTTTTTAAGGTGCAGTGTCCAAAGGAGTTAAAGCCTCCACGGAGGACATATGGAAGACCCAGCCCACGCTTCCTCCTCTCCCACAGGGTGTTCCTGCCTGCATCTCCCATGGATGTGCTCCAGCTCCCAAGGTGCTGGCTGTTTCAGAGAGAGGGGGCATGCTCACCTCTTTTGCCACAGGGATTATGATTTTCTTAAAAGCGTTGTGGCTTTCCTGGGCATGCACACACCCGGGAGATGAAGCATCTGCAGGAATCAGCAGCCTGGTTGTTTGAGGTTTCGGCAGAGAAGAGGGGGAAGCCCATGCTCTAGTCCATCCTTGGGTGACCACTTCTGACTTTTTACCTCATGTCTCTTCAACATAAAATTCATAAGCAGGAGCTGGGCAAAGGGACCCACGTTTTCCTTCGTACATGGAGTACCACGAGATCAATGAGATTAAACATGTGCTTACATGCTGTCCTGAATTGGGGCCATGAGGAGAGGAATGGGAAAGTAAACAGAAGGGAAACGTTATGGAAATGAAGGAAGAGGGAAAATCCACTCTGCCAAGAGCAGCAGCTCTCAGCAGTTACAAGGAGATATGGCCTCACCCAGAGCTGATTAGGCATTAGGAAGTCCAGACACTGGAAAGGAAGACCCAGTTATCTTCATCAAGGTTGAAAAGCAACTCGAAAGAGTGAGATTTGGAGCAGTGGAGAAAGGCTATCCACTGGGCACAGCCGTTCCCAGAGAAGGTGAGCTTAGGTGAGCTTAGCTTAAGTTGTTTCACCCCACTAGCAGAATGTGGATACTTGAAATGATCAGGCTTCAACCTGTGACAATACAGGGAGGCTTTTGTCCCTCTAAAGACTCCAAAACCTGGAGCTGAATGTGAGGCTCTGCAGAGCGCTGTGCACCAGTGGGCACAGCTGCTGCCCTGCGTCCTGTTGCGGAGACTGTGGGAGATGAAGCTGCACATGATGACTGCTCTGTCCATAATCTGGCTTTGCTTCCAATGGGCTGAGTGTGGCAGTCATCCTCTCTGGAGGACCTGCAGTGCCAGCTCGCAGCACCTGCCAAGGCCAGAGTGCTTGAGCAGCCTGTTTGGGGGGTTCACTGACGCCGTGGCCAAAGCTTTGGTGCGAGTGCGCCCTATCAGCTCTCAAGTGCCTGATTGCAAGTGGTTGATTTGATTTACCTGCAAGTCAAATTCCAGACTCTACGTTCTTCCATCTTTTTATATTCCTCACATATCCTTCGAAACTTTCACCCAGATCTTTTGGAGCTATCCTGCTCTTCCAGCTGGGAAAATTTGTAGGTGTGTCTGATTTTCCAGCCTTCTCTCCTGCCTTTGCTCTTCGCCTTCTCCTTTCTCGCCAGTCAGCCTTGGTTGTAGTCTTCCCTCTCCACTTGACCTCTATTTCTCCTTCCTGGGACGAACCTCATTTGCATCTCTCCTAGTATCCAAGCTACAAATTAGACCTGATTAAAATTTCTTTCAGCAAAACTGCACCTTGAACAAAACTTTTGAGTTTTGGGGGAATTGTAGGAGCTTTATTTTTGGTAAGTGACTTTTCTGTTGAGCACTTGAGTTCAAAAAAGTGTTTTCTCCCTTCTGTTACAGGTTCAGAAGATGACCTTGAGGAGGTCACTTCATCTGCCCAAATGCTTTACCACTTGTTAAATTTAGATAAAAATACTTGTCTGGCTTAGTAAAATGTCTTTGAGATCATTGGACAACAAAAGCTATCCAACTGGCGATTATTACGATTATTATAATTACTTTTATTAAATGAAACCAGCTGATTCTTGTGCAACACTCTTCTGGGCTCCACAGACCTTTACAGTTGAGCCTCGGAGAAGAAAAATCTTTTGTTATCCCTGGACAGGGATGTGTTTTTTGAGATTGAGCTTTGTGGTTTTGTTACGAAACGTATGACAGTCGGTCATGTGGTTTGCTTTCTGGGCCGACTGAACCCTGCTGAACCCGTACGCAAGGCAGCAGAGTTTAATGATTCACAGGGGCTATGTTTTGGTTTGGCTTTTGCTGGACTGAGGCCGTGCAAACCTTCATGGTCAGGGAACCCTCTCGGCTGGAGCCACTGAAAAAACTTAGCTCGAATCTCTGCAAGCCTGGACCCAACATGGCCCTGCTATTGGGCCAGGCCCTTTTTGGGTGTCTTGGGTTGTAACAGCTGGCCATGCCTTGAGACACCTAGACTTCTCACTGGACAACTGGGCTCTCCCTCTGTTTACAATAATGAGAGGCTGCAAAAATTTTTGGGAGTCCACGAGGGCTTGGCTTTTTGTGATTTCTCCCTCGCCTCCCGCCACCGTGTTGCTGCGGGATGAAATTGACCCCGAGGCCCTCGGCGTTGGGTCTCCGCCGTTTGGCGTGCCCGGTTATTTGCAGGACCTTGGAAGGGGGGAAACGGGGCGAATTCCTGGCCGGCTCCTCGGCTGATCCTCGAGGAGCCGGAGCGCCGGGAGCCATGGTTCGTGGCGGCGCTGGCGAGGGTGGGACGCGGCGGACCTGTGCTCTTTACTCGGCGGGTTTCGCGCTGGCTTTCCTGCCGGAGGGAGCCT
>VYXC01010662.1:442177-454368 GCA_013397175.1 Platysteira castanea | reverse complement strand
GGGGGCGGCCGCGTGTGCCGCAGTCGGCCCCGGGCCGCTGCCCGGCGCCCCCGGCTCGGCGGCGGAAAGTTTTGCGGCGGCCGTGGCCGCGGCGCCGTGCCTCAGTTTCCCCCCGTCTCGGTTTGCCCCCGCCGGCGGGGCGCGGGGTGGGACCGCGCCGGCCGGGGGGCTCCCGGGAGCGGGCGCGGAAGGGACAAAAAGCGCCTTCCACCTGTTGGCTTCTGTCCCGGCGGCTTTTATGGGGGTGGCGGGCCGAGGAAGGGCCGGGGGGAGAGCCCGGGGCGGCCGCCGGCCCCGCTGCCCCGCACCGGGGAGAAGCCCCGCGGGGGCGGGTGGAAAGCCGGGGTCTTTTGGCAGCCCTCCATCCCGCTGCCTCCGGAGCCAGGCAGATCGCCGCGGGGATGGGAGATGTTTTTTCCCTCCTGGATGTCGGGATTAGATGAGATGTATTTACAGTTGCCGTTTATCAGCAAGTAAATATCGAGCTCGGCGTGAGAGCAGCAATGTGAAGCCTGCTTGCTTGCTCTCTTGCCGGAGGTTTTGTAGCTGTTATCCTACTGTTGGTGAGGTGATAATGNAGGGTGGAAAGCCGGGGTCTTTTGTCAGCCCTCCATCCCGCTGCCTCCGGAGCCAGGCAGATCGCCGCGGGGATGGGAGATGTTTTTTCCCTCCTGGATGTCGGGATTAGATGAGATGTATTTACAGTTGCCGTTTATCAGCAAGTAAATATCGAGCTCGGCGTGAGAGCAGCAATGTGAAGCCTGCTTGCTTGCTCTCTTGCCGGAGGTTTTGTAGCTGTTATCCTACTGTTGGTGAGGTGATAATGAGCAAGAGGAAAAAAAAAAAAAAGAATTAAAAAAATAAAGGCAAAGGGGAGAGAATCTCTGCTCCTCCTCACACCCGGGCTTATCACAGTGTCGGTACTGGGTTTGGTTAAATTTGGAGGGATTTTTTTTTCCTTTTGGCATGAGACACAGAAAGCCTCCTGAAATGCTAGGTGCATCCTCACGAGGTCTTTTAAGTTTGTCGTGTGCCATCATTCAGGTTTCACTGATTCTAGTTGTTTTGTTAAAAAATAACCTACAAGAATCTGAGCTGCACAAATGTTTGTCATCCTAATGTCCTGACACAACCTATGCGAGTCAGGAGCTGGAAGAGGGGGAGAGAGTGAGGATATGTGCTTTCCCAGTCAAGGCTGAGAGGAGAGCATCATGTGTTGAAGAATATGAGCAGGAATGGGAGATGGGGGAGGGAATCTAAATTGTCCTGAGACCCTATTCAATCCAGCAAGGAAGATGGAGGATCTTGCTGCTGCAAAAAAATGCACGGCAGAAATCTCAGCCAGCTTCTCTCTGACTTGTTACCTCCCTTCAAAAAATAAATAAATAAGCAGGAAAAGAATCAAAGCAAAACCCTGTGATTTGCTGTAACGTTTTCCATGATACCTTTATCCCACACGCCTTACAGTCAGTCCAGTGATGGAGGTATGTGAGAAGCAGGGAGAGGGACTCTGAGGTTTATCGTCTCAGGAGGGGGAGAAGTATCAGATCATGTTTGAAGGGAGACTTGTCAGGCAATGAGGTAGGGAGGAAAAATGCCTGTTCTAGGCAGCTGGACCTGGGGAGAAGGAAGGAGGCGGCTCCAGCACCTACGGTTCTGAAGCTGGGTGGAAAATCTGAGGAGAGGGGATGTAGACAGATGGGGGAGCGGGGAGGAAGGATGTCTAAGGAAGACCTTGGACTGTCTCCTTGGAGGGCTTTAAAAAGAGGGGAAATTTTGAACTGAACCGGGGCACGAGCAAGGCTAAAGCACAGCTTAGCTGAGTGTGATGAAGCAGGACTTTTCAGTATGGAAGAACACAGAGGCTGAGTTTTCTGACTTGGCAGAGTTCGGGGCATTTGGTGAGAGGAAGAGATTTTTGTAGCCGGGGTGATTGTGACTTGTTGCAAGGATTGCAGCTGAGGGGATGAGGAGAGAGCATGTGGCTTGCCTTTCCCATAGGTGGCTTCTCTGGTAGAGGGGCCTTCTGTTAAAATGTCTTTGTAAATTTGTGTTAATTTCACTGGACTGACAATAGCAAGCAGAAAATCAACTCTCCCTTATGAAAGTAAGTGTGGGGATGAGATAAAGCTTTATCACTTTATCGATGTTTCCGTGCACCCAGCACCTCCACAGGCATGGAAACAGCAAGTTTGTGCAAACACACCTGCTTGTGTAGCACATCCTTCCTCTTGAGGAGCAGCGTGCTCGTGTTGTGAGCGTGGTTCCTGCACAGACATGGCCCACTTCTTGCGTTTTCCTCAGTTTACAGAGTAGCTTATTCCATCAGCCTGGTAGCAGTAGTATTTCACAGCCGACTTTGTGTTAGCACAAACTGCATGAGAGGTGGCTGAGACTTAAAACCTGTATATGACATGTTTTAGCTTTTCCATTCGTGGCAGCATTCCCATGATGGAGCAGGGACATACCACAGGCATCTCACATGCACAAATAAAATGTTACACGCACGCACATGCTGAGGACAGATCTCAGGTCAAACGTACTCCAAGTGACTCTCTTTGAGAAGAAGCTGAAGCAGCACCAGCTTGTTGCAGGCAGAGCTCACACGCTGCTCCCACACATGCAGATCACATGCGTGCACACTCCACCTTTCCTCTCCGGGATCACCTGTTTGAATTCCAGCTGGGCTGGCAGCACAGGGAAGTTTTGTACCCTCCTGGATGGGGATTTGATGGCCTTTCTGTTCCAGCTTGGCGCTGGATGAGCTTGAGCCACAAAAGCTTAACAACAGGGAACACTAATGAGCCCCTGCTTGGCATGCTGAGAAGAAAGGCCAAGGGCTGAGTGGGCATAAAAACAGTGGCATGGAGCCCCTTGGCCAGAGTCTGAGCCTCGGCATGAAGGCTGGGGAGGGAGCAGAGCCTCTGGAGTCGGGAACAAGACGGCAGCGCTGCAGCAAAGGCGCGAGAGGAGACCATGTTGGGGGGAGGAGAGCAGGCTGCTGTTTCCACATCATCTGAAAACTCAACCTGCTGTCAGGACAGAAGGAAGGCTTGTGCATATTTTATGTCACTTTTCTCCTTCTAGGACAAGCTGCTGATCTGATCAGCTATGCACTTTAAAATCCTTGACGCGCCAATCAGCAAGTATGACTCGAGGCCAGTAACCAGCCTTGGCCTCCTGCCTCCGCTCCTTTGTGGACATCCCATGCCGCCTTTCCCGGAGAACGTGTGCACAATTAAACCCTGCACGGCGTTCCTCAACTATGGCTTGGGATGTGACGAGCTGCATGGAGACGGGGACAGAAAATGGCAACGTGTCAGGGCTGGGGGGGGTGGAGGCGGGGAGGGGAGTTGGCCATTTCTTATGCTGTTTGCTGATGTCTAGAAGGAGACTAAATGGGTAAATTGGTTTTCCTTTGAACTGGTGGTGTGCTGTTCCAGTCAGCTGCTCTTGCTTCAGAGGTCTTCAGTGGCAGCTCAGGAGTTGGTGGGGCTGGCAGTAAACAAAATTTTACTCCTTCAGCCTGAATTTTGTTGGGTGCTGTCAGACAAGAGGATTTCTCCTGAGCAGTTAGTTATTCAGTGCTGCTTCTGCATGGCAGAGCCACTTGAGCCACTGACATTGCTCCTGCCCACTGGAGATGGGAGCACCACCGGTGCTCCCTGCCCTGCCACTAAGGGTGCAGGCAGCCCAGGCACTGTAGTTATGACAGCAGTCTCTCAAACATGTAACTCCTGTGTCCCACAAGCCAACTCACTGCCCTAAACACCATTTTGGGACACGTGGGGAAGCAAATATTTTTGCTATGTGATGCAGAGTTATGACCCTAACTGAGTTAACATTGGCCCTGCTTTATCCTTCACTTGTCCCGCGTGAGATGTGGCCATCGCACAAAGAGGCCTCACAGAACTTGAGATCCTGGCACTGCTCTAATGGGCAGCCTTAGGCAAATTGCCCTAAAGCTTGCGTGGAGCTTCTTGCTGCAGTCTGCGAGGTGGGGTAATGCTTGCCCACCTCCCGGTGAGGAGCAGCACCCCAAGGGTTGTGCGTGCCTGTGCAGACAGCGCGGCGGGCTCGCACACCAGCCCACGGACCAAGCGTGTGGTTTTGCACCGAGCGTGACTCATGCGACGATAAATTTTGCTCGAAGTATGCGCGCACTCGGCGCTCGGTTGGACAGTGAATTCTGTTTTGTCCTTCCAGCAGAAAACAGCACAACTTGCCAGTGACATGGACTGGACATGTATTCCCATAACAACAATATTATAAACATATGGTAAACCTGGTGTAACAACTGCTCGCCGTGTCTCCACGCAGAACAAGGAGCCGGTTAACAAAAACTTGAGGCTGTCTGAGGCTGTATCTCCCCAGACTGTGATCTCATCAGCTTTCCCAAGCTAACCTCAACCTGGTCGCTGCTTGGATTGTAAACTTGGGAGGGGTGGGGGGGTGAGAGCAGTTAGCAGGAATGGCTATTTGTGATTCAGTTCACTTCCCCGTGACTCAGAACTGAGCTATCCCTCGGTAGGGTATTTGGGGATAGTACTCTTTAGATGTCGAACACCAGTCTACTTCTTAGAAGAAGTTCTGCAGTACCCGAGCTTGCTTACTTGCAGCTGGGTTTTTCTCAGCATCTTTTGTGAAAACAAAACCCTAAAAAACTACTTCTGACTATTAAAGACGCCATGGTAATTTTTGCCAAAAGAAGAAGGGGGAGTGGTCTTAGCTCTGGGCACTTTGCCAGATTCGAGCTCAGGAAATTGCAGTCTATCTAGGTAAAACTCCCTATAGTTTAAATGAAAAAAAGTATTCATCTCTTACTGTCTTAAAGGGTAAGCACTGTGTTCTCTGGAGCCTTAAACAGGCAGTACATTCTGGCTGGAGAGGTGGTTACAGTTGCTTGCTGGGAGAAGAATTTTTAATGCAAAAACTGGGGCCTTTTTTGCATTTTTGGGATGCTTCTAATTGCAAAATGCTGTATACATTTTAGGTTGTTGCAAAGCTTAAATGAATATGTGTCTCAACATACAAATGCAAGGAAATATGCTGGTGTGGTGTTTGCTCAGGGAGCAGGCTCAGCCAGCAAACACACATCTTTCCTGTGGCAGAAAAATAAGAACCAGTTTTTTAGTCTTGCGCGTGTGCATTTTGTATGTTTAGCAGCAATTGCTTTTGTAAGCTGCTGCTAAGGCACGTAACTGGCTGTGTGCAGTTGCAGTAACAGAATGTGAAAATGCAACTACACACAGACCTGTAATCTTGCATGCAAAACAGTGCTGGTCTAGTTCTCCAGGTACCAAAAAATGGTCTGAGATTGTGCTTGCCTTCCCATTTAACTGTGTTCACCTGCATTTTTCAGGTGACAGCTGTGTGTATGGAGTGCTGAATGATTATCCTTTCTATTTTTGCTCCAAGAAGAAGGAAATTAAATCTTTACTAGTGATCATGGCAGTGCATGTGTCATGATAAGTCCAGGATGGAGGTGGTTGGGGGGTTGCAATGCAAATTCCATAATGCTTTGAAATCCTGGGGAAATGCATGGGTGAAGAAGGAGAGCAGAGTGAGCTTCTGTTCCCCCTATGGATGAGGAGTATTGAACTGCTGAGTCTTTCAGTGCTGTCAGGATCTGACCTTGCCTTCTGCCAAACCCAGTACTTTCAGGGCCCCCCAAAACAGAATGTGCATTTGGGCACAGGTGGATGCCGGGCTGAATATCAATGCTGGGAAGGGCATCTTTGGATATTCCAGCCCAGGACCCCCGAAGTGTGAAACGGGTCTCCTCCTCCTCACTTAGTGATGTGTCCCTGCCCCAGTGAGGTTCAGGGAGCTGGCGGGGGGTGGGGTGGGGGGGACACAGGAGAAGAGCTCACTTTCTCTGCACTTCACTCTCCAGCTTCTCTGGTGACAGAGATAACAAAGGGCTCCTCAGCGTAGGTGATATGGATCTCTCTCAGCCCGCTAAACTCGAGTCCTGCGGGCTTCTTGCTAGCCCTTGGGGCTTGGGTGTCACTGTACCCTCCCAGCCTGGGGTGACCTGGGACAGTACCCCTGGGAACTGAAGGCTGAACTTTCTCCATGGGTTCTGGAAGCATGGATTTCTTCTTACTGAAACCTGTGATTTTACTTTGAGGTTATTTCTTGCCATCCTGGGTCCTTGACTGCAATCACTTCCATTTTGCATGCTGCTCTTTGTAATTGAATCTATCGATGTATATTTAATCCGCTTGGCACCGTGGTTGGTAACTAGGCACTGCTTCCCAGCCTTCTGTCACTTGTTTTCACAATTACTGTCTGAAGTTGGGGTGGGTGCCTGTCGCTCAGCTCTTTGCCCAATTGCTAGACTGCCTGGGAAGACCTGTGCTTGACAGTCAGGTCCACAGCTGGTGCAGCTCTGGTCCTTCCAGCTGGACATCAGCCAGGTGTGTAGGACTTGGGTCATGGAAGCTAAGCCTGTTGGGTTTAATTCTCCTCTCTGCCACTGATTTGCTTTGTGTGATCACGGGCAAGTCCTTTAACCTCAGATGGCCTCAGCTGGGTTATCTGCTTCAGAAAGGTGTTGTAATGCTTAATTATTGCCAGCTCTTCAGAAACCCCTGGTGGGAAAAAACTGCATTTTATTCAGAAATATCGCTGACCTCCCTGGCCTTTCTAAGCCACCTTGGTGGTGCTAGGAGATATTATTCTTCCAACCTCAATAATGTTTCTTCAAATTTTCATCTGTACATTCACCCACTCTCTCAGCTGCATGTAAAAATGCCAAGCTGTCTGAAGTCATGGAAATATTTTTACAAACCTGACAGCCACGGCAAACATTCCTCCTTGGCAATAAACAAACAAGGTACACAACCTGCCATTAACATCAATTTATAGCAGAGAGACCTTCGTCACTCATTGATGAGGGAATCCTAGACAATTCTTGTGCTAGCAAGCCATAAAGTAGTGTTGTCTGAGATTAGGAAAATGCTGGATCCTTTGGGCTCCTGTGTGCAGGGAGTAACTGGGAAGCTCTGTTTGCCCGAGTGCGTGCGGGAGTTCAAGCAGGCACCGGGTATTTGGTTTATTCAAGGCTCCTACAAACTATGTTTGGCTTGGGTGTACGTGTGCTTGGGGGCTTGGCGTTTGTTTGTAGGCACAAAAAGCCTGTTGTCCGTAGTGGCAGCTGAAACACAAAGGTGCTACAAATTATACTGGATAAATTTTAGACACCTGAAAAAAAAGCTGCAAACAGAAGACATCAGTGAGTGTTGCAGGAGCAGAGCCCCCGTCACGCAGCCTCCCATGCACCCCCCTGCCATCTTCCTTGCAGCTGGTTGTGGGCTGGTGGGGTTGGCACGTACCTGAACCCACACTGCAACATCTTCTCCCTGTGGGCAGTTCCCCATGTAAGCACTCAGACAGTGCTCGTTTTAGTGTGTTCTAGCTTAATTTACTTTGAATACGTCTAAACAAGTCTCCAGAGATGCTGGTGGTGCTGGCAAAAAAAAAGCAGGTACCCCTCTTTTTCTTATGTTACTTTGGGTTATCTCCTACTTTTCTAGCAGGCCCTCTTGCTACCATCTTTGAGTAGTGGATTCTCTGTGGTGTGCTCAGGAGAAGAAAGTCTAGGCTGTTCTTCACCCGTGTCTTTGATGCAAGACTCAAAGTAGGGAGCTAAGCTTCTTTCTACCACCTCACTCATTCACTGCCTCTCTGTCTCTGTGCTGTAGTTCCTCCCTTCTTCAAATGAGGATGACAAGTCTTCACTCAGCTTCCACAAAACCTTTGAAAACTAAGGAGAAAAACATGCAGGGCATTTGTCTTCCCTCTCCAGGAAATCATAAATCCCTCCCCTCTCCCCTCACCCCTCTCCTTTCTACCTTTTTTCCTCTCTCCTCTCCTCTCTCTTTTCCTCTCATTTTAAGAGTTGTTATTATTATATTCTGTCCCTTTAGGTCTCCTCTACTTCCACTGCTCTTGCAATCTGTCTCTCTCTGCTGTTTCCATATCCCCTTCTATTTGCAGCTCTCTTCCTTCTGTTCATGTCATTTTCTTCTCTCACCCTGTATCTTCTACCCTCCCCCACTATTCATGCGCCGCACACTCCTATCGCTTCCCTCCAGTTTATCCTCCAAATTCCTCCCTTATGTGTGTGTCTCCACCACGGACCCCTTTTTGTTGTTGCTGGCTGCGGCTGTGTGTCCCTGCGGCCTGGCTGCCTGGGAGCTGCCAGAGGGGCGGGCTGGCCAGGCCTGAGGGAGAAGGGCAGCGCGTGGACAGCCCCCTGCTGCAGCCGTGGCCGGCCAGGCAGGATGGGGGTTGCCCTCTGAGGGAGCAAGGTGAGACTGCTTCCATGTGTGTGCCGCTGGCCCTGGATGGAGCTGCCTCGAGTCTCGTTCTGAGCTGCAGCGTGGTTGTCACTTTAATGTCTGAGTGCTTTGTTTCTGCCTGGAAGCTTGATGAAGTCTGTAGTCTCAAATGTTGTCTCCTGACGTCACCTTGCCTCCTTGGACGTGACCTTGTGACTTAGTCTGGTCTTGACCCATTGTCCTATTCCCATTCGCCTGACTTCCCCCTGGCTCTAGACACTCTGTCCTGAAAACGTGGGTTGTGCTGTGCCTGGCTGTGTGTTGACCTCTCTGGTTGTTGAGAGGATGACTGTCCCACTGTGTCACTTCCAGCTGAGTTCAGGGCCCTATGCTCTGCCAGGAAAAGCCATGATGGAGGAGGGAGAAGATGAGCACCAAAGGTCTGGGAAGCGCTGTGCATCTTGATGGAGTTGCACTGAGCCCACAAGCCAGCACCCAGCAGGTCAGGACAGCTGTGCTATGTTCCTGGGAGACCTGTGCTTAGTGTCGTGCTGTTGCAACAGGACAGGAGCAACACGGTCACTGTGGTAGGGAGAACCCCTCTCCCATCTGCCTGGGAGAGCCACCTGATCCCACGAGGAGGCTATCCCGCTATCTGATGTGGAATGGAGTTTCCTCCAAGTCAGCCAGAGTGGTTGCGGTGTATTTAACCACCTCTCTTCAGGGACAGGATTTTGGCTGCAAGGATCATGTTCAGCAGCAGCAATTGAAAGAGGTGGTTTTTTTATATCCCCTCATGGATTCTGTTTTCTTCTCACATGGGGGACATGTGGCATGGAGAAGTCCCTTTCTCAGGGCAGGGAGAGGTGGCTGCACCTAGGCTGATGGGAGAGACAGCCAAATTGAGGCTCATGAGGTGTTCCTTGACAGCAAGGCACAAAGAGATCAAGCAGATGGCCATGTGCTGAAGTTCATTCAGTGTCCTACAGGACAGGGCATGGTGACTTTTTGGCCTCCAGTGGATTTTAGCTCTGTTCCTGGGTAGCACCACATTTCGCCCTGCCAGGTGTCACTCAGTCCCAGGCTCATAAAGTCATGAGCCTCAGTTCCCCTGACCAGACAGTTCCTGATTTCTCCCTTCTGTCTCTTCAACACTCCAACCCTTCCTTAGTGTGATGATCTCCCTCGTGCTCCATGCGAGGTGCTGTGCACCTTCTCCCGTTTTTCCCACAGCCGTTTTTCTCCCTCTCCATACCTGTTTCACCTGTTTTACCTGCTTTTTCCCTCCTGCTCTGCCTCTGGGCTCGGTCTCTCTCCAGACTCTGTCTAAAACCCTCTGCCTCATTTGCCTTCTCATCTGGCTTCCTTGTCTCTCTGGTCATGCCGTGAGCTGTCAGAAGCCAAGGGAGGAGGACCATTGCAAGAGCAGGGCAGAGACTGGAGGGTGTCAGGGAGAGCACACTGGGAAGGCAGATTCCTAAACCAGGGTCCATCATTTGCTGGTGTCTTTGGCCTCTCCCAGGTATGTGCTCTTAGCTACACGACAGAAGTCCCCTTTTCCCAGAAGTGTGATTTTCCCATTGCTTCTGCTTCACTATTGGCAAGCTCCTGAAAGGTTAATGAAGTCGTTCACTGCAAAAGGAGAAAGCACATCTTCCCATGTTTTGCATAAATTAATCTTGGAGATTATGGAGCAGCCGGTGCACAGGGCACAGGATATGCAGCTGTGTCCTTGAATCTTGTCACCCAAAATGCAGCTCTGGGAGTATCATGTAGGTGATACTGTCCACTCCAGTCCTTGATATCAGCTTAGGCTAAAATGTAGGTAAAAAGCTGTGGCGTCCTCAGTCATTTTTATTCATGTTTCATTGTGTGTAACAGGGACTGGGGAGGAGGTACCCAGGAATGCCCACAAGCCCTTCCTCCCATTGCGGTGGATCCTTGTTTCCCACAGATCCTCTTTAGAAAATGCCCTGTATCAGGTTTCATTCCCCCTGGATTTTTTTCTGCCCGAGAAGTATGCAGAAAATCATTCAATTGGTTTTGAACCACATGAGTGGGAGCAGGAACCAACCCCAGAAGATAAGTGTTCTGACCTTTACCGCACTCAGATAACTGAAAATAATAACAAATAAATACATCTTGTGTCTAAACCTCAGACTTAGGGATATGTCCCTGTCTTATTCAACAGGAGCCTGAGCTCCTGAGAGGGCTGAGGTTACGAACCTGGTAGCTGCTTGCAGTAAGCAGCAGCCCCTTTGCTTTCCTTTTGTAAATGGAGCTGGAACCAGTCCAGATATTCAGGATGTGAGGGGACAGGGCCAACATCCCCACATTCCTGCCATCTTACTGCTGGGGCCGTGCATGTTTTCCCGTGGCTAGTGTGCTGGGAGAATGAGAATTTGTTTATTTCTTGCCTGTGTGTGTTTCTTTGCACATTTTGCCTCTTGTTTTCAAATATAGGGTTGACCATTTAGGACCATGCAGGGCTGACTGCCAACTAGACCTCTGCATGTATGTGGACCCTAAATAAGATTAAGGGAATTGCTCGGGGAAAAAAGTGTTAAAACCTCCAGATCAGTGAGTGTTTGAAAAAAAAAGGGAACCTGTCTAGAAGGAGGACATGCTGAACTGTGGCTTGCAGCGAGCTCCCCAGGTCTGGGTCTTAGGTCACTGACTCAGACTTCCATCATCTCCGCAGATGCCCCTGGGGAGGTCCATCTGAGACAGCCTCTCTCTGCAGGCTGCTGGTGACAGTAAATATTTGTACACTGCATGCTGAAGTGCTGATATGGGGCTGGAGTCCCATTGTGCAGTGTGCTGTCCAGACCCTGGAAAGAGACAGTCCCTGTCCTGAAGGACTTACTGCAATCCCAAATTAGAGCATTCTTGGTGCTTTCTGTAGTGGCTGTGACTTGATGTTCCTTCGGCAGGATGTTGCTTCCCTTCCCTCCTCTGTGACGTGGGGAGATTGTTTGCTTGGTTTCTGCCGTCCAAACCACCAGCAACTGAAGAGATGCCTGTATGCAGACCGTGGGGAGGATGTTGGGAGGTTTCTGGCACCCTGTCAGTGTAAAGCACCTTATTTATTATAGTCTAATGCCCGTTTGGGATGTACTTCTGATCTAAAGCTCCTGAATTCCTCCCTTTTAACGCTAAAGAAGCCATTGAGAGGCCCCCTGGGCCCAATGTGTGCTTCTGCTGAAGACTGCCCTGATCATATATCTACCACTGTCTTGCCCAGACTTAGGGTTCAGTGATTTTGTTTTCATTAGAAGATCTCCTCCAACTCACTTCTTCCTGCAGGGGTTTCAGCAGATACCCAAATAAATATGATATTCAGTGGGCTGTGCATGTGTTTCCATACGGTATTGCAGTGTATGGAAACATGCATTTTCAGCATGCAACCTGATACGTGCCTGGATGTTTGCATTTGTGTTGTGTGGACGCTTGCATTTATGTCTGCCAGTGTATTTGGGCTGGAGGAAGCAGCAAAGGCTCTGGCAGCTGGGAGGAAAGGAATGACAGGCTTGCTAGGGGAGGGAGGAGAGAGTTTGGTAGCTGAGATGAGGATTGGGTAACAACTGGAGGGGGAGATCAGATTTAGGATCCATGTTGCTCACTTAAGAAAATAGGAGAAGAAGCAGTACATTGTTTATTGGGGATTGTGTTATTCCCGTGCATTATTTATTAGTCTTCTGCTAATGGTACTGCATAAAGAAGTGGCACTTCTACAGAAATTTCACAGACAGCTGGAGGATCAGTTCCAGGAGGTATTGTAACCAGGTCAGGTTGGTGTAGGGAATCCTGCTGGGCTCAGTTTTGACAGGCTTTGGAAAAGAGAAGATTGTTCAGGAGGCATTTGGAGGGGAGAAGGGGGCGGGGGGGGGGGGGGGGGTGTCT
>VYXC01010662.1:426886-442008 GCA_013397175.1 Platysteira castanea | reverse complement strand
GGGGGGGGGGGGGGGGGGGAGGTTGGTGTCTGTGACTCACCAGGGAACAATGATCGCTGTGAGGATAAAGGGGCAGGCTGGAAGAAGACCTGGAGACAATGGTGAATTCCTGGTTTCGGCGGCTTCAGGATTCCAGCCTGAAGTACAAGAAAGCATGAGAAAATGAAGTGTTTAGGAGGAAGCTTTAGGAGTAATAAAGGCAGCTGGTGAGAGAAAGCCAGAAGTAAGGAGAAAGCAATGCTGCGCCTTGAAGTGAGTCCTGTAAGGCTTGATTTTAAGGCAGGAGTTGGAAGAATGGATGTGCAGAAGGAGGTAGCCTGTGCAGTGACTGTGACTGAACCCTTCCTGAGCTACCTGTAGCGTCTGTTGGCACAGACCTGTTGGTTTGCAGCCTCTGCAGATGCGACAGCAAAGCAGAGGTGTTGAGGTATGCAGGGACAGGAGATTGTGTAGGTTTGGAGCACAGACAGATGGGTGCCAGGATGGCTGCCCCCAGCCAGTTCCTGGATACTGGTCCTTCCTTTGATTTGCAAGATGTCCAATCACTTGGAGAGGTAGGACTGGTGTTCTGGTAGGTGGCATTCTTCTTTCACTCAGCCATGAATCTGAAATCAGCCAATACTGGAGGAGGAAATCATGCCACTGGTGCAAACTAACGATGAGAAGCTAACTCATAGTCCCCAAAATACCCAGACAAAATGTAAAGGTTTTATTTTTAAAGTTTTTTTTACCCCACCACGTTCAACCGTTGGGCGGGGAACACCCTCCTTACTGCTTGTGACTTGTTTTCGTGAGCCAAGAGCAGGTCTAAATGGAAGTTGCCTTGGTGACTCTTCAACCTGAGAATCTCAGTGCTGAGCTGGTGCAGAATTTTGGGGCTGGGGGGGAGGAGGAGAAACTGCAACATAAACACAGCTTCATGGGCTGTCCTTTACTTTTCTGTCTGCAGTACTTTGTTAGATGCAGTCACACCGTGAACATGGGGAGTCTTGTAGCACAGACAGTAGCTCCATCAGCCAGTCAGCCCCTGCCCTCAGCCATCACAGCTGAGCTACCATTACCGAGTGGTGTTGGGATGCTATTTCTAATTTTAAGATGGATTGATGCTAGTCATTCAACAAGTACCTGTGACTGTTGGCATGTTTAAGAGTTGGTTTTGGTTTTGTTTTTTTTTTTTTGAGTTATTGTCTTAAAACTGCACTGCACCCTACAGCAAACCTCCTTATTGTGTGCAGCAATCCTGGGGGTGTTAGTAGTGCTAAGTGCACCGAGTAACAATAACTGCGTGAGAGTGGCCTGGAGGTTTGGAATTAACGAGGCCATGATGGGACACGACTCTGTTAATCCACTGTGTCGATTAGAATAGAAGGTGACTTGGGCCAACCAACTGAAATGTCTTCAGAGAGTGTTTCTCCACCTTGAGAGAATGTGTGATCACCTGAGACCTGGGACTTGAATTCTGGCAGGGATTATCCATTGGGAAGGGACAGTCCATTTTGAAAGTGAAGTGCTGATGAGTCCAGGAATGATAAAATCACCCTTGGACTTTTTTTGCGTGTGTGTGTGAACTCCTAGAAGTCATCTATGTTGGTATAAATGAGATCATTTGGCCTAATTAGTTCCAAGCTTAATTAGCAGTAATTATCCCAACATGGGAGTAATACTCGAGTAGGAAGTACTGAGTCCTCGATTAGATAGATCTCTAATTGGTGTTACAATATTGTAATTAAAGCATGCTTGTACGCCTCTGCCTCTGCAAGTGATTTGTTTTATGTCTGATTAAGCAGGGAGTCCGGCAGCCTCAAGGAGGCCAGGACATCACCACTGATTGAAACAGTGTATTATTCTTTGTTATAGGAAAGAAATGATGAATCACATGTACTAGGAAACACTGTGGGCCAAATTAGTCCTTTGAGTAATTGCTACTGGAGTTAGGGAAATTACAACAGGGGTAAATTTGGCCTCAAGTGTATAAGCTCTATCTGTGTATCACACAGTTAAACAAATACTCATTTGAATGTGCAGTCTGGCAGTTACACCATTAGACAAATGCAAGTGAGTTAATCTGCATTTGCGATCACTGGATTGCAGGGGTGAGTTTGGCTGCTGGGTGATGGTTATTAGGTTCTACGTTCTGCTCAGATTTTGTGGGAGGTGATGCCATACATCCCAGGATGCAGCTGGCATCATTTCAGATGGCCACTGCTGGCTGCAGTGTCCTCTCCTTGTTGGGGTGAGACCTGGAAGGTACCGCTAGGGCCACCAGGAGCACCTGGCAGCTGGAGGAGATGGACGGATAAAGAGTCCTTTTTTTCTTCCAGCATTGTTGCCTTCAGTATGGCTGGTCTGATCCTCCCTAGCAGAAGACCTTTTACATTATCAGGTAAACATGTTTTTTGAAGAAGTTTAAAATAAAAAGAGTGAAATGAGAACTTTCTGAAATTAGTCAGCATCAAAACACGAAAGCTTCCTATGTCTTTTTAAGAAACCACCTCCTTAGGAGTTGGCAAGTGTGCTGCTTTATTACTTATCTGTTCGCTACATGAGTGGGCGACTGTACTTCCTGATTTGGTTCTCCAACATAGAGAGATCATCAGCATAGGTCTGTAGAGGACAGTAACTCCTCGCCTACAGAAAGTAACAAATAGGAATGCATGTATCCTCTGGCTGTCACAAAGGATTTCGAAGCACATTCGAGTCATATCCGAATTAGAACATCATCTTATTTCCATTTTACAGCTGCAGAAACTGAGGCACAGATCAGTATCTTCTCTTGCTGCAGCTCATGGAGCTGGTGTACATGGCAGCACCAGGAATGCAGTGCAGGTCTCATCACCTTCTGCTTCACCCAGAAAAACTTCTTTCTTTTCCAGGAGGGAGGGTCCTCCCAGAAAGAAAGAGATGACTGGAACAAGGAAATAAAGTACACAGAATTCTGCTAAAGCAATATTAGGTATAAGAATTTAAACACCCCATACACAGGAATTCGAAGCAAGGTTTCCATAGCAGCGTTGCTTGGCCATGTTGTATATACACTGTTTTGCATTGTGCTGGTCATGTCAAAGGCATATTCTAATATCTGTGTGTGCAATATGTCTGCATCAGAGTTGCTATGAAACTTAAGGGTGAATTACACCATGGAGGCATATTCTTGTGTGGTGTTGGGAGGAAATAACAGAACTAGGTTTTGCTAGGATTTTTCTCCAGAGATAATTTTTCTTAGAAAATTGCTGATTTGCCAGAATTGTTGCTATTTTCAGGAAAAGTTGACTCCAGTTTTGTGTTTCATCTTGGAAAAAAGAAAGGAGAAAAATTTTAAAGCTATCAGAATGAAGCATTTCAAGAAGGTAAAATGAAACCTTGCATTTAATTCATTTAGTCATAATTTCTAGGTAGAAATTTTGAAAACTACTTTTTTGGATTTTTTTTTAACCTGATCAGATGTGGAATACTTATTTGAAATTTCTGAAAATCTTGAAGGAATAAAAAGCTTGTTCTCTCACACTACATCGTCCAGAACTGTCCTGGGAGTGGCAGGTGACAAGGGAGTGACTGCATCACCCAGCACCGTGTGTGGCTGCCCGGCTGTGTGTTGCAATGGGAGCAGTGGGAGAGGTTTCCCACTGAATAACTCTCTGACTAACTGGTAAAGGCACGTAGCAAAATATGCCTGCTCGAAATCTTTCACGAGACTCAACTGTCTCTAAAAACACCCAGTATCACCTGGATATCATAAGGTTAAGCTTTTGCACCGGGAGTGTTTTGGGTGGGAGGCACTGTTTCTCACATCGTTAAACCTCGATTCAGCGCATGTTGGGATCTCAGAGGGGGAGCTGCCGCCTCTCCCTGCCCCACGCTGGGAATAATGGGACCTGTTCTTCTCACCTCCCAGTGCATGGGCAAAGGGAGGGCCTCCCGAGTGGCACACAGCTCTTCCCTGTACTCATCCGGCTCTGCCCTTCGCTTCCAGCCTCTCATCCATGCGCTGAAGCTCTCTGGGGAAGCAGGAGGGATGTTGCACCCTGAGCTGGGAAGGAGTGCTTGCACTCATGGAAAAGCCCTGTGAGTTATTTTGGCATCACTCTTCCTGCTGGCAGCAATGTTTCCTCACTGCCAGCATTCCCAAATGTTGGTGTAGCCTGTATGCCAACGTCTCCATTCTCCCTCCCCCTCACGTTGCAATTGCTAATTTCTGTGCCTGTGCCTGACAAGCTGTAGTTTAGACTTGCTCTCCCATGCATTGAAGCCATTCTTGTTTGGGGAAGAAACTGCAAAAGGGGTGTGGGAGAGAGGAAAAAAGAAGAGAGCTGAGGTTTGTTTCCTATGTGGCAGTGACGAATGCTGGGTATTAGAGACACAAGCTGACAAACATCTGAATGAGTCGAAGAGACTTCTAACCCAAAGGGAGGAGTTGTGGTTTAGGTTAAAGCCACAGAGGAAGTGAAGGAGGTTACCACTTTCCTGTCTGTGGGCAGGAGGTTCTCCTTGTGCTCGTTTGAAGGCTTAGCTCTAGCTCATCCTTCCCCAGGAACATTCTCATCTGTGTACTTCTTGAAAGGCGTTCGAGCTGGCGTCTGATCTTGGGAGTGACAAACATCCCCTTTATACTAAGAAATCAGCAGGAGTTGGGAGCTAAAGATCTGGGAATCACAGTCTAATTTGTGGAGCCAGATATTCTAAAGCGTCTTGTTAAGCCATGTGTCTTGTTTGGTACTAGATCATGTAGTGTTTCTCTCGGTGCTTCTTCCTCTTGCTGATTCCGCTTGGAATTTTTGTTGTAAATATCTGTATGTACCTCTGGGGCCTGTTGGCTCCCCACAGGCCTCGCTTCTCTCATGTTCCTGAATGATTGGCAAATTGTGTAGCCATCCTGCCTGGATCTAGCAGTCTAGTCTGCTGATACAGGACAGATTCTGAATGTCATTGGGTTCCTGCAAGCATGGCCTGTGATCAGGATTTTCCTTGATATTCTGTGCTTGCTTTTTTTTTAATAGTGCAGAAGCTTTAGCTGTATGTGGTCGCTAAGTTTGTTGTCTCAGCTCTGCAGCTCCACTCTTCATCTGTGAGAAGAGAGTGAGTGGTTAACCCTGGTGTGCTGCAGAAGACATGCCAGGAGGGAGATGAAAGAATACAGAATTGCTCTTACAAGAGTGTGAGCCTTCTTCTGAGTCAGAGGAGCAAGCAAGCTGGGCTATCTTAATCTGAGCTATCAACTGGTGACTGCACGGTTAGAACCACTGTCAGTGACAGTGACTTTAGTATGTGCTGCCAGTGCCTTCTGATTACTTTGCACTGCTGTACATGAAAAGAGCATCTGAAAGGTGCTCCCTGAAGAGCCCTTCTGTGGTCTCTAACCTTCCATTAACAGCTCACCTTAGACCCTAACCCTGGCCTTGGGATGCAGCAGAGTTATTTTATTTACCAGGTGTGAAAATCATATTTTGCCATGTGAGGATGATTGCTCTCTCAGGTGTATTACAGCAACTGGGGTTTCTTTTTTTGTTTGTTTGGGTTTTTTAATGCTTTGTTAAAACTACAAGATATCATTAAAGATTTATATGTGGCAAATGTGTCCTTTTTTTGCAGAGTGTTTCCTTTTAGAGACCTTCATGGTATTGATTTCAAGTAGATTTTCCTCCTCTGTTTTAAAACGTTTTCTTTGCCTATGGATTTTCAGCATTACTCACTGGATCTGTGTGCAGTACATTCCCCAGAGTTTGCTATCAAGCCAGAGTCCCTTACTGCTGCTCTTCAGGGACCACTTCTGAAGCTGGAAAGACCATTCCTTTGCTGTGTTCACTCAGTCCTGAGCAACTATCCAGCATTACATCATTATTACTCCAGGATGTACTCTGTCATCTAACTGAGCCATGGGTCTGCTTTCCCTGTGTGCCAGTGCAGCCCACACCTAATCTGGTGAAGGCCTTGGGCTGGCCCTTCCTTGGACTAAGCTGTGTTTGTTTGGATGTTTTAGATGTAAAGGGAAAACAAGCTGTACGATGGGGAGATGAAGAAACTGGAGTGGTAAGCAGTTGCTACTGTAAGGTCATTTGGTTTTGGTTTCAGCATTTCAGTTCTCAAACTCATCCTTGTGGCCACTAGAGTGGGGGGAATGGGGATTTCTTTTTGGAGAGGACAGAGGACTCAGCAGGGAGGCTGAGATCCTAGAGGAGTGAGGTACCACTGCCCTTTCCAGGAGCAGGCTGTTGTCCACCAGCCATTTCTGTGCCCCAGGATGAAGCCCTGGGGTCCATGTTCTGCTGGTGACTGAAACATCTCCGTGACAGCCAGTTGTTGGTGTGGTTCAGCCATCTTTTGGTGGATCATATCTGTAAGATGTTGAAGACTTGGATTTAGACCTTAAAGCATCTGGCTTATGGGATTTGGCTTTGTTTACTGTAGTGTTATAGCCTTAGGGCCACAGAAAGTGCAGCTTCATTGAAATCATTGGAGTTGTGCTTGCTTATGGCAGCAGGGAGCTGGGGACGCATTTTTTTGGAATGTATTGGCAGGAACATAAACCCTTTTCTTTGGGAGATGCTTTGTAAGGATGACTCAGGTAAATGCCTGGGAAACATTGTCCTAATGGAAACAAGACGTTGAAATGATCAGGTCTCAGAACAACTCTTATTTCTTCCCCACACCTGTGACTTTCAAAATCCACCATCCTAAGGCTCACTCCTTCTCTCCTTCCTCATTATCATCTTAGTTTTCAACATCATATACACCACCAAGAGCAGGAACACCATGAGGGACACTTCAGTCTCTGCACGTGGGGGAAATAGGGACTTGGAAGAGGAAGCCAGCTGACTTGCATGGGATCCAGGCAGGCTGAAGTTGTGTCACTGGACAAAGCAGCAGCAATCTGTTATCAGATTCTAAAGTGGAAGGTATCTGTGCTTCAGCATTCAAATGTGTTCAGGAAATTCTTGCTACACTCTTTTATACTGGATACTCATATAAAAGCAATTACCAAAAATACAAGTGACTTCTAAGGACACTGTAGACAGTATTACTGGCATTTCTTGCATGCTGGATGGACTGCTGGCATTTGTTTTGTCTTGGTTTGACAGAGAGAGCAGGCAAAAGATGCAGGTAGTGTGTAGGAACAGCCTGTGTTGTAAGCAAGTCAAGGCACAGGGAGTGTCCCATCAGAGTTACGTTACCAAGGCAGGTCCCTTGTGCAGCACCAGCTCACATGTTACGTGGATGCCCTGAAATGAAAGGATATAGATGGAAAGAAGCATGCTGTCCTAGGTGTCTCTCAGGACCTGCAAGGCAGATATTGTCAGCAGATGTATTCCTGCTAGGGAATAGCCCGGTATGATTTAAAATAAGCTGGCAGATTTCGTGCTCAGATGGACTAGGAACATTCACACACTCTGTTATTGCAGTTCAGCTGTGAGAGGCCAGCACCATTAGCGGAGAGGGACTAGCAAAATGTTTGGGCAGAAGTATGTCCAGTCATGACATCTGTTGCTACAGTGGTCCACAGTTTGCACCATAAAAGTGCATAAGTAAAAATGGAAAAGAACAAGAGTGAAGAGTTTATGTAGTTAAGCCAAAACTCTCGAGTGCCCTCTAATAATGAAGTGTCCTGGTTTTGTTGGTGTTCTCTATCTTCCAAGACCTCGCAGATCAGAAAGCAGATGATTACTGCAGAAGAAAGTCAGCACCATACTGATGATAAGCCAATTTCTAAAGAGCAAGGGGGAAAATCTGCTTATTTTCTTTGGAGGCATCTCACTGTTTTATGTAATTTTGGTACAACACCTGTAAATCAGTGACTGGTACTTTTGAAATGTATTTCTTTCATCAAAAGTGATTTGAAACAACAGGTTGCACCTATCCATTCAGTCTAAGCTCCCTTGACATTTTTAAATGACAGATAATGAAAACTGTCTTCATTATAACTCAAGCAATTTCATCAGACTGTCACCAGCAAACAATGGCAAACTGAAGACTGAACAACCCTCAACTCTACTCTCCTAGGTACCTGTGCTAGAGTACCTGGTGTCTTTTCTGCTTCTAGGAAATATCAGAGGTGATTTGTCTGCTGGGAAGCGTTCTGCGATGTGAGGCGCTAGGGGTCAACAGGAACATGTTAAAACTTGTCTGGGAGCCAGTGGTCAGATGGCATAAAAATGGAACACAAATGTGAGAATGATTGCGGGTGAGAGACATGGCTTATCTAACTGAGTGCTGAATTCTGCACTGCCTTCAGTTTATGAATGGATTTAAAGCATGGTGCCAAACAGACCATATTGCAGTTGTCTAATCCTTAGGTGACAGAGGCAGGCATGATTGTAGGCAGAGCTGCATCCAAGAGGACTCATCAGAACAGCCCAGTCAGCCTGGCATTATTGCTACCTGATCTGTGGGAATCGGTCCAGGCCCTGGATCTGAACTGCCGCAGGGAAACCTGGTTGAAGGAGCAGCTGCTGAGGTTTGGTACTGGCTTATCTTCCCCTGCCTGTCTCTCTCCAGCCAACATTGCTGCAGGGTTGCCTGGGCTCAGCATCAGCCACCCAGGTCCTTCCCCCCTTGCCCCACCCCCCACTCCCCAAATTTATAGACTTGACCAAGCTACCCCCCACAGTTAGATTAAAGGGAGAGTGAGAGCAGAAGGGGCATTTCACAATAAAACATCATTTCTACAAGATGGCCACAGTATGGGAGAGGCTAGCACCAGGGAGTGAATTATAGGGGTCCGGAGCAGAGAGAGGCTGTGGCAGAAAGAGGGTTGTTATTGGAGGACACAGGGAGCAAAATGATGGAGATAGAGGGTGTAGATAAATAGAAATGGCCGCAGTGGTGTGATTTGGAAGGAAAATCAGTCACTACTTCAGTCACCAGTGGTGATCAGTTTAGGGACCTGAGTGGTAAATTGCAGGCAGGTTAGGACTGAAAGAACATCCGTGACCCTGTGAAATGCTGGAGAGAGAAAAGTTACAGTAACAGTGAGTAAGACTCAGATCTCATCTAACTGAGCATGAGTATCTCAAGGTGAAATAACAGAAGGAGAGGAGGCGGGAATATTGATTTCTGCCTCGAAAAACAGACAACAACACCCACTTTTTCATAGCAAGAATTTAACCATTCGCTTAATGGGCCAGTCTGCGGTACAGTGGGGGCTTGGTTTCTTTGTGCACGGTCCAGAGGGGAATTCATGCTGAAGTTGTTTTAATTTTTTTTTTGGTGGCCTTGAAGAAGAGGCATGAGCAAAATTTTACCCTCAAACAATTCTGTGCTGGCTGTAGGGGCAGGATGAGTGGAATCTGTCCATGTTGCTGGCCTGTTGTGCAGCAGGCGGGTACCCTGAGCAGCTGGATGCTGGAGGAGCAGTGCTGGAAGGCACAAAAAGCCCGTTATGCCAAGAGAGCTGTTGTATGTGTTGGCGACAGATGACTTCTTCTGTCTGTCTGAGGGCAGACTTAGCCTCCTATTTATCCTGTGAGAAGGATGCTTCTAATGAGAGGTGCTTTCTTCATCTGGTCATGGCTTTCTCAGAAATGTTGCTTTGGGAACGAAATTTTGTTTGCTTGGTTTTATACCGTGAAGGTGCACAGGTGTGCCCTGGTGCTGTGGGCAGGCAGCACAGAGAATGTGGCTGTGTGACTGTGCAAGGGGGCTTGATGACTTGTACCAGGCTCAGCATGTGGCTGGAGGGAAGCAGGAGGTGAGGCTGGCAATTTTGTGAGCTGCTGCCATGTCTATTCTCACTGATGTCAAAGATGGCCATACACATACAAAGGGAATGTAAAGTCACAGCTGAGAATCCAAAAAGGTTCAAGGGTCAGGCAATTCCAGACAAATTCTGGCAGCACCATAGCACTCAGTGTGTGTTAGCAGTTCCCTGCAAAGCCTGGGGATGGTGTGGTGGAAGCAGTATTCCTGGGCAATCACTGGTTCTGAAGTCTCCTCTATGCCAAAATTTCCCACCTTTGTTTGGTATGAATTCATATTTTTCATGTGTTGCATGAGCATATGTTTCCCCAGATTCTGTTTACCTGATTTCCCTTCTGAATCAGTATCTGTTCTCTCCTTCTTTTTCTTCTCCCTGGTTTTTTTTTTTTTATCATAGGAGATAGAGCTGAGCATTTATCTCTATGGCTGCATGATATTTGCCTCATACCTGCTTATTGACTTGAGAGATGGCTTTCTAAATAGGGCAAGAGCTTCCTGCAACTGGAATGTTTTAATACATGGGGTTTGTTCATCACACCAGAGTTTTTGATGTGAGATAATGTCTTCAAGTGCGGCAGATCAACTATAAGTCTCTCTGGATGTCCAGAAGAATATTTTAACCATAGGCACAGTCCCATGTTCCAGCCCAAACCTGATTAAGGCTCAGGTTGTTTGGATGATCATGTGTACAGGAAAACACGACATCAATTGTTTCTCTCTTTGCACTGCAGACAGGAGAGTGAGAGCGGAGCCTTTCTTGCCCGGGTGAATTTGCCATCATCATCTGCACACTATTGCCTTGGGGTGATGTTGTGCAGCCAGTGCTGGTCAGATCCATCAGCCAGTCTCCTTCCCAACACAGCTCCATGCCCTGTGCAGCCAGCCAGGCAGTAGTCATTGCTGTAGGTGACCTACTGGTCGTTTTTCACCAGCGGTGGGGACAGAGGTGGGGTTCAGATATGTGTGTGTTTTGGGGGACGTGTGTGACTGTACGTGGATATTGACATTGATATGCATACAGAGGCATTTCCCTCCTCTGGGAGGCTGTGAAGTCCCACTCACGATGGGGTGCAGAGGGACTGTTCACCTGAAACATGTTAAAAATGTTCTCTGGTGATTTGCAGGACAGAGGCTCAGCAAAACTGAGGAGGCTCGGGTTAATGTCTAATACTAAAAGACACTGAACAAGAAAGCAAGCCACAACAATCTCTCCCCCTCCCCCAGGCCTGATTTCCTAATCTTTTAGGAATGATTTACAATAAATAAAAGACTTTCTGAGAGAAGGTTTTTTTCCCAAGCTAACAATGGATGTTAAACTACCCCTCCCTGTGGTCCTTTCCCATTTCTTTCACACTGTCCAGCTTTAGACTTCATCCTGCAGCAAGATTCATGAAGGCAACTCCCCTGTGCCCATGCAGAGAGATCACGGCGGTATGCAAACCATAATCACCTGGATTCCTTACAGAAATGGGTTGTTTCCTTTCGAGAAGGCTCATTAGAGCATGCAGCAGTGTAAAACTCAAAGCTTGTAAGAAAATGGTTTCATAGAGCCTGATCTCTCTTGTCCCACAGCTCCTCTGATCATTTACACTGGAGCACAAAAGAGGGCAAAACCCCCCCAAACCTAAAGCAAACAAACAAAGCAAAACATCCTCCTAATGGTGTGTGTTCTTCATTTCCAGCAGTGATGGTGTTTTACACCCACTTTGTGCAGGTGTACACGAATGCAGGTCGGGAAGCAGTGTAGAGAGCAAAGCTCTTAAGGAGTTAGTGGAGCTTCCCTGCTGGAAGGTTATAATCGCACTGAAAGAGGGAAATCTTGCCTCAGCAGACAGAAAATATGTGATGCAATTTCAGCACAGAGTTGCTAGAGATAGAATAGCCATAAACTGAAAAAGAAAATAAATTGTAGGGAACACTTTGCATGGCCCAAATGTGCCATGTCAAAGCTAATGGCAAGGGGTCCCATGACTGCAGAAGCAGCAGTGTACTGGCTATATGGTGTATGGTGTTGACATCCTTTACCTGCGAGGAGAGGTGCACGTCCCTGATCCTGGGTATAGGGACTGTTGGCCGATTCTTCTTACTGCTGACAGCTTTCCTTGAGACAAGATTTTTAAGTATTATTGACTGAAAAGGCCCAATCTGCAGTTGCATTTGAGGTGAAACTGTTTCATGTGGAATGACTGTGTGGTTGGAGAAGCCTCCACTTCGGAGTCGATGGTCAGGAGCAGGGTGTGACTTCAGAAGAGGGTAATGTCTCTAGCCTTCACATGCTGAGGATCCATGTCTCCCTTTCACCTTCCCTCAGTCCCATCTTCAAAAGTTCCTGTTTCTCAGATGTTTCCACCTCCTCCAGTTGTGCCAGTTCAGCCACTTGGGATGAAATCTACATCAGAGCTAGTCTGGTGTTAAGGATTTGTTCTTGTTGATAGGGCTTTTAAAAACAAAAAAGTTGGATCGTTTAAACAGCTCACCTATGAGTGTAGCTACATAAATAGTTTAACTGGCACAAGTGAGAGGCAATAACAGAGAGCATGGCAGGATCCTCTAAAACTGGGTCTGCTGCAGATGGAACAGTGAAACAGAGCCACAGCCCTACACGCTCTCAATGTTATTTGCATGAGTAGCTCCATTGTGCTTCAGTGGGACTCTACTTACACATGTAAAATTAAGTGTTTGCAGTGCCAGGCCCTTAAAGAGAATAAAAGCCGTGATTGGGGTGTGCCATGCTCTGAGCCATGTACAGAAAGTGCCATGCAAATGTATTTTACTGGCTGGGCTATCTTGTCTGATCTGTCTGTGGCAACCTTCCTTAGGCTTGGTTTGCTCTAATGGAAGAGGGCCCTGCTTTTGAATAGACGGCCTGATCTCCTGCCCTTGCTGCAGACAGGGAGTTGTGAGGAAAGCGTACACAGTGAGAGCTGTGGTGAGAGCTGTAATGCTTCCAAGATGTTCTTGGATTTGCCGGAGTGCTCTGAAGAGCCGGGACAGCTGGCTTCTCTGGGGCAACTTTTATGAGCTTGGCCAAGGGAGGGCAAGGCCCCGATACAGGGGGCTGTTCTCAAGGCTGGTGGTGACGGTTCCACCATCTGGGGCTCTGCTACCTGAAATCCTGACTTACAACCTGTCTTTGCAGCTAGGATCGTTTTGGAGCCTGTTGTTGTCAGTTCCCATGGTAAAACTCTTCAAGGACAGCCTTGGGAATTCACTGCTGTGGCAGATTCCCAAAGGTGGTGGGTGAAGTAGCAACTTAACTCTTGAGAGTGAAGCAAAGCACCTTGATCGCTGCTCTCCGGAGCCCCAAAGAGAGGAAGGAAGAGACTTAAAGCCGTTGGAGGGGAGAGGCTTGGTGTGGTTATTTGAGACCGCTGCCTGCAGAGTTGCACAGTCATTTATAACTGTTTGAAATGTGGGGGGATGGGGTCGGGGGGATGGGAGTCGGAGGAACCACAGCATCTGCAAACTAGTAGCATTTAGTGCTCGTTTTCCCCGGTCTAACTCATAAAGGGACAAGACAACGAAGTGCTGGGTCAAAGGAGGCAAGAGCACAAAAAAGGCAGTTCTTTACCTCCCCGTATTTTATCGCTGCTGTTGCATGTGTCGGGATTGAGGCACAGGGGAGGATTTTCAAAGGTACCTTTGGAAAGCGGAAGTTGGGTGCCTGGCTTCCTTAGGCTCCTTAGAAAAATGCCAGCCTCTACTGCCCAGGGCAAACAACTTCCTTTTAAGCAAACCACGATAGGTGTCGGTGAGAATGAGACTGGATCTTCTGTAGGAAGCACTATGAGGTACATTCTCTTGCTTACACCACGCTGAGCTGCCTGGCCAGCGTGGTGGAATGCGTGAAGGACAGGAGGAATTGTAGGTGTTGCATTAAAGAAGACCCGTATCAATGTAAAAATAGGCAAGGTTTAAACATCAGGTAAAGGAGCGTGTGGAACGGATGGCAGCAAAGGTGGTGGTTCCAGTTCCACCGACACTTCAGCTGTAGAAGGTGCCGGCCGCGATCACTGGAAAGATTCAGGTGGGGCTGGCGCCAGTGGGTGGAAAGACTTGTCAGATACCAGATTTCCACCTTCGGGTCGTGGATCCCGGGAACTTGTAGCCCCAGGGACTTGCCTAGAAAAGGTGTCAGTGGGCTGAAAGTCTGTCCAGCGGGAACTGCTTCGGGTCTCTGGTCTGCAAATCAGAAGGGGCTGAAACTCCACTGTTAAGAAGTATCTCCCAGAAGGAAGAGTATCTATTTGGGGTAAGAGGTGATAATTAGCTACTGTTGCACTGCTCAGGAAGCTGTAAAGAGTTCTTTAACAGTGTTTGCAAGTGGGCAAGGGCAAGGGGAGGAGAAGAGAGGGACAAAAAGAGAAAAAGGGATTGAGGGCTGAGCAAAGAGAGGAGGTGGTTTTATCTGCCAAGAGCAACGCCCAGCGTGAATGTTTCGCTGAAAGGGTCTTCTTCCAAAGACTTGAGTTACTTAAAAGTGGGAGTTGGACAAGATGGGAGTTGGACAAAGAATGGGTCGTTTGAGGATAAAGGGGGAGGGAGGACACTGCATTTCTGTTCACTGATGTTGTATTGGCTAAACAGGTTATTCAGGCAGCGCGGATAAGCAAAACTGATCCGCTGACTTTCTCTGTTCGGCTGCATCGGTGTGCCACCGGTGGCTTGGAAACCTCTTCCTTACAGCCACGAGATCGCCCATTTTACGAGCATTTTGTGGAGATGAAGGAGAAGGATTAGTGGATTTTGAAAACCGTCTTTTCACAGAGTAAGTCTCAGACTGAATAGGGCGGGGGATTGCCACAAATCTTCAAAATTCTTCACTGCCAGTTTGAAACCGAACTACATTGATGTCTAATCCCCCAAACACGGAGCATTTGTCCAGGATGGGGCCCTCGAGCATTTTTAGGAGTTGATAGGTTGTGTCTGTTTGCCATTACTGCCTGGTCCCTCCCTGTTCAGTTCCAAGCTGCTGCCTATCCCGGCGCTTTCTCTCACCAGAAGAAAGCCCTCAGGTCACTCGGCGGGTGGGCAGTCGGGGTGCTCAGCCCCCGGGGAGGAGGGACGCGCTTCTCCTCCACAAGATCCCCCTCGGCTCTCATCCCGCCTTCCTCAGAAACGTGTGGAAGGGATATGTGCCAGCGGCTCCCCCGGGCCGTGCCATCGGGCTGGCGGCGATTCCCGGAGCCCGCCTCGGGTCCCCAGGGCGAGTGGAATACCTCTCACGGGGGGAGGCAGCGAGGCTGAGGCAGGGGTACCTTGGCACCGGCAGCGGGGTGGGCCTGGGCAGGCCGGTGCCGAGGAGGGCGGGCAGGGCACCAGCTCGGGGCCGGGCGGCGCCATCCCGCACCCCACATCCCGTATCCCGCATCCCCCCGGGGGACCGCGCGCGCAGCCCCTCAGGGGCCCCGCGCGCCGCTTCCGTTAAGGGGGTG
>VYXC01010662.1:153114-426569 GCA_013397175.1 Platysteira castanea | reverse complement strand
GGGGGGGGAGGCGCCGGCGGACAATGGAGCCTGTGTGTGTGTGCGGGAGGGGGACGGAGCCGCCGCGCCGCCCCCGCCGGCCCCGGGCTGAGCGCGGTGAGTGCGGGGCGGGCACCGGGCACTGGCACCCGCACCGCCCGCCCCAAGTTCGGGAGTTGGGGGGGCCGCGGGGTGCCCCGAAGGAGGCGGCGAGGGGAGCTCAGGGGTTGCAGGGGATGCCTGGGGGGCTGTGCTCCATGGAAGGATGTGTGGGGAGCAGGGGATGCTCCGGGAACTGTGCTCCTTGGAATGTATGGGGAGCAGGGGATGCTCCGGGGACTGGGCTCCTTGGAATGTATGGGGAGGAGNGCAGGAGATGCCTGGGGAATGTGCTCCATGGAGGAATGTGTGGGGAGCAGGGGATGCTCCAGGAGCTGTGCTCCATGGAGGGTTGTGTGGGGCATGGGGGATATTCTGGAAGCTGTGCTCCATGGGGTGTGTGGGGCGCAGGGGGTGCCTGGAGGATGTGCTCCATGGAGGGCTGTGTGGGGAGCAGGAGCTGTGCTCCATGGAGGGAAGTGTGGGGAGCGGGGATGCTCCAGGATCTGTGCTCCTTGGGATGTGTGGGGAGCAGGGGATGCTCCAGGAGCTGTGCTCCATGGAGGGCTGTGTGGGGAGCGGGGATGCTCCAGGATCTGTGCTCCTTGGGATGTGTGGGGAGCGCGGATGCTCCAGGATCTGTGCTCCTTGGGATGTGTGGGGAGCAGGGGATGCTCCAGGAGCTGTGCTCCTTGGGATGTGTGGGGTGCTTTGGGGTGCACTGGGAGCCCTGGAGGTTGTGCTGTATGCAGCGGCACATGGAATGCTCTGCCTCGTGTTGTGGCGCAGGGGATGCCCCGGGGGCTGTGATATATGGAGGAATGTATGGGATGCCGTAGAGGATGTGCTGGGAGGAGGGATGTGTGGGCTGTCCTGGGTCGTGATGTGGTGCATGGAATGCTCCAAGAGCTGTGCTTGGTGGAGGGATGTGTGGGATGCTCGGTGGTGCGGGGGATGCGCTGGGGCTCTCTGCTGTGTGGAGGGGTGTGTGGGGTACTCTAGGTTGTGCTGGGGGCACTGGGGCTGTGCTGTGGGGTGGTGCTGTGGGGTGCAGCACTGGGGGGATCTGTGCTGCCCTGAGGTGTGTGGAAGTCCCTTCAGTCCGTGCTGTGGAACAGAACAGTGTTGGGTGGACTAGAGAAGTGGTTGTGAGATTCCAATCTCAGTGAGGGGCTGGGGCATAGGATGGGAGGGGCTGTTGGATTGGGAGTGAAGACTGTCCTAGGAGAAAGAAGCTGGTGTAAAAGTGGGATGGGAGCTGCATGTGTGGGCTCTGTGGCTGAGCTGAAGTGAGGGACTGGGGCACAGAGATGCACAGTAGGGATGTAGGGAGTGGAGTACAAGGTGAAACATGCAGTGAGAGGGTGGGAGATGCTGTATGGGATATTAGATCACCTGGGACGTGCCGTGAGGAAGGGATGGGGGGCTGTGGTGCTGGAAGTACTGAAATGTGGACGTCTGCAGGAAAGAATGTGGAGAACTGGGTGAAGAAATGAGTATGAGGTTTGCTGGGGAGAATGATACATGAAGGGAAGCATGTGAGGAACTGGGACTTGAGTCATTGTAAGAAAGAGATACGGGAGTGGGATTGTGGTGTGGGGAAGCACTGGGAACCAGAATATGGGGTAGGAAGTGCTTTCAGCATGAGGGAGGTGGTGCACATGGTCATGAGGGAAATTGTAGGGCTCCAGAGCTGGGAAGCAGTGTAGATAGATCAGGGGAGCAGGAATCCAGGGAAGCCAAGCCTGTAGTATCAAACTGGTAGGTGGGATAGTTGTGCAAGAGGAGTTTGTGGGATACTAAGAGTGTGGGAGGGGATCTTGTATATAGGGATTGTGGGGAAGAGCAGTATCTGACAAGGCAGTTTATTTGGAAGGATTCCTACTAGGTGGAGGAGAGGCTCTGTGTGTGTATGCATGAGAGGGAGTCTGTGCTCTGGCTGCCTGCAAAGGAGGATGAGAGGCTAAATCTGTAGAAACACTGCGAGTTTCATGAGGTTAAGGGTTGGATGGTAAGAAAAAAAATGAACAGTGGAGACCCCAAATGCTTAGGGAGATGTGGGACAGGTGGATGCATGCAGGCAGCAAGGCTTCAGTTCTAGGATGAGAGAGAGAACCCTGTTTTTCTGTGTTGTCCAGCTTCCTGTCCCCAAGTTCTCTGTGTAGGTGATGGGACTAAAAAGGCCTCTGAAGATGGAGTGTTTGGGATGTGGAAGGTGGATGTTACTCAGGGAGAGTAGACAAAGCATGAGGAGACAGATGGGAAGAATCTGATGTGACAGTCAATTGTGGGTTGCTATTTGGGTGTGAAATATTAAGGTGGGATGATTACATGATTAGTGGTTTAATAGTAAACTACATGAGCAATCAGAAAGTTGTCATGCAGCAAAGAAAGTATGAAATAAGTGTCAGCTGGGAGCTGGCTGTGGAGTGATTCAAAGCCCACCAAGGTGGAAGGGAAGATGCTTTTTTTCTTCAGATGCCAAACCTAACGTGGACTCTGAAGTTGTCTGGAAATAAAACCATGAACCTCACTTTTGGGAGAGGAACATCAAGTCTGGTAGTTACCTGTTAAAGTAACACCTTCTTCTTGGTCTGGGCAGAGAAGAAAGGCTTGTGGCAAGTCAAGTTTGTCTCCTTAAGCCTCCCTGTTGGTGACTGGTTGCTCTTCTGTCAAAACACAGTTGGAGGAAGCGGGGGAGACAGCTCTCTCAGTTTTTAGGGGTTCCAGTAACATTTTCGTTTTCCTTGAAAGTGTTTTGTCCTTGATTTCTCTATGAAAAGCCCACACAGACATAGGATGCTCTGAAGCATCCTTAAATGTATCAAGCTTTAAAAGCATGAGAAAAAAAAGTGATGTTGGGGTTTTTTTTTCCGTCTGTCTCATTGGATTATTTGATCAGTGATTGTTTGGGATGATACAAGAACAAACGTTGGAAAGCTAGGCAAGACATTTTATGAAATCAAATAAACGGGTATGGAATGAAAGAATTAACATACCTGAACAGCTTTATTCCCACTTTTTGTTTACCTCTCTCCTGCTTCCTATGAGGTCTGTAATAGCCAATTTGTGGTTGAAGTGGGGTGTTACAGGTGTGGAACTGGGGGAGTTGAACAGGGACACGCACACAGGGTCGTTTTGTGTCCATCCTACGACAGAGGAGCTGTGCTTGCAGGAGTGCAACACGCCTGCATCCCATGGCACAGGGATCTGCTTTCTTGCCTGAACTACAGGGGTTGTTTTCCTGAGGTTTTATAGCCATTTTGGACAAGTTGGCATGATGGCTCTGTTACGCGGTGTGGTTTTTTTTTCTTTTAACAGTGATCTCCAAAGAGATTATTTTTAATGAATGTGTCCTTTTTTTCTCACTCAATGCATAAAAATGGCTCAAGGGCTCATATTCTTTCCCTGTCTCCCTTGCTGGCCTCTTCTCAAACAACAAAAGAAAGGCATCTTTCTTTTTTGACTTGGAGTTAGCAACGATGTTAGTTTTGGGATTTTGGAATTTTCTCAGTGAGGCGAGTGCGTTTTTGTTTTGTTTTGTTTTTTAAATCTGTTTTTTTGGGTCGGGATTTTATTGTGGAGAGGGGTCTGGGGATCCTGGGTCTCACTGCACTTGTGTGAACTCTTAACACCTTAATTGAAGGGGTGGAGATGCTGAATCAGTAACAAAGACCTCCTTTATCCAAAATGTTAATCAATCATTGACGTTAAATAAGTGTGAACAAAACCAAGCAAAAAAAACCCCCACCCTAAACAAGTTTTTGTGTAAGTCCCCCTCCCATTCAGCTGCTCATCTTTGGTCAGTTTAACGTGATAAATTCTTTTGGGGACTTATTTTGTGTCTGTGCACTTGGTTTTTGCAATGTTTGGTAAAATTCTGTTTATGACTTCCCAGTGTAGTTTTCCCAACACAGATTGTTTAGCTCCTAGATATCTAAAGATGTTCTGGGAGAACTTGTGATTTGCTCTGGTGTGGGGGAGTAGCTGGACTACCATGGTACTGCTGAGACCCTCTTTTTGTAGGCTAGGGGTTTTTTTTTCTTGTTTGTTTTGGGGAGGATTTTTTGCTTTTCTCTCTTGTGATCAGTTGATTTGTTTATTGGTCAACACAATCTTCTAAGCTAGGCAGGACCTGAATTTTAATGTAACAGAAAATAAATAGGTTTCTGTTCATACAACCAGAAACTTTGTGGATCTCTTCTGTATATTATGAATACAAAGGGTGTGGACTCCTTCTTCCCTGTGATTTCCCCCTCCTTCCCCCCATCTTGCATTTCATCTTTACAGTTCCTGTGCTTGGATTGTTTTCAGTTAGGATTAGTCCACCGCTGGAGAAACTGTATTTGTCACCAAATATCCAAATATAGAAACCGAGGCAACTATAAGCCACAAGGCTAAAATATTCATATACTACAGCTTTTCTGAGCAGTTTATATGTTTGATGTGGATAAGAATGGAGTACCTTTGATCCATATTTCCCAGCTATTCAAAGGCTTGCTACTCTGCAGCACACTGACTTCCCATACCTATTTCTACATGTTTCTTTCTAGTCGTTGTTTTTTCCTCTGAGTTCTTGACATGCTGTGTCAATTCTCTTGCCTTGCAAACTGTGCCTATGGCTTAGGAATTTTGCTGGTCTTTTATAAATTCTATAGTATAAAAACCAAACCCCAAACAACAACTTTATCCTGTGAAGCAATTACACTCAAGTGAGTATTCAAGCTAATTCCTATCTTAAATGTGAGCTGTGCTACCTTGCAGGGCTTCATCTCTTCTGCTTTGTTGAAGTTTGTCAGAATTTCTTCACAGCAATGCAGACAGCCTTCATAAAATCCTTCTAACTAGTTTGTGTGGCCTTGGACTTCACAGAAATCTCTGTGCCTTGCTAAGGTCTGTGGTCTGTTTACATAGATATGAAGTCCTTTAACCCAGCAAGTTTTGCTGTGGGCTTGGATTTCCTGCTTACAAGCTCTGCTGGAGTCCCTCTAGTCTTCCCGCTGGCAAAAGAAAGGTGTTAACTCAGGTTTTTAGAGCAGTTTCTGAATGGAAGATTTCATTGCTGAATTTTTGTTTGAGCACTGCTTTGCCTATTGAACTTAAAAGAGCTTTCCCCTACATACCCTTACTTGTCTGTTAGGTTTTTTTTTTTACAGTTTTACAAGTTTAATTGTTTTGGAGCTTGACCTCCTTTGTAGTAGGGACTATACAAGCCCAGAAGAACAGGAACTTTATTCATAATTAGGAAGTCCAGACAATCTTGAAGAACTTGAACAAAAAAAAATCGATCTGTTGGGGAAATTTCTGAAGGGTTGCCTTTAAGACCCTGCAGCCTCGCAAACGCTGGTTAGCAACAATAGGTGACATTTTAATGTGCTGAATCCAAGTGAACTGTTCCAGTGCTGACTTTTGATTTATATTTTGAAGAAGCAGGGGTGTGCTTTGTGACTGCACCCTTACCTGTGGGCCAAGCTGCCCTCTGTTCCTATTCCTGTGAGCACTTCTTTCAGTGCTAGAGCTGGGTTTTGAGTTCTTGGTGCTCATCTGTTTTGACTCTGCACCACCCTGCTGTGTGTGCTGGTGCTGCTGTTGGAGCAGCTGGATGCTGGAACAGATCAGGGAGCTGATCTGGATTAGAAGTAGCCTGGCAAAGAAATGATGATACTTAGCCTGCATCAGTTTGCCAAACTGGTTCACTGTTTGGCCACGGGCACATCAGACAGTGTGGTGCAGGGGTGGGAGTAAATATTGGTAGCAGCAGTTCTTTAAGCTGGCATTGCTGCCAAAGGGAATGCTCATCTAACTATACCCCAGTCTGCTAAACTTGCTAAACGTTTTTTACACCTGTTTGTTACAGCTTCCCTTGCCTGAGAACTGTTTCTCCAGCTTACCTTGTTCTTTTTGCCAAAAATCATCTCTGAACATATATGCAAGGTATCAAAAGAGGAGCCTTCTTTAAGAAGCTTTAAGCAGGGCCAACAGAAGAGTGTGGTGGCTTAGCTATGGAAGAGTTTCTGCTGCTTCAAGACTTTCTGATGATACAGAACATGTACTGTAAATTGACGATAGACTAGTTAGTATGGTTGCAATTAAGCAGTGAAACTCATGCTGTGAGAATCTTGCTGAGGAGCAAGAATTCAACAAGAGTTAAAAAGCATCAGATGTCTTTAAGAATATGAAGAATATTCAATTATCGTAATCAGTGACAGTAGAAATTTTGGAAGAGGTATTAAGCCTGTGGTCTAAACCTTCTTTTTTAGTCTGCTCTAGCAGTCGTGCTTCTATATTGGAAAAGGGAGGGATGGAATAGCCTGTTGTGCCTGGGTTTGCTGCAGGGTTCTCACACTCCTCTCTGGGAACTTGATTGAGAACCAGTGATTGAGATATGCCATAGGCTTCCAGTTGGATCCTGGTGAATCATCCTGAAATCTGGTCTGAGTTACTAAACTGTGGCTATCGTGAAGCTTCACAACTTTTTACATTTTCTTTATTCCTACTTCTGTGGGTTGTTCTTACCTACTCTTTTGCAGAGTTGAATCTGAGGGCTCTGGTTTTGATCTCCTTTGACAACACTAATTGAATTTATTTTAAATACTGTTATGAAAATGCAGTTAACTATATCTGAAGAATGAATGTTATCTCTTTAAAGAGATCCTTTTTTTCAGACAGACTTAAAAGCAGAAGTGAGATTTTCCTTGTCTGGCCTTTAAGAAGATGCTTGTGGAAAAGGGAAGGGAGATGAACAGTGGACCTGTAAGGTGGTTGGCTTGTTTGTTTTTTAAAGCCTAGGCAGAATCAATGAAATCCTTTTGAAGGAAGGAAAAAGGAAAGTGCCTTTTACCAGTGACATGATTTCTTTCAGCAAAGAAAGATGGAGCAATGTCCTCCGAGATTTCACTGAAAATTGGGTGCTGTAGTCTTGAAAACAATGCTGGTTTTAAGTGCTCCTTAGTGGTACAGTCGATGGCATAAAGAGTGGATGATATACACAATAATTTAGCTGCATATGGAGTTGAGGGAGAGCTTGCTGTTTTCTGTATTGACTTCAGAGCAGTTGTTGTTCAGCCACAGATAGCCACGCAGCTGCCTGTTCAACTCCTAGCATTAGCAATTACTCTGAGCTGGGTGTCTTGTTTTCATGACTGTTTGGCCTCAAAAAAGCAGTGCCACTGTGTTTTTCCTCCTTTGCTTTCTGGTGGGGCTCTGTCTGCATAGTAGCAGAGCAAGAGAGCTTTAAATCGCTGACCCACCTTGTCACTGGATGGTCTCCGTGTGCCTGTGGTCGTCCTCTCTGCCTTCGGAACAAAGGGTGCAGATATCTGTTTTGCCTTATCAGCGGGGTGGCTGGGGCCCCCGAGCTCTTTTGAAGCCGGGGTTGCTTGGATTTGGTGGCGAACTTGAGAACAGAGCTTGGCTCTTAACGTGCCTGTGATTTATCTACTCGACCATGTTACTTACGCTCTACAAATTGCTTTAAGTCCGTGAGTCTGCCTGTGTATGTTGTGTCAAGCCATCTTTACCACCTTTGCAGTGTGTACAGAGTTGTGAAGACCTGAACAAAAATTCTGGTTTAGTGGTTCACTGATAAAGACACTGGGTACGATCAAGCCGTGCAGACCATTTTTCAGGTTGCTCAGAGCTCTGCTTTCTGCATTTTGCTCAACTGACTTCTTCAGGTGTCTTGATATCACTGTTCCACTGCCTGTGAAATGGCAGTGTTTTATCTATGTACCAATCTGGATTTGTTTGAGGATTGATTAGAAATGTATTTGCAGTGTAATATAAAACCGAGCTGTAGCCTGCTGAGGTGAGCAGCCACAGCCTCAAGAGAGAGAACTGGTACAATGGACAGTTGAGGCAGTCCTGTGTATGGAGAAACTCTCTTCAGGACTTCTGCTAGTGGAATGGAAGTTTTTCCTCCATATTTTATATGTATGCATGAGAAGGAGTAAAGAACTTCAGGTCAAAATGATTTGACAGCTCGTTAGCAAGAAAACGCTTTCTTCTGTCTCTCCAAAATAATAATTTTATATATATATATATATGCATATATACAAAAAAAATTTTAACCTTTTTGTGGTTGGTGGATAGAAGGTTGAAACTGTCAGGCAAATAGCCACCATCCAGCAGAAATGTTTCTGAATGCTTTAGTGAAAGCCAGCTTTGATTTGACAGTTATGAGGCTTTGAAAATAGCGCTGTGTTTATACAGCACAGTAAATACTTTGAAGTGCGTTAGGCTGTGCTGTACATGCGTGGCTAACTAGAGGAATATTAAATGCCTACATCTTGTGTTGAGTGAGGGAGGATCCTGCAGCAATTGGAATTGCATGCTCCTCATACTTTTATAAGATCCGTGTCAAAGCAGTGGATTTGATAATAGACCTGATTATACAATTGCTTAATTTCTTGTCAAAATAACATTTTTACATGCGGTGTTCTGAGATCTTCGAGGTGACCTCATGTCATTTATCAAATGTCAGTTTTTCATCCCAGCAGCTTTGATATAATCATGTAGCATCGTGGAGTACTGTGTACATGCAGTTTTTGCTTGCTGGAGTTCTTTGAAGTGCCTTACTCCTTAGAAGAGTCATTGCTGTGTGGAAGATCCTACATTTAACGACTAAGAAGCAAGTATGGAATCACTGCACTGTGTCACTGAGGGTCGTGCTGCATCTCACATCCCTAATGTGGGTCTAAAAGCAAAGAAATGAGAGGTTCAGTGCATCAGGAACAAGCACACCCTGGCACACATTTCACCCAGCAGTAAGCTACAGGGGATGTAGTAACTCTTCAGCTCTGCTCCCGTGGGAATGCCAGCTTTGTGGTGCTGAGCTCCCCAGGTGCTTGAGAACAGCAGGAGGGCTTGTGTAAAAGAGCAGAGCAGAGGGATGTCTGGTGGTGACAGTCCTGAACAAAAACTGGTCTGGCAGGCACTGCTGGAAGGTAGTGATGCTCAGGGGAGCCTTGGGAAACTGCTCCTTTGGGATGAGAGAGACCAGAGAGCTGTAAAGGTGAAGGTTAACATGAAGGAAGGTGCATGGCTCGCCCCCAGCAATTCTGACTGGCGTGGTGTGCCATGTCCCCTTGCAGCAGAGTGGGAATTACTGCTTGCTCCAGCATTGGGTTTTCCTCAGAGGAGCTCTGTCCTGTACTGACCCATCCCAGCCCCACTTAGCTTATGGAAACTGACAAGACTGCAGCCCAAGGAGATACGCCTGAGGATTGCTTCTTATCTTTCATTCTGGAAGCCTGGCATCATTGAGGGATGCCGAAAGAGAAGGAAAGCACTTGGGGTTTTTTTCTGTGCTGGACTGATAGGTGACTTGTTTCTCCCAAGCCTTTTGTTTAAGCAGTGTGGTGTTAATACTTGTAGAAGAACAAACAGCTGTCTCCTTGGTCCTGTCTCCCCAGCCCCTTTCAACAGATTTCTAGAGAATGGGCTGCTGGCAAGCTCGATACAGGTGTCTTTTACCTGTGGTTTTTCATGTTGACGTCCCTACGTAAGTTTTTGAAAAAATAAACCCAGAGAAGTAAGGGGAAAGAGATTGCCTGTCCTAACTCCTGAAAATTAAATGAAGTTTTGACAGAAACCAAAGCTACGAAAGCAGCCCATGGAAAACTATCATTACCCACTGGACTCCTGCATGCAGTGCTGACTGCTGAGGCTGTTAATGGCTAACATGATATGGAAAGCTGCAGAAGTCTGTCATATATTAGGGAAATACTGTTAAAATGTTTCTTGAAAAATCCCTTATTGCTCGAGCTTTTGATCTTTATCGGTGTTAACAATAGCTGGAACTCCATGGCAGCCAGGCTGCTGCTCAGGTAAGTGACGCTCCACGTAGGGTGCTCCAAACTCCACTTGTAAAGTACATAGACTGCTCCCAGCACTGCTAACAGAGGTGGAGCTGAAGTGATGTTGGCAGCTGTGCTGGAGTGCGCCAGGGCTGAGCTGAGGTCAGCACGATGTCGTGACAGGGTGCATGACGGCGTCCCCGACGCCCCGGCAGCGGCCTGGCTGACCCGCACCTGCCAATGCCACTGCTGCTGGTGAAGCTGAAATGGCAGGAACACTGAGGGGAAGTGTTCATAATGTTCCTGTACAGAAGCAGATAGTTGTAGCTTAGGCTTTGAGGGGTTTTTAAAGGAATTTTTCTTTTGGCTTTTTCCCCAGACTGATTTCTGGAACTGTGTCAGAATCTGCCAAGAGCTTGTTCCAGTCCCAAGTGAACCAAGTAGTTCAAGTGTTTTTTACATAATAGCAGATGGGAAATTGAAAAGCTCTCAGTGTTTGTCTGTGTACACCTTGAATTTGATCACCTGCGTCCATAAGTGTCTGTCTCCTCCATTACTTTGGGGGAGGAGTTGTACAGAGTCAGAAGCTGTCTAGGACAGCCATTCATTCCCACTGGATTAATAATGCACTGAAGTGTTTAACGTTAGATACATTGAAAATGAAGTTTAACGGGCATATAGTTGTCTGTTTGACAAGAAGTGTTAGTGTTATTCACAACTCTCAAAAGTTATGCCTATGAGACTAGCGGGTAACGTGTCTGTTGCAAAAGACTATTTTAGCATGATTTTTTAAAGTACCTGAAAAGACTGATTACTTATACAGCCTTTATATTATGGCTACTGTTGGTTATCCATATGCTTGTCAGAAGAAAGAGAATAGTTGCTAGAGATATTATTTTCTTGGAAAACGGGACAGTGACATGAGAAACTCATAAAACACTTAATTATCTGAGCCTTTGGGTTTGTATTGTCCTTTGTCAGTGATTGTCTTCACTCCACATTTTAAGGGTGTAGAGCAAAAGGTTGGATTTTCTGTGACCTTTGTTGTTTTGAATGGACTTCAGGAGAGATTTGTTCTTTGGGAAAGGTCCATGTGTGCGGTGATAGGGGTTTTGGGGGAGTGTGGGAGGAAGGATATCTGTACTGTCTTATTTGAGAGATGGATGGGCAGGCACAGGTAGGCTCAGCACAGGTGCATTGTGTGACCACACGTACTGCATTTGTATGGGCCTGATTAAATGTATTCTTACAGTTTCTGGGAGGCTTATCCTGTGGTCCTAAATTCTTACATTAAATGAAGCAGCTCAAAGGAACTTCTCTCCATGTGATGGCATAGAATCTTGCATGCCCTTTCCACGTCTGTCTGCAGGTCTTCAAGGTGCTAATTTTAAGTGAGTCTGTCTTTTCTCAGCCCCTTTCTCTGTGCTTCAGGACTGGAGGTAGTTGTGAGCAATAACCTACTCATTTAGAGTTTAAGAGTGAGGTGCTTACACATCACATGTACAGGAGAATGTATTTTCCCTGTGGAGGTTGCAATGCTGCCTGGTGGAGATTGTGTAGCCCCCACATTCATGTCACCTAAACTTATTTTGCTACAAGTTCTTGATTATTCTGTTTATTGAGAGTAATTTCTGGTATAAAACTGTGAGCAAAGAGGTGATGCTGTGCAGACTTTAAAGTAGCAGTGATTTCTCTGATGTGGATAAGATGGAATTCTTTGGGAGACTGTGAGGGCTTTGTGTATAATTTTTTATTGTCAAGACATGAACATAGGAAAGTCCATACTGTTTCAGGATAAGTGAGGACCATCTAGAAATTGATGGCTGGCTGTCAGTTGCTATCTAATCAGCTTACATGAACAAGTTATTTCTACCTTCCCTTAGATATCCAAGTTACCTATCTGTAGGTACCTGAGGTATTTCCTTGTTTAAGAAAACGGGCAGAGTGACCTGGCAGAAGATGGCCACAAATGTATTTCAACAAGCGTAAGTCTATCCATGTCTTTGCCATCAGTCAGTGCTGCCTCCTTTGTGCCAGTGCCAGTGAGCACATGGACACCTGGTGGGATGAAACAGGAAAGTTGTCTCCTGAATATTGTTCATATCTTATCTGGAGTTAGTTCTCAGCTGTATCACAAGTGCTGGAAGGGATACAGTTGGATAGGCTTAGGCTGGTTGAAGTTGCTTTCCTGGGTCCAGCACAGAGCTGGTGTGCGGAAGGTAAGGTTGCATTTTTGACAGACCTATCTGAATACTGATGGGTTCGATCCTAGTTGTGTTACAAGCACGTGCTTTTATCCACTCCTGGGAAAGGATGAGGAGGACAGCCTTTGCTAAGAAGTAGAGACAGATTTAAAGGTGTATTTAATAGCCTTTGGTAGGGAGCCCTATCTAGAAATTTGGACTGGTTCAATGGATTGAAGTGTCTTGTGTCCCTATATCCTCAAGTGTCACAGGGAGATGTATGGGGTGTAGAATACTCATGTCATTTTATCTATTTGCTTTTACATTATCTTAAGGAAGTCTGACAGCTCAATAAAAGCATTGAATAACACTTCCTGTATCCTCCTTGTTTCCCAGTCGCTCTCCTTATCAATGAGGTGTGTAATCAAGTACTTTATTAAACAGCAGCTTATTAAAAAGTAACGTGCAGCTCAGCTGCAAGTGTGTAAAATAAGCAAATGCTCAACAAGACTGGTAAGTGCAGCACGTGATGTAAACCAATGGTGCAGTGGAGTCACCTTTTGCCAGTGCAGCTGTTCTCCCTCTCATGTGGTTGGATGAGGGTCGGAGAAATTGGAGGTGCCCTTCCCAGTAAAATTGTGCTGAAGGAGCGCGTTGGCTGATTCATGGCCTTGCCCCACCTCTCAGGTCACACAGGGAATCCAGTGGTGGAAGCACTTGAAGAAGTTTGCTTCCTGGTGGCTGTCAGGATCAGCAATTGCTCAAATACCTCCTGCTGCTGCTGTTCTTGGTTCCTCCTAAAGCTTCTGTTCTTCCCCGAGAGTCTCTTATTCCACTCTCTCTCCTTCCTTACCCACTCCACTGTCACAGACACAATTCAGGGTGCAGGCTCAGCTTGCATTCAGAGTTATCATTTGTTTTCTGCAGCAGCAGGTCTCCAGCCTTTTTTCTTTTTCCATGCTCATGGTGAGAGCTTTTTGAGCTCTCACCACCCTCAGTCCAGCACAGACTGACAGTCTCAGAAAGGCCAGGGGGAAAATAGCAGTGTGCTCTTTCTTGTATGCAGAGAAAGGTTTCTTGCCTTTAATGCTTCATGTCACAGTCAGGCCACAAGTCTGATACTTTTATCTACTTGGTATGCCTTTATTTCATCTCTCCACATTCTCCTTCTCAAAGAGGGAGAAAAGACTGAAGTGAATCAGTGATAACTGCAGCTATTCCTGCTGGAATAGCCATAATGCTGTACACCTCCAAGTACTTGACCACTTGTCACTATGAAGCTTCTTCAGCTTAAGGCCATAAAGTAGGAATTAGCTAGTTTGATTTTTTTTTTAACCTTCTATTTACAGTACAGTAATATGGTGGCTGGTTTGTAGAAGTACATGGATGGTCCAAATACTTAACTGAAAGGTAAACTAAGATGTGCATTTGCATCTTGTTAGTTACTCTGTGGTAGCTGCTTGTGTGCATGCTCTCAGCCTTTTGCTCTTCAATTCACTGTGAAACAAACTGTCTTGTGCTGACCGTGGAGGTGAGCAGCAGAGATGGGACTCTAGGGAATGGAATTACAGTGCAGTAACTGGGTAGCTTAAAAGATGGATGGTGCTCCTCTTGCAGTCCTGAGCTATGGTCTGCAAGGCTGCCCTTCTCTGCCAAACTGGGATTGAATGATTCAAGGAATAGAGCGCTGACCAATGTTTGTGATAGATTCTCTCCATCCTGATGTATGCTGGTGTTCACATGCTTTCCTCTTCAAGGGAAAAGATGATTTCTGTCTCTGCTTTGGTAGAGGTGTGTCAGTATTGGCACTGGCATGGCTTAGCCTGTATTGTTTCGTTGGGTGGGGTGGGGGAAAGGGGAGAGGAGATATAACTGGGTAATTGGATTCAGGGATGATTGTGCTGCTGTGGTGAGTTTTACTGGATGAAGCAGCTTGTTGCGATAGGTGTTTGTTTCAGCTTCTGTCTGCAGGTGTGACTTGGCTAGATAAGGATGGTCTATCACGTTGATGATTTCATTGTTTGATTTGGCTGGACTGGGTGGAGAATGTAGCTGCATTGTTTGGGACTAGCTTTGTAGTTTGGTTTTGTGAAGTGGATTACATGGCAGCACATTGCTACATTATTAAGTTGAAGCTGCAGTAGATAATCGTTGGAGAATGTTGGAGGGAAGAGAATATGCACAGGCTTTCACAATGCGTAACTAATTGAGCCTCCAGCTCCTGTGTTTCTGTTGGGAGATCTGGTCAGCAGAATGCATTGGGATTACACAGAAAAACTTTGGTAGTGATTTCAGATTGCAGCTGTACTTTAGCTGCAAGGCTGTCCATGCTGTGTAAATAGCTGAGAGTCCTCTGAGAGACCATGCTGGCCCTGACAGTGTGAGTGTTGTCTGGATTCATGCTGTTCTTGCAGCCTCTACAGTTTTCACAGTGGGTGAGGGAGAAGCTGGCAGGTCACTGCTCTTTTTTATTAACCTCAAATTTACCACTAAGCCATTCCTCAGAGCCTGCATTTCCTTGTATTGCCGAACTTTCAGACACTTAAACTTGCTTTGGATTCCCTTCTTCCTGTAGGGTATGCAATGATGTGAAGTAGAAGCTGCCAGAGCAGTAGACAGTGCTTCCTCCTTCTAAAACCTGCCTGGTTTTCCCCTAGATGTGATTGCCTGGCTTTACCTGATACTTGATGTTTCTGTTTATACGTTGTCTGGCTGTGGAGGAGGTTGCATATACGAAGCACAAGGGTTTGGCAGGAGTTGCTGGGCACATTGTGAGGGGAAGGTGAGCCTTTGAAGAGAGATGGATGCAGAGAAGGGAAGGTGACATGTCCAAGCTTTGTGCCAGCTTCTCTAAGCACAGATGAGCTCATGGGAATCCAGCTGGCTAAATATGGGAGTTTAGCAGATCTTCCCTATTTTCCCTCCATGGGCAGCATGGATCTTGAGAGTATTCCAGTCTGATGGTGGCTTCTTGGGTGCTGATAAATCTTTCCAGGCTGAGCAGAGGCTTCCCCTTGCTGGTGGTTCAGAGCAAGTTTTGATTTCTCTGCTTCTGTGGTTGAGTGCATGGAAGGGGTGCGTAGCTTGGCTGTGAGTTCTTGTTAGTGAAACTTTCCCTCTCCTTTTTTCAGGTGACTGTTTTTTGTGAGACAAGTGGTTTGCAACTCATGGCCTCCACGATGAGTACTGCAGTGTCGTGACACCAGGGGTCTTGGTAAGCTACTTGTTGGAAAAGCAAGGATCTATCATATCTCCACCAATGCAGATCTATCTCTTTTGTCTCTGCAGTTGAAGTTTGAATTAATTTTAAGCCATCCAAATTGTAGGCTGCAACCAAGTGGGGTGGGGCTAAATCTTCACCTGTTCTCACCTCCTCTTTTGAGCTTGCAATGACAGTGATGTGGTTACATGATCAACCAGATCAGGAGGCAAATCCAGCTGAATAGAAATTTCTGTTGTTTTCCTTGGGTTAGTTTCCATTCAGATCTTTCCCTGATGTGGTCAGGAGAGGTGGTGGGGATGAGTAGCCAGCTGAACCATCCCTTTTCTCTGCAACCTTTGCCTGGCATACCTTAAAGCCATCCTGAAAATACAGCCGTGGATGTTGCTTTCCAAAATGTCTTGAAAAGTGGTTTGACCATTCACTGTCACTGACCCTACCTCTAATTTTAAAGCAATGATATAGGCTTTGCTATGGCAGGCAGACTCCAGCTGCAAAAATACATTTCTCTAGAGGTTTTCCATTATTGAGCCCTAGATTCGCAGGCATATATATGTTAGAAGTGCATTGAGAAAAATCATGAGACATTCCATTTCACATTATAAAAGATGGTACATTCCCTGTGTAGAAATAAGACGCTGAGGAAGTTGAGTTGCTGTTGTTCCTCCAATGAATATATTGATGTATCCTTTATAGCTCTCTCTGGTAAGAATAAATTTAAACTGAAATTGGAAAACACAGTTCCCTTGCAGAGAGCATCAGTTCTAATATATGGAAGATGTGTGTATATAGAATAATAATAAAATAGGGTTAAAAAATTGGAGGGTTCCCCTCCCACCCCTGGGTGAAGTACTTGAAAGTTTGGTGATGTCAGGAATACCATGTAGCCAGTGTGATTGTGATTCTTCTCTTCGTGTTTTCTCATTGCACTGTGCAAGACTGGGACTCTGAGACAATTCTCATCTTGTAATAAAAGCTAACATAATGCATAAATATCCAAATGGAAAAGCAGAGGATGACACAACTAGAATACTTAAATTCAGCATGCAGGCATCTATGTCCTGCTGCAAGCATCAAGCTCTGCTCACTTTCATGCTGTTAGTCCTTTTTCCTTTTTTTTTTTTAACCTGGAATTCACTGTACTTTCAGTCACACCTTCACCTGAAGTGAGGATGCTGAAGTTTCACCGAGTTCCACTGACTTTTGCAGATGTATCAGTCTCTTGGAAAGCAGAGCTGGGTGCTGTTGATAATGTTACAGTTTTGTTGAACAAAACAGACATAGGAACCAAATTTGCATGCAAAGATGATACAATTTAGGTTTGTGTGAAGAAGTTTTCTCTCCTCTTTAATGTATCTGTATAGGACCAGCTCTAATTGCAACATGATAGTAGTAACAGTAGTGATAGGGTAACTCCAACATTGTTCCCAAAATCAGTAGGATAAGCAGCTAATAGCCCCAGAGAGGCATGTGGGTCCTCTGGAGTGTGTGGCTCAGACTAGAGTTCATCTGATTATGCCTGATAAGAGGCCTTTAAAATGAGATATTTGCTGCAGAAACATTCCCCACATTAATAGGTTTGTGCAGCACAGTGGAGGTGAGATTAGGGAGTAGGATGACTTCTCTGGCTCATGAAGGAGGCGTGCGGCAGAGAGAATTTTTGGAGGTGATGCAGAACTTCACACAACTATTGCAGTGTGGATCACTGTCATGTTAAAGCAGAGCAGTGCAAAGTCACTAAAACGTGTAACAGCACAACCTCACAACTGTACGAATTTGGGGAACTGGAAAACCATGGTGCTCAATACTACAAGTTGCTGATAACTCTCCTTGGCCAGAGGTGGTTGTAGTGTACCCATGTCTTTTAATCCTCTGGTGTCATTAGCACATAAGCCATTTTTTTGTTTTGAAATGCAGTTTGAACAGTAGTTTCTTCATAAAATTCAAGACACTCCCATCCTAGTAAGATTTATTTTGTTTCATTTGGTATACAAAGGAAGAAACTACTTTGGTGCTGAGAAGGAATATCGGGAATATTTACACTTGAATAATATTTAACTAGCAATGCTTAATACATTAACAATAAATCTTGGTTAGATTCTAAATTAAGTAGATTTGCATCTGAGTAGGTGAGATGAACAGGAGAGATTTTGTTGAAACATAAACAAGACAGAGATTTGTTCCAAAATAATTTAGCCCAAAGCATGTAAACAGTAATGTTCAGTAGTTTCCACCTCCAGAAACAGCTTTGTGTGCCTTATTGCCTGCGTCATGCATATTGTTTCTTGGAAAGAGGCTGGAAAAGGTGCTGCTTTTTTTGGTGACTTCTTTTTTTAAAGCCTCAATAATCTGTAGAGTGTTGCTGAGCAGATTTAGATGGGTACTACTCCAGTGCTTTTTTGGCCTTTCTAATAGAGACAATGAGTGACTAACCCCTGGTGTTTTCAGAGTAATCACACATAGCTGATAGCTTACAGGTGGTCAGGAAGGCATTTTATTTTATTTTTCTCCCTTTGTGTAACCCTTAGCACACATCATTGAACATATGTCTAGGTATATTGGACCAAAGAGACGGAAGATTTAAGCAGAGTTTATGTTCTTAAGAAATATCAGATTATGGCCATTCACAGGGGAATTCTGGATAGCTAAGTTATGTTGCGGATTTGTAATTTTGGCTTCCTACTGACTTGCTGTGAGGTGTCTTTAAGCTGAGCACAGATGTGGAATCAGAGTGTTCAGATACAAGGTGCTTCCCTGTTTTATTGACTCCAGAATGATTTGCTTTGGACAAAGGGAAGATGGCCTCACTGCCTGTAAACTGAACCAGGGCTGCCTCTGGTGTGAAATACACATCTGTCTGAAAGCTCTTCTCCTGCGTCTTCTTGGGAATGGGGGAAGAATTGCCATGCATTGCTTCACACCAGACACATCTGCTTGGGAAGTTCCTCACTGGTTTTTTGTTCTCTCCTTGTGGGGTGGTTTGCAGTGTGCCCTGGAGATGCGAGACTTCCCCTGGGCAGCAGGAGGCACGCGTCTAGAGAATGCTGGAGCTGCAGGAGGGAAGTGCCCAGTGCAAAAGCAGCGAGGAGCAAAGAGAAAAAAGGCAAGCAGGCAGCCAGCACTGAGAGAAGCGGGTGGCAGAAAGTGCTTCGACGCTGCCTCTGGCAGCACGCTCCCCAGAGGAACTTGACAAGAGCCCATCTGCGTGTGTGTGAGACTGTGAGCTCAGGATTTCTGTCAATGCATTCCAGTAACCCCAAAGTGAGGAACTCCCCGTCAGGCAACACACAGAGGTAAGGAGAAGAGCCTGCAGTCAGCTGCTCTGGGTTGGTGCGTGTTGCCATCCGTGCTCTGCTGCCGGATTAGCCCAAGGACCGGGGCAATGTGGCTTCCTGGTCCCTCTGTGCTCCCATCGGACCCACTGAGTGCCTGAGCAGTGGCTGCACTCCATGTTTGGTCTCCATGTTTGCAAGGCTCAGGATGAGCTGAAAGCTGTAAACCCATGAGGTGTGGATTGTCCATTCCTTGTGCTCTCCTGCCTTCCACCAGGTGCCTGGAGAAGGCTGTAGGAGAGTAAACATGCTGTTTCTATCTTGTTTTTTTTCCCTTCCTCCTTTTCTAATTATCTATTTCCCAAGGGGTAGTTGGGCAGCAGAAGGTATCTCTGTACTTTCACACAAAATGCTTTCTCCATATTATTGGCTTGAACAGCCTGGAGAAGTGATCAGCTGAGCACTGAGATCTTCCATGTCAGTCACCTGCCAGTGCAGCAGGTCAGCATTTCTTCTCCACTAATTTGGAAGGGGAAAAATATGGAAGCAAAGCAGTGTCCAGGGACTTAGGATGGTTCTGATTGACAGCATTCTTGAGTTTGATTATTTACTCCTAGAGGTCATCTGGAGCTTAACAGTATTTCTGAGGGAATGCTTCTGAGTCACATGTCTGTCCAAAGGAAGGAACAGCCTGTGTGAGTCCCACAGTGAGGATGCTAGCAAGTACTGCCTTTTGGAAGTGATAGCGAGGATGGGAAAACACAATGCAGAAGATCCGATAGCAATGGAGTAAGTGGAGGGTGAGGAGGGAAGGGGTGCCTAATATCTGTAGAACCCAGAGGAGCAAAATATTTTTAGGATGCAATTTGCTGAATAGAAGAGGAATAAAAGACTCTAAGTCTCCTTTGGCAAATTGAGGAAGCTGCACTGCCCCATTTTGCAGGAGTGTTCTTGGAGATGGTATCCTTCTCTTTCCTTATTCAGGGGCAGGTTGTAGCTGGTTTAATTGTTTTCACGGTCAGAGGTTTGTGTTTCTCTGGCAGCTCGCCCCAATGTATGACGAATGCTGCAGTAATGCTGGGTTTTCCTTGCGCTCCCTGTAGAACTGGATAGGGAGGTACAAGGGAGGGGGTGTGGGGGGGTCTGCTCTGATCAGAGCTGCAGCATGTTTGGGGTCCAGGAGAATGGTGAGGTGAACTTCATTGTGCCGTGTTTGTTTACTCTGAGCTGGTCTTGGTGTGAGGTGCTTCTCTGTGCACATAGAAACCGTTGTCTTCATTGACAGAAGCACCAGAGGTGGGTCCTCATGTGACAGCAGTTTCTGGGATCTGGCAGGTCTGTGGTTTGCCCTGGTGCCTTCTTGAGCAATGAGATCCCATCTTGGATAATAACCCTTTCAGGGCATGTTCAAAAAAGCACCTGCATGACTCTAAGCTTGCAGGCATTTTTTATTTGTCAGCAATTGTCTTAGCTTGCAAAGGTGACAGTGGTTGTTTCTGCTTCACTCTAATGTGTTCCTACAGGGCTGAATTAATCAATGGTGTGATTTGTCACTTTTTCCTTTTCTTTCTTCTTTTTTTCTCTCTCCCCAGTAGCCCCAAATCAAAGCAGGAGGTGATGGTCCGTCCCCCTACAGTGATGTCCCCGTCTGGCAACCCTCAGCTGGATTCCAAATTTTCCAACCAAGGCAAACAAGGGGGCTCCACCAGCCAATCCCAGCCCTCTCCCTGCGACCCCAAAAGTGGAGGTCACACCCCCAAAGTGCTCCCTGGCCCAGGTGGGAGTATGGGGCTGAAGAATGGGGCTGGAAATGGTGCCAAGGGGAAGGGGAAGAGAGAAAGGAGCATTTCGGCTGACTCCTTTGAACAGAGGGAAGCTGGGACTCCTAATGATGACCCGGAAATCAAAGGTATGTTTGTTAGGATTCGTGTGCATGTACACACAATCAGTCTGAATCCTCTGTGAGATGGAGAATTGCTATGCAAGTATTAGTGAGACATTTGTCTGGGGTTCTGTAAGTTCCAGCCAATGAAGTCTAAAGGTCTTCAAAGCAGGCGAAGAGAAGAAGTTGTCATAGCTGGCATTGGTAAATGTCTTGTTCACGCTCGGTTAGAGCCCAGACCTGACTCTGGTGGGAAAGTTCCTTTGTAACTCTTAAATTCCCCCAGAGGATTTAAAAGTACAAATGCAACCTGTTGGTCTCCTTCTGGTCTTTGGCCTTTCAGGAACCGTTCTGTTGTAACTGGGGTTTTAAACAATATGCAAGTCTGTTTTGTCAACACAGATACATAACCCGTAGCTCCGTGACTGGTAACACAAGCCAGAGAGTTGAGATTTCTGTGTTCTGTTCCTGGCTCCAACATTGCCTCTGTGAGGCAGTGCAAAACCAGACCACATGTTCAGTTGTCCATCTTTGTTGTCCATTTTCTAGGTCACCTAGCTAAGGTGGCTGAACAAAAAAAAAAAAAAAAAGTTTTGCAGGAGTGTTTTCTTTAGGTAGACATATTTATGTTTGTTCCTACATTAAAGTGTAGTTTTCCTGATTTTCTTTGTGGTCATTAGAGAATTCAAAGAGATCAGTTCTGGGAACTGCCACTTTCCATGGAAAGGGACAAGATGAGTCCCCTTCTCCCAGTGTTGCTTGAAGGACACCATGGCTTTAAAGGAAAGATGTGTGGTGTAACAGAAGAATTGCCTTTAGTGGTGCTTGAGGAAGAAGCAGGAAATTTCAGAGGAGGAAAAGCTCTGATCAGTTTCTGGAAGTGATTTCCAAAGCGCTCCCAAGATAGTGATTCCCTTCTCTTCCCTTTTGTCCCTTTCCAGACTGCAATTCTGCTGATCATGTGAAGTCCCAGGAGTCTCAGCACACACCACACTCCATGACTCCTTCAAATGCTTCAGCCCCGAGGTCTTCCACACCTTCCCATGGTCTGACTGCCACTTTGGAGCCAGCAAGCGGGCAGAAGACTCCATCCAAAGTGGTTTACGTCTTTTCTACTGAGATGGCCAACAAGTAAGTAGGTAGATGCTTGAATGTCTTCTGGGAGCAGAAATTATATTTGTGCTCATCTTTTAAGAGGCTATCAAGGGCATTTTCTGCATCAAGTAGCAAAAAGTCATTACTGGTTTTAGGGATGCTGAAGGGGTTAGAGTAGAGAATATGCTTACCTTTTCCTCTGAGAAGTAACTGTTTACTTCTCTGAGGTATAGGGATTTTTTTTTTTTTTTCCGCAAATGCTGGTAGATATTGTTTTGCAATCCATGCAGTGAATAGCAGCCAGGATGGATTAAACTGAGACATGAACCCTGAATGCTGATGAGTTTGTAGACGTAAGCATTTTTCTTTTGCTGCTCATCTAGAGTGAAATGTGTGGTTAAGTCTTTCTCCCTTCTGCCAGCTGAAAGATAGAAGGGAGGCCAGTTAAGAAAAATTGATTTTTAGTTTCAACTGGGTATGTGCATCTGCCTGTCTGTCTTTGCAGGGCTGCAGAAGCTGTGCTGAAGGGACAGGTGGAAACCATCGTGTCCTTTCATATCCAGAACATCTCAAACAGCAAGGCGGAACGAAACACTGTACCCTTGGTAGGGAATACCTGCATGGGGGTGGGAAGGGAAAATAGTAAATGTGCCTGTGTGTGATTCAGAGAGTTGGATGATTATTTACACTCTGAAATAAGTTTTAGGAAGACAGACAGTTGTTGTTCGGACTGTCTGCACATAAATGTCTTGGGTCATCCAAAGAAGACTTAGTCTTGCAATATTTGGATAGTATATTTCCAACTCGTTGCTCACACAACTATCACAGAAGAAAGGGGTCCCTGCAGTAATGCCTTGAGCAAAGTAGGTTTCTGCATTGCTAGGAGGCTGCTGTGTAATTGCTGCATGAAGGCTACCCTTGCCTGCAAAGTTTGGGCTGGTGGGGTTGAGATTGGGTGTTTTGTTTGCACTGCTGCTTATGTGACATGGCTGTAAGAAGAGCAAGTGACCGAGTGTGGCTTTCTCTTGCAGAACCCCCAGATCACTGCACTTCGGACTGAACCCAAGCCCCTGCCGCAGCCCCAGCCCCCTGCTGCCCAGGACCAGAACCCTCCCCAGAACGCCAAAATGCAGCCAGCTCCACCCGTGTCAGCGCCAGTATCCAAACCCCCTGGCCCCCCGTGTCCCATAGATCAGGACAGCCCCAGTGTGGAAAGCAAAGTGATGTCTGTGGGCAGCCCTGCCAACTCTACCCCGCTGCAGACAGAAGGATTTGGGCAGAGTTCAACCCCCAATAATCGAGCAGTTAGCCCGGTTTCCCAAGGTAGCAATAGCTCTGCTGCAGATCCCAAAGGTCCTCCCCAGCAAGTGTCTGGTGGGGACCCATCCAGTTTGGGTGAGAATCCTGATGGACTGTCACAGGAGCAGCTGGAGCACCGAGAGCGCTCGTTGCAGACCCTGAGAGACATCCAGCGCATGCTCTTCCCTGATGAGAAGGAGTTTGCGGGAGGGCAAAGTGGGGGGCCGCCCCCAAATGCTGGGGTGCTGGATGGTCCCCAAAAGAAACCTGAAGGGCCGATACAGGCTATGATGGCTCAATCCCAAAGTTTAGGCAAAGGGTCAGGGTCTCGGACAGATGGAGGGGCTCCGTTTGGCCCTCAAGGACACAGGGACATGCCTTTTTCCCCAGATGAAATGGGGCCACCACCAATGAACTCCCAGTCAGGAGCCATAGGCCCAGACCACTTGGACCATATGACTCCTGAGCAGGTGGCCTGGCTCAAGCTGCAGCAGGAGTTTTACGAGGAGAAGAGAAGGAAGCAAGAGCAGGTGGTTGTGCAGCAGTGTTCCCTGCAGGACATGATGGTCCACCAGCACGGGCCTCGTGGGGTGGTCCGAGGTCCTCCCCCTCCCTACCAGATGACCCCTGGTGAGGGTTGGGGACCTGGGGGTCCAGAGCCCTTCCCTGAAGGCATGAACATGTCACACTCTCTGCCCCCCAGGGGCATGGCCCCTCATCCCAACGTGCCCGGGAGCCAGATGCGCCTGCCTGGTTTTGCAGGTATGATGAACCCTGACATGGAAGGCCCCAATGTCCCGAATCCCGCCTCACGGCCTGGGCTTTCAGGAGTTAGTTGGCCAGATGATGTGCCAAAAATCCCAGATGGCCGAAACTTCCCTCCTGGTCAGGGTGTCTTCAGCGGCCCTGGCCGAGGGGAGCGGTTCCCCAATCCGCAGGGCCTGCCCGAAGAGCTCTATCAGCAGCAGCTGGCTGAGAAACAGATGGGCCTCCCTCCTGGTCTGAACATGGAAGGCATCAGGCCCGGCATGGAGATCAACAGAATGATGCCCTCCCAGAGACACATGGAGCCTGGGAACAACCCCATCTTCCCTCGCATGCCAGTAGAAGGACCGATGAGCCCCTCTAGGGGGGACTTCCCAAAAGGAATACCCCCACAAATGGCTTCTAGCAGGGAGCTGGAGTTTGGGATGGGCCCTGGCAGCATGAAGGGGGACATGGGCATGAATGTCAGCATGGGCTCCAACCCACCCCTGGTCCCTCAGAAGCTGAGGGAGGCAGGAGTCGGGCCAGAAGAGATGATGAAGCTGCGCCCTGGTGTCTCGGAGATGCTCTCCTCTCAGCAGAAAATGGTGCCGCTGCCGTTCGGGGAGCACCCGCAGCAGGAGTATGGCATGGGTCCCAGGCCTTTCCTTCCCATGTCTCAGGGCCCAGGAGTCGGTCTCCGGAATCTCAGAGAACAGATCGGGCCTGACCAAAGGACTAACAACCGGCTCAGCCACATGCCGCCACTACCTCTCAATCCCACCAGTAACCCGAATAGCCTCAACACTGCTCCCCCTGCGCAGCGCAGCCTCGGCCGCAAGCCCTTGGATATCTCTGCAGCTGGTCAGGTGCATTCGCCAGGAATCAACCCCCTGAAGTCCCCCACGATGCGCCAGGTCCAGTCTCCCATGATGGGGTCTCCCTCGGGGAACCTCAAGTCCCCTCAGACGCCCTCCCAGCTGGCAGGAATGCTCGCGGGTCCCACTGCCGCAGCTGCTGCTGCCTCCATTAAGTCCCCCCCCGTCTTGGGGTCTGCTGCTGCTTCTCCTGTCCACCTCAAGTCTCCGTCTCTCCCCGCACCTTCTCCTGGATGGACTTCATCTCCAAAGCCTCCTTTGCAGAGCCCTGGGATTCCCCCGAACCATAAGGCGTCTCTAACCATGTCTTCTCCAGCCATGCTGGGGAACGTGGAGTCAGGTGAGTGCCACCTCTTCTAGCCAGATTTGACGCTTTGGTTCGTGTTGGGTCATCCAAGGTGTGCAGCAAGGGGAGGGAGGAGTGCTCTTGCAGTGGGACAGGAGCTGGATGGCCCTTTCCCCATGCGAGGGGGCTGTGCCAGTGGAGAGTGAGGGCTTTTCCTCCTCCTGTTGTACTTGTAGGTTTGCACTGTGCCTCACATGTGTTGAGCTGAGGGCTGGTTGCTCGGAGGATGTAAAAGCGAAAGGATGGGGTCGAGAGGTGTGAAAAGATGTGGAAGGTTGATGGGTGAAATCTCTTCTTGGAAGGGTCTTTGGCTGTTCTTCCACAGCTCATGGTCGCTGTAGCTCAACGGCGAAGATCCCCTTGATGTTATTAAAACACTTTGGTATGAAAGGTTCCTACAAAGACATGCTGAGCACTTAACCAGCCGTGTATCTAAGCATGGGCCAGGAATGGTTGGTCCTTTTTATGTTTACATTGCAGACAGGAAGTTGTGATTCAGTTGTTCAGATTTTGAGCATTTTGGAGTGATCTAAGCACCACTGTACATAACATTTGGTTGCGTGCTGAGCCGTGCTGTGCCTGGGACCTCGGGGTCCAGGTGCTGGCACGCCTCTGCCCTCACCTTCCCAAAGCCCACACGCCCTTCAGTCCAGACTTCCACAGCCCTGGGCGGCCTTCCCGCCCAGGAAATTCTCCTGGCTGGGAAAGAGGAGCCCTTTGCCCACGTTGCCCTCTAGTGCTGCCGCGGGTAACAGCGGGGACCTGGACGGGGACGTGCCTATGGGGTCGGCGGCTCGGGAAGGCACCTCAGTGCTTTAGTCTGTGCCTTTCGTAGTGCTTAACGAATGCCTTTACATGCAGCTCTTCCAAAGCATGGATCTCCCGGCATTGCAGGATTTTTATATTCCCTATTCTTCTTTCCTCGTTTGGTTGGGAGGGGCTGAGGAACGTGCAGTGAATTTTCAGTGAGAGTGCAGCTTTGGTTAAGCATCTTTCCTTCACATTGGTCTGGGTGGCATAAAATTCATCAGTGAGGAACAAAGGAGATTGGAAGTGCAGTTAAGTTACTTCTGATTTTGTGAGAGCAAAGGATGACATTAGGCTAATAGGTGCAGAGAATGCTTCTTTCACTGGAATAAGCAGCTAATATCTCTATATGAAACATGAAATATAAACATGGAGTTTTACTTGTAGCTCCTGATGTAGCTTGTCAGAAATATTCTCACATGTCTCAGCATAATATCTGCTACAGCTTTCCTTGTGCTGCCTGTGTCTTTTTTGATTATAGATTTTGATATTTATGGCTAGCTCTGGTACCTAAGTCTGTCTTCAGTGTATGAAAATTGAATAGTAAGATTTTCAGACTAAACTGATAATTCTTCATGCGGATTTGTGGAGGATCAAGATAGTTCTAGTTAGGAGTGTTATCCAGTAGGATAACAGATGTTAGTGAACTTGACCAACAGGCTTATTTTTTTGGTTACCTTTCATAGTCATTGACTGCATTAATCATGTAAAGTCTTGCAATAAAAAAGATTTCTCGTTTTTGAGATTTCTAGGGGAAAAGAGTTGGATTTAAGGAAAACAGTAAGAAGGAGAAAAAATTAAACTCTCTCTTTTTCTTTTCTTTTTTTTTTCCTAAGGTGGCCCACCTCCTTCCACAGTCAGCCAGTCTGCTCCTGTGACTCTCCCTGGAAATCTTCCCTCTAGCAGTCCTTACACAATGCCTCCAGAGCCAACCCTCTCCCAGAATCCCCTCTCCATTATGATGTCCAGGATGTCCAAATTTGCCATGCCCAGCTCTACACCGCTCTATCATGATGCCATCAAAACTGTGGCCAGCTCGGATGATGACTCCCCTCCAGCACGCTCCCCAAACTTGCCACCTATGAACAGCGTACCAGGTAAGAAAATCAAAGGAACATGAGCACGAGGTATCAGGCAATACAGTGAGAGTGATTTTATAGAAGCCTCATCAAATGAAGACAGTGAGATGGGAAAAAATCTTGAGGAATATGTAGCCATGGGTTGTTTTTGAGGAAGCAGTTGCAATTCTCTGAGATGTGGAGATGGAAATTCTCCTTCCAACTGTTTTTTTCTGTCCAGAAGGTGTGCACTATTCAGGTGTCTAACGTGGAAAATACTTGTGTATGGGAGAGATTTCCTCTCAGGCAGATTGGAATTATTTGTGTGAAGGAAGGCTGCTCATGGGATTAAGGGTCAGACCTACAATGTGTTATCCAGAGGAAACTTTACCTCCCCTGTCTTGAGGCAGTGCTGTAGAAGCTTCACTGTTTTTGGGGGGTTTATTTGGTGTTTTTTGACACTGAATCATCAAAAATACAAAAGTAGGCTGTAGCACCTCCACCCTATAGAATTAGTAAGTTGAAAAAGGGGATGAGTGGATGTTTCATGAGAGTGGCAATTGGTAATGAATTCTTAATGAGTTTACCTGTAGCTTTGCTGTGTGTTTCATACTGTAATGATCAGAGTGGCTGAATATATCTGGGGGAAGCTGGCTAATTGAATAAGTTCATGATGGTAACTCATTAACCTCATTGATCGCTGCCTCTTAGTCTTACGAAGGTTACCTGATTTATCACTGCTGAGTTTTGAAAGGAGTTTCGGTCACTTCCCAGTGGACAAGTGTCCATATGCTGATAATCTGTCACAGACATGTTTGTTACTGCCAGGGAGGTAGTTAAACTGTGGTTTGGATTGAGATCCTACTTACGGAGCAGGCTTTAGTCACGGCCTGATAGTGCAATGACAAGCTTAGGGAGCCTGCTCTTCAGGTGACATCAAATTTCTGGTTAAAATAATACTTTTCAGAGCCACTGCTGATGTTTTTTTTTACTAACACTGCTTTTTTGTGTGTGTATGCAGACTTGGTAACCTTGCAGAAAGCTCTCTGATAGCTTTACTGATTATTACTGGCTGTTGTCTAAATGTGATTCCTTATTTCTTCCCTAGGAATGGGCATTAATTCTCAGAATCCTCGAATTTCAGGTCCAAACCCAGTGGGTCCAATGCCAACCCTTAGCCCAATGGGAATGACCCAGCCTCTTTCCCATAACAACCAGATGCCCTCTCCAAATGCTATGGGACCCAATATACCTCCTCATGGGGTCCCCGTGGGACCCGGCCTGATGTCACACAACCCAATGATGGGGCATGGTTCCCAGGAGTCTCCAATGGTACCTCAAGGACGCCTGGGCTTCCCGCAGGGGTTCCCTCCCGTACAGTCCCCTCCACAGCAGGTGCCATTTCCACACAACGGGCCCAGCGGTGGACAAGGCAACTTCCCAGCGGGAATGGGCTTCCACGGAGAAGGACCTCTGGGGCGTCCTACCAACCTGCCCCAAAGTTCGACAGATCCAGCACTTTGCAAGACTGGAGGCCCTGGCGGTCCAGACTCCTTCACTGTTCTTGGAAACAACATGCCTTCGGTTTTCACTGACCCAGAGCTGCAGGAGGTGATCCGTCCTGGAGCCACGGGAATACCCGAGTTTGACCTGTCCAGGATTATCCCATCGGAGAAGCCTAGCCAGACACTACAGTATTTCCCTCGTGGGGAGGTGCCGGGCCGCAAGCAGCCGCAGGGTCCCGGGCCTGGCTTCTCCCACATGCAGGGGATGATGGGAGAGCAGACCCCGAGGATGGGACTAACATTGCCCGGCATGGGGGGCCCCGGGCCGGTGGGAACTCCAGATATCCCTCTTGGCACGGCTCCGTCCATGCCCGGCCACAACCCGATGAGGCCGCCGGCCTTCCTGCAGCAGGGCATGATGGGGCCGCACCACCGCATGATGTCACCAGCACAGCCCGCCATGCCCGGCCAGCCCGCGCTCATGAGCAACCCCGTGGCCGCCGTGGGCATGATCCCGGGCAAGGACCGAGCCCCCGCCGGGCTGTACAGCCACCCGGGCCCCGTGGGGTCCCCCGGGATGATGATGTCAATGCAGGGCATGATGGGACCCCAACAAAACATCATGATTCCCCCCCAGATGAGGCCCCGAGGTATGGCTGCTGATGTTGGCATGGGAGGATTTAGCCAAGGCCCTGGAAACCCAGGGAACATGATGTTTTAAGCTGCTACCATAAGACTGGATGTTCTGATCCTTGTCAAGATGAGATTCCAAGTCCTGAAGGCTTTTTTGGGAGCTTCAGGAGTGCAGTTTGGCCATGCAATAGGTGAAAAGAGACCAGAGGACGCTTTGGGAAATCTCGAATGTATGGAATTACCTGAAAAAAAAATATTCATTTTAACAGGTTGTTTTTTTTTTAAGATTTATTTTTTAAAAATTATTTTTGTGGACTTGGGTATCCCGTGACGGCACCTGCTTTGAGAATCTGTAGCTGTATTTTGAGAATTGCCATTTGTCACAAGTTGCACCATTCTCTGTATGTTTACGTCCTTCGGACTGGCTTCTCCCAGGACTCTCGGTTATTTTTGGGGTTTTTTGTGTACTGTACTATATTGTAAAAGGGATTTTAGCAGAGACTTTAGTCTTTGGGGGTGAGAGGAGAATGGGATTCTAGGCTGTTTACTTTAGGTGGAGAATCCATCTTCAGAACTTCGGACTATTTCCTTTCAACTCCAATGTATAGAAAAACCAAACTACGACCTCAGAGCAGAGTATTAATGAAAAGCACAAAAAGGAACTTAAGTTCAGTGAGGGGAATCTTTTAAAAGAAATAAATAATAAGTTAAGGACATATTTTTCAAATTATGGCGTGCTGTCCAGCACCTTCTGTCTCTCCCTCCCACTCTTTATTAAATAGGCTTCTCTCTCTTTCCGTCCCCTTCTGTCTCCTCCTATGGCAGCTGCAATACATTGTGTTATTTTGGGGAGTAAATCTAGGAGAGCCTCTCCTCACGTGGGGACTCTTCCCACTTTTAGGAAGGGGCTGGACTTGGACACTGTTACATCCTACAGTAGTCTCTCTCACTGTTTCCTATTCTCCTTTTCTTAGAAACCCCAAGTGATTTTATTAATGTGGGAGTGGAACAGACACTAAAAGTTATCCAGGATTTTTTTTTTGTGGTTATTTTTTTTTCCTCCCCAGCGTAAAACGTTCTGTGTAACCTCCATTAAATTTGGTACAAAACCACTCGCCAGGGCTGTGGTGTCAGAAAAATAAAATATATTGTTTCTTACAAAAATGAACTGTCTTCTTTATCCAGTCCAGTTGTTTCTGTGTACATCAAACAGCTGGCCACATGACTGTTTTCTCTTCCTTGTGATCAAAGCCAGCCTAGAGGCCAGGTGGGGTAAACTTTGACAGCTCCTAAAAGTCTGGTCATTAGGCAGCTGTGTGCTCCTTTTGAGGCAATTCTGTTAACTTAATCCTGAACTGAGCTTGTTTTCCCTTGGAGTGAGGTCTTATTTCAGAACACCCCAGGAACAATACTTACAGACTTCCTCAATTTGTTGAGGGTCAAGGAACAGATGAAACTTGTCTCTGTCACTTCCTCCTGGAGAGTGTTTGCAGCACTGCAAGGTACTTGGGCTCCCCCTAAGCAGCAGTGTCAGTCTGCCGAGGCACTGGGATCGTGTCCCTCTCTGGGGACTTTGGATTGGGTCAGGTCTCTGACTGCCAGTGCTGAGAGCCTGAGATGGTGGGGAACAGATGAACTTTAATAACAAAGGTGAGAGAGAAATTGTCAGTGAGCAGATTTTTATCAAGACAACCCTGCTGAGTAAATTGTTGCTTTGCCACAGTTCTCATCGATTGCTTCCTAATCCCCTGTCTTTTCAAACTTGCCTTTTGAGAGGATTTCAGCAAGGAGGTTTTATGGTCTTGCCTATGAGGAGTGAAAGGCTGGATGACAAAACATGGATTGGGAGTTGAGCCCTGCTCCTGGAGAATACCAGCAGGAGCCAGATGTGGATCTGTAGGCCAGGGTGTGGGCTCTGTGGCTGGCTGTTCTCTGGTCTCCCAGCACTGTATATGGAGTGTGTAATCTGTTCTTCCTTCCACTTACTGCTACTTGAAATGATTTCAATGAGGAGTTCCCTCAGAGGGCTGGCCATTAGTGTGAAAATTCATGTGGAGAATGAGTATTTTTAACATGCTTGTGTGAGAGAATTTTTTAGAGTTAACTGATCCTTAACAGGTGGAAAAAGAATTCCTCTTGGTGGGTGATTTACTAAACTTTTGTTGCTGGTGTTATACAATGAGTGAAGCCATGCACCGTTGGAGGCACGCAAGCCTCAGAGCCTTCTGTTGTCTGCTTCCAAATTCACCTTTGTGCTGTCATGCAAATTTACGATGATTTTGGGTGAGAATTACTCTTTTGACAAAGTGTAGGATGTCTGTTGTGGTGCTTCCCTCTGACAAGACAGGCATCGTGCCTGAAGCACGGGGCTTGTCAAGATTTTAGAAAGAGCTGACAATGACACAGTAAGTGTTATTTCTGTAGAGCGGAATTACCTCTTCTTTAAGTGGTTGCACAGCTCCCTTTTGAGGACCTTGCATGGGAATTGTCACAATGCAACCTTTTTAAGTGTTGCCACTTCTGCCATCACTCCTGACTGTTTTTACCATGTTGAACAAAGCAAAGTTCTTGATCGACATAGAAATAAGCCGGAGGTTTTGGGGTTTTTTAAACTCTTTTTCTCAGTGCCTCCTATGCCTGTTGAGATTTTGAATAGCAAAGGATTTGAGGTGGCTGTGACTTATTCTAGGAAAATTAGCATTGGGAATTCACTGTTTCAAAGCCACTGAACAGCTAGAGGATACATTTTAAACCTGCTGTATAATTAAAGTTCCTTCTGTGTCTGCCTAACTTACGATGCTGGCATTTGGTATCTTAATGAGATTTTTCCTACAGAAAATGAAGATGTGGATTCTCCTGAGTCCATGTAGGTGCACTTAACCTCAGTGTTTGCACCAGCAGATGGACAAGAGTTGCTAAGGTCTTAGCCGGCTTCAGCCTTGTAAATGACTCCATGAATGTACGTAGATGAACTTCTTTGTTTTGCTCTGATTCTACTTCTTCCTTATTTGCTTTTCAAATGGAAAAGCTTTCTAGCTGTCAGCCTTGCAGATTCACCTGAGGATCTCTAAGTCAGACTCTCTTCCCTCCTGCTTATCAATAGTAACTGTGACTCAGCTTTGGTAGTCATGGTACAGTTGAAGATGGAAAGTGGGTTGCCATTTTTAGTTTTCTTCCCCCCCCCCCCCCCTTTTTTTTAAGCTTTCAAATCATCCTCCTCCACCTTTGTTTGAAAGAATGAAATAGACTTTATTCATACATGCTTGGCTGCTCTTCCTCTCTAGTAACATGGGAGGAAACCGTCTGCTGTTCAAATTATCTCATCCCAGATGGCTGCGCAGCCGGAGTGTGGAGAGACTTAAAAGGTAAACCCAGCAGATGGTGAACTTCTGAAAAGCGAAGTAATGTGCCTGCTAAATCAAAAGTTTAAAATATTTGAAATCTGTTTGTTTTAAATTAGTAGGCTTGCAATCAGGTCATCTGTGAAGTACACTGGTAGTTCTAAGCACCGTTCAAATAAACTTGAGATTTGTACCTGTATCATGGGCTAGCTAATGTACCAAAGAAGATGACAGCAAGGAACCAGCCTTAGGAGTTCAGTGCTGACATCCTTGTGGTGTCTAATGGGTCGCATTTCGGAAGACAGACCAGTGTGTGGAGATCTGACCTGCATCAGTCTTGGTTGGGATTTGAATGCTGGTAGTGCTTCTGGTACAATACATACATGCTGACTCAAAGTAGATGTGGGTGGCCAAATCTTTCTGAGGGTAAGTTGAAATGCAGCATTTTTTGTCCCCCCAGCATGTCGGGACTATTACAAATACGGTATATGCAGGGCTTAATTTTGTGGTGCTTGGTGTGCTCTCTGCTCTGCTGGTTTTCATTCAGGTGGCAGGACAGGCTACATTTTATTGGTGATGTCCTTCTGCACTCACAATGGTGAATGCTTTCCTCCTGCACCCTTGCCAGGCTGCAGGCTGAAACCTGTTCCCTAATGTGACACTTTTCGAGGAAAAATGATCCATGTTTGATATAGGCCTGTACTTAGTAGAGTGTACTTCACTGTGTCAATTGGTAGTAATTCTTAACCTAAAAATGGTTAATGACACAGGAAAAAAAGTGATGCTGTTTTGTCTGGGATACTGGGAAATTGTTGATTTCTGGGAATTTTTATTCCATATTCTCAGAAATGCCTCAGCTCTTCCATGCTGTGTTTGCAATTCAGTAGCTCCCACTTACCTGTGTCCTTTGGTATTAAAACTCTTCCCCTGTCCAACCAATCCTCTTCTGAAATGATCATTTACACTAGTTGTGGTCAGAAATAACTCCTCCTTCATCCTGTGGGCCACAACTACCATGGAAGTGCTCAGTGGGATGGACCAGTGAATGACCCAACCACTTCCACATGGAGGAGAAGGGTAGAACAGGGCAGAGGGGGCACTACAGAAACCCTGTAAGAGACAATGAAGTAACCTGTCCCCAGTGGTGCCTTCCTCCTAGCCCCTGCCAAGAAGCTGGCCTGCTTTTCTGAAGTCTTCTGCTGTTACTGAAATGCATGTTACTCTGCCTAGAGTGATAGGAGGATTTTAACTGTGTGAGAGCAGTGCCCTTTAACAATCTTACCTGCTCTGGAACAACTTGCACTGCTGAGTGCTCTGGGTTGTGGCTGTGTTGCAATTTTTAACCTGGTTGCTGGTCAGTTTTGTTGGGGGTGCTCTTAGGTAATTATTTGAGTAGGTATGTGAATTCCCCCGTTGCATGGCCAGAGCTTCTGATGCCTTTTTCCAAGCAGTCCATGCCTCACAAATAACTTGTAATTGTAGACCTAATATTTTCATCACTGTTCCCCAAATACTTGCAACTGTGTATGAGAGAGAGCTTGGTTAGAGTAGAACACACTGTTCTTAAGCAGGAGTAGGCACTGATTTTTATATGATGGCATTACGGTTTTAGGCTGTATAAAAACTTGATGGAAAAGAACAATGTTTTGTTTGCTTTTTTGACAGCTTCTAATAGCAGTTCAGTGAGACCTCCAGCAATGTATTTAGTATTCAAATTAGTCTGTTCACTGTGCGTGGTGTCAACATGTAATTGTGGTGGGGGCAGGCTAATGAAAGACTAGAGGTAAATCCAGCCCATTCTTCTCAGGGAAAAGGTGCTGTAGTGCCTCCATCATGTATCTGTCAATAACTTATCTTAAGTGATTTTTTCACTAAGCAAGAAGGGGTAACACAGAACCAAAATTGCAGGGCCATTTTAAAAAATGGTCCCGCTATTTTAACCTTTGCCTATCCCAAAGAAAGTAGGGACCATGTTTTATTTACTGCTTGAAAACTGGAGATCTTTTTCAGTGAAACAGTGAGACTGAGTCCACTCTCAGCAACTTTGCAGAGGACACGAAGTCAGGTGGTGCAGTTGACACAGCAGAAGGACCTGGACAGGGGGTTGGAACTACATGATCCTTAAGGTCCCTTCCAACCCAAACCATTCTATAATTCTATGACTTTGGCAACATAGTGATTCCTAGTCTTACAGGAAAAACTCTCAGCCAGAAGTACTGCTGTTGGCTGCTGCTGTATTCCTCTTTCAGCAAGTATAAAAAAGATCACTGCTGCCCAAAGCTGAGGTCGACAGCAGCTCCCCAAACTTCCTTGTTTAAACCACATTAAGCAGAGTTCACCAAGACTGTGTGTTCTTGTACTTGGCCCACTGTGGTTGTTCTGCATGTTCACTGCAGAATTTCCATCATTAGAGGAGTGCAGGGAAGAGGTTTGGAGGCTTTCTGTCCCTTTGGAGATGTTTTCTGTGCACAAAAATGCCCTCAAGAAGATGGGGGTAGCTAAATGCTATGCAATTAGGGAGGCTCGTCTGTCTGCAGGGAGCAACCCTCCAACATGCCAAAAGAATGGGAAAGGCACAATGGCTTCTGCAGTTTACCAAAGAGAAAATCAATGTTATGTAAAAGCTTTCAAGTCTGGTAGCACAGAGCAAGCTGGGCTTCATCCCACAGTCCCAACATATGGGGAAGAGATGTTTTGCCTCACATTCCTGAGGCAGAGGGACAATTTTAAATGATCTGTTCTCTCCCTTGCTGTTTTCAGCTTCTGCCTGCTTTTGTGTGGCCACCTCAGATGTAAACTTGAGCTGTTCTGTCACGTGGCTTCTTTCAGCTTGCTGCTAACACTGTAAAGTGACACTGTGCCACCCTGTGTCTGGTAGGAAAATGTCCCCTCATCTAAAATACCTTTGGAACAGAGAAGGCTGACAAGGACATAAAGAAAAATAGTCAAAGATTGTGACAATAAACTAATTTTAATTTAAGACATAATCATGAGTTAGTTTGCTGATTCCTGTCCTTTTGGGAGCACAGGTTATTGTACTCCTCTGGACTGACTGAGTACTGCGAAAGAACTTCCAGAAATTGTTCAAGTGGGCAGAGACCTGCTTTACAGCCTTTCACCACTTGCTCCTGCAAGGCAAAGAGACAAAATCACAGCTATTGTGCACCACCAAAGCCCTTTTTTTGCTGCATGGTGAAACCAAAAGCCCAAAATTTGTAGGTGGGACTTCCCAGGGGATCTCACCTCTCCACGGTAAGACACGCGCACAAACCACTCCTTGGAGCGCCGGTGCTGATACAGTTCCAGGGTCACATCTGCAGCATAAGGTGGCCACTTGTGATCAAACGTGCCCAGTGCCAGCAGGACAGGAATAAGAGTAGAGTCATGAGAAGCATAGAGGAAGAGCTTTCTGGAAAAGAAAAGAAGGGAAAAAACCAGACCTAGAATGTCAGCTGTGTTCCTCCATGGATAGGCAGTAGAACTCATGCTTTTTCCAGCAGGTGAGCATTTTTTATCCCATACATTCAATGTCTTTCTGAACCAGTTTTTCACACTGACATCAAGTTAGAATTTATAATGATTAGAGGAAGAGGTCTGTGCAGTACCTGGCCTTTTCAGCTGGATTTGAGGGATTTACTGCTGCTTTAATGTTCTTCTGTAAGGTATTGAACAGGAGGCCAATATTCATCTGAAGAACTTCTCTAGAAAAGAAGCAGAAATAAATCTACCGGTTTTAAAACTTTCAAATAATTACACATGAAAGCCTGAGAACCTGCTTTTCTCTTATGATTTGATAACATGCATTGAGTGTAGTTAGGAACTATTAAATGCAATTAATATGGCCAGTTTTTAGTTCAGCTGTTGTGTAGTCACCACTCTAATATGATTGCAGACTGGGAGGGGAGAGGTGTTAACAAGCAGTCTCATGAGGTGTGGCCATGTGAATGAAAATCTAGAAAGTCTTTGATTGTTCTCTGGGCTATTGTTTCCAGGATATGATTTCTGAGTGCATGGGTTTCAGCTAGGGAAGATGACTGCTGCAGAACAGCAGCTGAAGTGGTTGGGGTCTTTGGTGAGGAGGGGCAGTATTCAAGAAAGTGGTGGCTATATTTAAAAATTAGTTTTTATCCTTTTATTAAACAAAGAGGTGATCTTTATACAACTTCTGGTGGGGAAAAAACTCCCTCTACCTAATGAATATGTCGGAGAAATGGAAGATGAGTGTGACTAACTCTCCTGGGTGTTGTGGGAATGGGGTAAATGAGTCTTTCACTACCTGAGATCTCGAATACCTGGTAAAGAAAAGACAGTCCTATACCACCACCTGAGAAGAGCTGGTGAATGTGGCAGTTGCAAACAAATCTGAAAGGAAAATGACTGCTAGGCTAGCAGCCCAACCAGCCTTTACAAACAACTGTGGAGGAGGTAATTAGCTGCACGTAGCAGCAGATTCTCTTAGCAAGTAGTTACATGTGTACAGGACCTGGCATCACCTTTTCCGCTAGCACCAGCACTTCTCAGCCCAGCTGTGCAGGTGCCATCCCTGGGATAAACTTCCTAGGCTGGAATTTGGACTGTACTTGTGCAACTGCAAGGGCAGCCTCAGGGTGTGGGCTGGAAGCATCTCCTCTTCTCTTTTGCCTTTGCCACTGGTTCACTGAAACCCCTGTGGCAACTGAGGCCTTCACTGCCCACCTCCCTGGCTTACTGCTGCTCCTGTGAGACCACCCTGTCCATGAGGATCAACAAAACAGGGTGCAAGCCCACATCCTGGTCTCCTCAGTGTGCACGCCTTTTTCCTAGCTCATGGTACTGACTCAAGGCACTGAACTTGACACTGAGCTGGTTGAGGCACAAACCTCATGAGTGGGCTCTGGTGGGGGAATGCAGCAGATGGGAAAGCACTTCTGTCTGCTCAAATAAGCTTGTGTAGCACATCAACCCCGGGTAAGACAGCCCCTGAGGCCAGAGGCATGGACACAGGCAATCACCTGGAGCTGTCTTCCAGAAGGAAAAGCATGGAGTCAACAGATCGGCGCTCCACTGTCTGCTGGAAGCTCTTCAGCACAGGGCAGCTTGGCAAATTGTGCACCTGCAAGGAGGAGATGTAGCAGAGGGTAGGGTCTGACCCTTTCTGAACCCAGCCTGAAGACACATGGATGACTGCCCACAGAAAACAGCTGCTCATGTCACACCATTTGTACTACAGTACTCTACTATGATATTCATGTGAGGATGTTTAGGAGGGTTTTAAACACACAGACTTGGTCTGTGTACCTAAAGGACAAATGTATGTTCTTTGGGATGCAGTTCTATGGGGAGTGTAACACATCGAGCCATCCAGCCGACAGACAGACCAGTTATTAGCTCCACCAAAAAAGGGGTACTAAGGAGGGGTACACATGTGCCCAGCTTCCCTCCAGCAGCAGAAGCAGTCTGGCTCACAGGCAGTGTGCTGGAACTGGGATTAAGATGACTCTTAGGTGCTGGGTGCCAAAAAAAAGGGAAAGCACTTTGTAACGGGTAAGCAAGGCCCAACGCCTCTCTTAGCTCTACATTACACTTGAAAGAAATAAGGGATTTCAAGGTAAGAACAAAAATACTGGAGATGAGTCTTCATCCAGCCTACAGAAAGGCTCACCCTACATCTTGCTTTTTCAAAAGGCCATGCTATTTCTACAAACATTCTGGGTTGCATAGAAAGGTACTGGAGTGCACATTAGTATCTGTGGGTGCTGGCCCTCCGTGATTTCCTCCATGTGCATGGTAAGGGGATGTTTCTTTCTGAGACAGTGCAACAGAACGGCTCAGCTCACCTGCTCAGCAAAAATGTTATCGAGGAGGACAAAAAAATCCACAGACTCATCACCATCAATACCCATCCTCTTCTTAATTTTTTTCAAGTCATCAGAGATACCTGGCTGATGCATAGCATTCTCCATCCTATGCCTGTAAAGGAATTAAGGAAACCAAAATTTTTTCACACACCAGGCTTTCTTTCGTTTTTCTCATGACCCAGCCCAGCTGTCCCACATCAGTTAGGGGCAGAAGAGAAGCACTGCAGCATACTGAGGAATTCCTGATGTTGGGAGCCTGAGCTGCAGAAAGGACAGACACTGTATCCAGAACTCAAGGATCAGAGCTGTTTCTCTGTTCTCACAGAGGCAGGAGGAAAAATTAGGATGATGTGAACACCCCAAAAGTGGTTCCCATGAGCAAGGTCTGCGTATCAGCTGACAGATCTGGTCATACTGGAACAGTGCAGGAACTGTGTCTTCAGGGAGCAGCCTTTAGCTGCCTCATGAAAGAAGAAAGGGTAGAAGCTTTCAACTGATTGCTGAATGGTGTGGGAAAAGGGAAACACCTAGATACTCACTTGTAGCTTAAATCCACCTTTTGCTTTGTTAGAAGCCATTTGCATCTTTATGCTGCTTTAAATTTTATTTCAAAAAATTTAGCTGAGAATATCCATGCTGGCCATGTACTTCTTAGGGAGCCTGCAAGCTGAGGCAGTGCTTACTGCAGCTCAAAAAGTCTACCTTGACACGGTCACAAAAGGTGCAGCTGGTGGGCAGCGGGGGGCAGGGAGCAGAAGACCCTGCAGTTTAGTCCCTTTTGGACAGGTGATGTCACTCAAGGAGGCTGAATATGCTGCTTCTAGGGGCTGTCACCTCACCACTGTCTAGACCAATGCTTTGCCTGCAGAGTCAAGCATTGCACAGTGAGCTTTTGCAAGTGAATTCTGACAGCTCTTGAATTTTGGACAAGAAATATGCTAATGTACAATCCAGCCAAACTGTAATATAGCTGCCTCTCTCTTCCATTTTCCACCCTGTGCCCAAACCTGGCACAGGCATTTCAGAGTACTTGACTCTGCAAACATGAGTGTTCTATGTAGGATGTTCCTTATTTTACTTCATTAGTCTTCATTAAATGTGTCAAGGCTGAGTATATTTCAGTTTCTTCATGGTATAAATGTGACGGGAATGTTGAAATAACCCCCAAACCAGAAGCTGAATATAAAAAGGAGGCCCAATATGTTCACACTTGAAAGGCTTGTTAAGGGATGTAGATGACATTAATTCTGCCCTGCAGCAATGCCACAGACTAGCTGTACGTTAGCTAGTAATGAGTGTTTGCAAGACATAGACTAAATTAAATTGGTCTTTCAAGGAAAAGTCTGTATTTTATTTTCTTATGCTGCCACTGCCTGGTGTATAATTCCACTTACCAAGTATTTCATACAACTAGCTAACCATTCCCAAAGAACAGTAAGTGGCAGGGGAAGAAATTGGGAAATGGGAAGAAAATGTGCTGTTGTAAATTACTACTGCTGAAATGAAACAGCAGTGAAATCATACGGGGAGATATTGCTGGCAATTACCTGGTCAAGTATTTCAGGCGCTGGCAGTTGTGGTAATTGGGGTAGAGCATTTCAGAGCTTGCTTCATCAGTGACAATGACAATAGATCCTGTGGAACAAGATGGAAGTTTCTGTGATCAGTAGTGCATCTGTGTTTCTTTAGTTTCTTTACACTGCTTTAATCACTCCCACAGTCTTTGTGCTCAAGTCCAGCGTTATCAACTAGCAATTCCCCCCAAGCTATCACCTGCAACACAAGCCACTGTACTTGCTTCTGTGCATTTATTTCCCCAGGGGTGCCTGCTGCGCACTTTGTAAAGCTTCCTAGTTTTGTGTTCATTTTTCTTAGGGTTTGTATGTGTCAGAAATTAGTCTCTGTGTCATGAGGTGTAAGGAGCTCTGGCAAGTCACTTCTACTTGTCCGTGGAACTGAATATGGAAGGAGCAGATGTGAGATCTTTAAAATGCAGAGCATATTTTCAGAACATACAAGTAGCTACCAACTGCAGGACACAGGTGAAAGTTACTCCAGACACTGAACTCATATCCAAGATACTTGGGTTTCTCTGAGAAACCTTTTTCAGATGTGTGAACTTTTTGCCTTCTTGATTCTGAAGAAGGTTAACATTAACCTCCTCAGCAGGTCTGAAAGAGCAGCAGATACACAAACAGAGGGAACAAGTGGCAAGCTGGCAAAGAATCTACAGGATCAGGAGAAGTGGGGAAGGGGGCCAAGTGCAAAGAACTGGAGAAGAAGTAACAACTAGGAGCCAGAGAGTTAGGATGTGGAAGGTGTGTGCACCTAGGGAAGACTGAGCAAGCAAGGGCACTATTCAGAAGTCTCCCCAACCTTCTTTCTGCTGTTGGTACAGCCCAGCTAGCAGGCACCGTGTGGACTCCAGATTCCGGAAAATATTAGTGGAACGGATGCTGAAAGAGAGAAAGCAGTTTGTGAGGTAGCACTTTCTCCTGCATGTTAACACGGCTGCAGCTGGGGAGGTCTTGCTGGAACTGAGGGTTCTGCTTCCACTGTGGCTTTGGAAACCTGTGGTGGGACTCATCTTTTGTCACTACAGATATCTTAGGTAGACACCTGAAATCTGAACTGCTCCTCAGAGATAGTGGAGATAACAAACTGGCACTTCTCTGGTGTGATTTTATCATCTCATCCTAAGCCAGATGCTCTCAGCATTACTGATGTGAGCAGCAGGGGTTGCTTCATCTCACTGAACTTCAGCTGTTTACAGTGAGTTAAAGTGTGCTCCAGAAATGCCTGTTTCTCTTCACTCACCACAAAAGTGCACAACAGCACTGCCAATGGCTAAGCCTAGGTGAGATGAATCTGTCCCTGGCATCACTCTCAGGACTCCTGGGCCACTGGATGCTTTGTGTCAAAGTGAGTTCTAGTGTCAGGCTCTGCAGGCTGAGCAAAGATGACGGCCCAGGGGCCAGGCAGTTTGCTGTGCAATGGAGAAGTTTTCCTATCTAGTCAGAGTTTCCCTAGCACAAGGCTACTTGTTAGGAGGCAGGAAGCAAGGGAAGGTCCAGGAGGGAACTGAGAGACTCACAAGACCTCAGCAGGCTTAAATGTTGGTGAAAGAAACTTGGCTTCTTCCACATAGCTTCTCCTCAGCCGTTCCCCCAGGGCGAATGTCTGCTGCATCCCCACTGTTGTCAGCTGTCCTGCGACGGTACCACCCTGAGAGCACAGAAAAGGAAAGGGCTCCAGTGGACCACGGAAATAAAAAAGGCTACAGAGGAAAGAGGAACCCACCAGGAAATACAGCCTCACCTTGAATACAGTCTTTTTGTATTCCTCATCCAGGGGTGAGTGGGGTTGAGGTCCTCCATTTAGGTCTGTCACCACGTAATCAAACTTAGTCTTAGCAGGTACCTCTAAAAGAGTGGGACGCCATTCCACCTGCTTCAAAACAAACAAACAGTGTTTTAGTGGAAAACTTTCAAGGGCATTAAACCAAGGACTTTTAAGAGCATTAAACTAATGATGGAGTATTACACCATGCTGCCTTGCCAACAACACAACACAGAGACAAAGAGATCTCTTCACACAGCTCAGAGAGAAATGAGAGCAGTGCTGCTCTCTGGATTTGCAGATCTGATGTGCAGGAAATGCAGTACTTGCTTTCCTCCCCTTACAGGAGAAGAATCTGTAGGAAATCACAATTGCTACTGTCTGTTACACACCGAAAAGCTGCTGTAGGAGACTATCTGAGCTAACCCCTGCTGGTTCCCCAGGTGGAAGATGGGGGAGCCGGATCACTCTTGATAACACCGAGGCAGGAGCCACACGTTTGCTGAGCACCAGCTGCAAGGTGCAGAGCAAAGTCTTGGCCTTGGAGCAAAGTCCATGGGCACAGCAGCCCCGGGATGCCCATCCCTGCATCCCGCCCCTGAGAGATCCCTGCAGTTGCAGCAATTGTTCCCTCTGCTGTCACCTGTCCCACTATTGTGCTATCACCATTTCACTTCACAGAATCACAGGACTAATTAGTTTGGAAAAGACCTCTGAGAGCATCAAGTCCAACCTGTGACTGAACACCACCGTGTCACCAGACCACAGCGCCACATCTAGTCTTTCCTTAAACACCTCCAGGGAAGGTGACTCCAACACCTCCCCGAGCAGACCATTCCAATGCCTAATCACCCCCTCTGTAAAGAAATTCCTCTGAATGTCCAACCTCAGCCTCCCGGGGCACAAATTAAAGACTGTATCCTCTCATCCTGTCACTTGTTCCCTGGGAGAAAAGCCTGACCACCATCTGGCTACAACCCCCTTTCAAGAAGTTGTAGAGAGTGATAAGGTCACCCCCGAGCCTCCTCTTTTCCAGACGAAACATCCCCAGCTCCCTCAGCGGCTTCTCCCAACACTTGTGCTCCAGACTCTTCCTCAGCTCCCTGGCCTTTCTCCGGACTCCCTCCACCCCCTCAATGTCCTTCCTGAATTGAGGGACCCAGAATTGGAGANCATCCTGTCACTTGTTCCCTGGGAGAAAAGCCTGACCACCATCTGGCTACAACCCCCTTTCAAGAAGTTGTAGAGAGTGATAAGGTCACCCCCGAGCCTCCTCTTTTCCAGACGAAACATCCCCAGCTCCCTCAGCGGCTTCTCCCAACACTTGTGCTCCAGACTCTTCCTCAGCTCCCTGGCCTTTCTCCGGACTCCCTCCACCCCCTCAATGTCCTTCCTGAATTGAGGGACCCAGAATTGGAGAGGGATGACCACTGTCCTGGTCCTGCTGGCCACACAATTGCTGATCCAGGCAAGGATGCCATTGGCGTCCTTGGCCACCCGGGCACACTCTGGCTCATGTCCAGTCGCTGTGACCAGCACCCCCAGGCCTTTTTCCGCTGGGCAGCCTTCCAGCCACTCTTCCCCAAGCCCGTAGAGCAGCACGGGGTGCAAGCTCCCAAAGTCCCACGCCTTCCCCTCGGGAATTACACTCGGTATCACCTCGGGAAGGGGAATAAACGCCAAACCATCAGGCTGCCGGGAGCAAGGCAGGAGCACAACCTTCTCGGCCGCCGGCCCGGGGTCGAGACACCCCCGGCACCGCCCCTGCCCCGTCCCGTCCCGTCCCGTCCCACCCCGTGCTCACCGGCGCTGCCCCCGGCAGCGGCCGCAGCGGGGTGCGCGCTCCGTGCCGGTACAGGACCTGCACCAGCCGCAGCTCCAGCTCCNGCGGCCCACTGGAGAAGGACCTGGGGGTGCTGGTCGCAGCGGCTGAACTGAGCCAGGTGTGCCCGGGTGGCCAAGGAGGCCAATGGCATCCTGGCCTGGATCATCAATAGTATGGCCAGCAGGAGCAGGACAGTGATTGTCCCTCTGTATTCAGCACTGGTGAGGACACACCTCTAATGCTGTGTTCACTTTTGGGCCCCTCACTGTGAAAAAGACATTGAGGGTCTGGAGCGAGTCCAGAGAAGGGAAGGGTCTGGAGCACAGGTGTTATGAGAAGCCAGTGAGGGAGCTGGGGGTGCTCAGCCTGGAGAAACGGAGGCTCGGGGCGGACCTTATCACTCTCTACAACCACCTGAAAGGAGCCAGGCGGGGTTCGGCCTCTTCTCCCATGGAACCACTGACAGGACAAGGGGACATGGCCTCCAGCTGCACCAGGGGAGGTTCAGGTGGAATTTCAGAGGAATTTCTTCACAGAAAGCTTGATTAGACATTGAATGGGCTGCCCGGGGAGGTGTTGGAGTCACCGTCCCCAGACGTGTTCAGGGAGCAGGGCAAGGGTGGAGGAGAAGGAGGAGGGAGAGGATGGTGACCTGCACAAAGGCCAGAGGGAGGAGCTGCTGCAGGTGGTGAGAGGTTGGCACAGACACCAAGATGTGCAGAGCGGGGATTTTGGTCATCTCCTCGTGTCTCTCAAAGCCCTGCAGTTCTGAAAGGGTTACCTCAGTTTCCTGAGCTTAGAGTATGTGGAAGACAGAGGCACAAGAGCAGAGAGAGAAGGGGAAAAAATATTTCAGAAGCCAAGAAAATAACAAATTAAGGAATCAAGCCTAAATCTTGTGTTGCAAGAGAGTGAGGGGTCAAGAATGCTGAGGGAAGAGGGAACAGGAAAAAGTAGTTAAGAGGGGGAGGGAGGGAAAGCAGAAGAGAGATAGAGGTGATGTGGTAGAAGTGAGCAGGGAGAGAGGCTCACAGTGAATTTATTTGTATTTCCATTCAAATGTTACCTTGGAAGAAAACACCGGTTCCTGCGAAGTTGTGAAGACTGGGACTGCAGGGTCCCTCCTGGGTGGTCCTGGCTGCTGCCAAGCAGCATTACTGGTGAGATATATTTTAGAGTACACCACGCCACAGCAGGTGCATGCAATTAGAGGAGAGATCTCCAAAATAGCAGGCGGCTGACAATTTTTTAGCAAATGGTGTTGCCCTGTTTTTTTTCTTCGTCCAACTGTGTAGAAATTTATTCTAAGATGCACCATCTTTACAGAAACATTTTCAAAGGACCTGTTATTTTTACCCTTCTGTTGCTTTTTGTGACCAGACGAGGAGCAGAAGGCTAATCTAATGGCCACCAGGGGTGAGTTTTTTTCCACTGAAGGAAAGTAACGAGCTCTAATGAACAAGCAAGTTTCAGGAAACTTTCCGCTCTGAAAGCAGAGAGAAAATTTCCTCCTGGTTGGAATTTAACCAAATTACAACGATTGCTATCTTTGCAAAATATTACCATTGCTATAATTTGTCTTTTACAGGGCTTCAAAAATGTATCACACCTCAGAACACTCTGGCTTGATAAGTTTGCATTTACATCCTCCTTTTTTTGAAGAGGAAACTGAGTCATAGTGAGCTTTGTAGTTTGACCAAGTCATGCAGTCGTTGTGTGGCTGATACATTGATAAGGTGTGAGGCCAGTTATAACAATTAGATTTTTTTGTTCCACAACATGGATTGAAATTAAATAGTGCTTAAAAATACCTACAAGAGAAACAATTTAACCGAATGAGTTTGTGTGTTTTATTGGTTTTTGGACTAGGTGAACACCTTGTCACTGAACAAAGGTAAAGGATGGCCAGGTTGGATGGGGCTCTGAGCAACCTGGTGTAGTTGAAGGTGTCCCCTGCTTATGGGGGATTTGGAACTTGGTGATCTCCAAGGTCCCCTTCCAACCCAAACCATTCTATGATTCTATCATCCTATGAAAGGGCTATAGCTCTTTGTGGTGTAAATCAGAGATTTACCACAAAATGTTTGTATGGTAGAGGCACAAATATCATTTGGGTGCCCCTGGGGGGGTGGGTTTATTTCCCCCTGAGCGGTAGGGGTCAGAAAATAGACATTTTGCCTTGACTTCTTTGGTTCCTTTCCCAAGTGCTTTTTGCTCAGCACGGAGAGTGAACTGGCAATGTTCTCCCACAGCTCTTCACCCCACAGGCTGCAGCTGGGCTGGGAGCCTGGCTGCTGGAGAAGGGTGGCTTAACCAGCCTGGTGTGACTGCCCAAAGTGGGCACAAGCAGCTCCTGCCAAGCATGGTATCTCTGTGTGCCAGCCTTGTTTTGGGGCAACTCCACCTCTGGATGCTCTGCCATAGCACAAAGTGTTTTCCTGCCCTCCCAAACACTTCTTCCACCCCAAAACGTTCCCCTGACTGGCTCTCTGAGGGCAGTGAAGATGCTTTCGCTCTGGTCCCTTGAAGTGATCACAGACCAGCAAATCTCAAATGCAGCATGGGCAGGAGTTTGTGCAGGGTTCATGTTCAGAATTCATGTTGGCTGCTGCATCCTGCAGCCGAAAGAGCTTTCTCTATTCCCAGCTCTGGAGCTAATGATGATATCTCTGTGTCCTGCAAGGACTGGTGACCACAGTGGCTATTATAAACCAGTCAGTCTGGGGACGGAAGCCTTCACAAAGGGCTGAACTTTGTTTATAAATGGTTTGAGCGTGCTGTGCTGCTTCCTGTGGAGCCATATCACTCTTGTCTCCTCCAGTCTGTCTGTTCTGGTGAACCTTGTAGCCAGCTGCTTTGTGAGCAAGGCGCCTGGGGAAATGGAAGGAATGTTTCCACTCCTAAAGTCTGTGATCCTTTGGGGTGGAATTGGCAAAAATAAACCCCTAAATGCCACCGCAGACCAAGCCCTCCCTGCAAGACACCATTAATGGTACAGTGTACAGATCTTACGCATCTTGTCTCACTTTCTGCATGCTTTCACATCAGTGCTTTACCTTCCAGCAGTGAAATGATGTGTGGCAATACTTGCAGGTCATAATTGAATTTCTGAATTCCTGCAGGTGATGTGGGAGAGTCCCGGAAGTCGGAGTTGTCGTATTTAGGGCTGGCATCGTGAGGACATTTTTGGAGACTTTCTTCTATGTGTTTTAGAAACAGGTTATCAGACAGTTGGTAGTTTCCTGCCTCTTTTACCTGGGAAGATGTGGCTTTCCCTCACTTTTCTTTGTCATTTCCAGGCTTGGGCATTTGGTCATCATCAGTGTGGCTGCAGGAGAGCTGGAAGCCGTCCGTGTGCTGGCAGCGGACCCACTGTGCCAAGGTTCATCCCCTGCCCCGTAACCCAGCACAGGAGATGCATTCCCTGCCTTCTGTTTTTCTTTTGTTCCAACTTTGTCATCCTAAAGTGGATGGTGCCTGCAGCCATCTGCTGCATTTGGTAGTCTGCGGCATCATGCCGACTCAATTACGCGCCGCTCTGGGAGAACAGCAGGCCAGTTTTCCCTTCAGCTTTGAAAGAGTGTTTTTCCCTTGCATAGGAAAGCTGAGGGAAGCAGGAGCTTCCAGAAGCAAGCTGGATAGCTGTTCCCAGCCATGTCAGGTGGACTCTCCGTGCCTGTGCAGTCCAGGTGTGGTGGGAGAGCTGCCAGTCTGTCACTGTGCCCGAGATGCTGCATCCTGGGACTCGGTGCTCTGATGCCGTGGCAGATGTGCTCCCCTGTGGCAGCACTTAAGCATTTGGCACTTTTAAGCTTTATCACCTCATTTACTTTTTGTGAATATATATTAAACCAAGGGTATTTGTATTAAACCAAATGTGTTGGGATGATATGAAATTGAAAAGGAGATGGGGCAAGTGTAAATTACATTTGCTTTTTTTCAAACAGCCATGAGAGAAGGGCTACAAAGAGATGATGTTGAGCCTTACAGTGGATTCCTAGCAAAGTTGTTTTGTTATGCTTTCATACTCAAGAGAAGTGACCAAGCAGGAGGATTTATGTGTGTGATTCAGCCTGTGACATCAGTCTTCTTCCTGTGGTGGGCAGAGGAGACATAACTGAAATCTGGGATGAAATGTTATCTTTTTTTTTTTTCCCTGCAGGTTTAGGATAAATTTTGAGACTCCAGGACTGCTTCATGTTTTCTTCTTTGCCTTCCCTACAGGTAGTGGACTCGATGGGTTTCAACATGCAGCCATCCACGTTTGCTGTTGGAATCCTTCTGGGCTGTCCATAGTGCCCTGATCCTTTTCCCCTTCAGTAAAGTCTCCTCTTCATTACATGAGGATAGGAGTCAGATCAAGTGGTGGGGAGCTAGAAGACAGTGACTTGTGCTATTTACATTTAAGACATTTCTGGCCCCACCAGCTGTTCCATGTGTGTTATTTTCAGAAGGGCAGTAATCCACAGGAGGTCAGGAGGGTGGAATTGTGTGAATATGTCAGGTGAAGGAAATCAAGATGCTTGGAAGTACCCAGGCCTTGTCATGACAGGGAGTCCAGATCCCAGATGATTCTGGGTGGGAGAACTCAAGGAGAGTTCTCAGAGTGCTGCTTGCATGGCTAGGAAAGGCTGCTCAGCTGGGTATTTGTTCGCTGTTTTCAAGAGTCATCTGTGTTTACACTGCTGGCAGGACCACCTGCTCTTTTTTTTGAACAATAATATATGTGTGTGTGTATATATTGCTGCATTTCTGCATTTATTTTCAGCCCTTTCTAAAAACCCCTGACAGGTTTGAAAGAGGCTGCGGATTGTGAGTAGTGCCTGGTGGCATTGCTCACATTGATAGTTGTCAGAATTTCCATGCTAAATCTCTGCTTTGAGAGGTTCATAACTCATCTTCTATTCTTGGTCCTGCAGCTCTCATACCCTGGAAAAAATAAAATAAAACAAAATGAAATGAAATGAAATAAAATAAAATAAAAACAACTCAAGGAACTTTTTAAAAACTACATTTTCCCTACGTGTCTGTGGAAATCAGACTTGTTGGCCTAAACAGGAGCTTTTTCAAAGCAGACATTGAGTCTTGTCACTTTATTTTTCAGCACCTAATTGCGAATGTGTGGCAGGTCTCTCTAATGTGTTTCTTAGGGCCAAGTGGAGAAGGTGTTTTGCCTATCAGCTGATACAGGCACTGGATGGTGTAAAATGTCAGGGAGCCAACAGCAGTTAGCTCCCCACCAGCAGCTCTGAGGAAGCATAAAACCAGCTGAACTATGGCAGAGGTTGGGCAGTCTCCACATCTGGGGTGACACCAGTTGCAGAATCACAGGGTCAATGCTCCTCGTATCAAGAACTAGCAGAGAAATGAGACATGCCGTGGTTTTTTTACACTCACAAACAAACGACATGCATTTTGCTATTACATGCAAGCAGCAGAGACAGAAAGAAGCAGCTGATAATTTTAAGGAATGCATAGTCATCCCTTATTAACTTTATTGTCCCTATTTTGGTAGTGTCTCCCATCCACGCAGTGCACAGCAGGTCGCAGTTGTTAATCTACACCATTCCCTGGTGAAGTCCTACACCCATCCTGATGATTCCTGGTGCCCAGGTGCTGGGAGGAGATTTAGTGGTGCTGAGAACCCATGGCAAAACAGGCAAGAGCACGCAGGAACCTGACTCATGCAGCAGTGCTGGAAGGAGTGAGCTGCATCTCTGCTGAAAGTTTTCCCAGGTTTTGAAGGCTGCAAACAGTGCATTTGTATGCAGGCAGTAGGCACTAATTCAAAACATGGAGGTAATGAACTTGAAACTGGATCCTGACGCACAGTGAGGAGCGTGGAGGGAGCACTGGGAACTTGAGCTGAGTCAAAGTCAGGGTAATTCCTCATGCAGCAGTCAGCAGGCCGTTCAAACTCAGATCATCTTCTGGCAGATGGGAATAACGCTTATTCCCTGTCTCTCCAGGAAGGCTGTGAGGTAGCAAACGTACATGCAGAAGGCTTTGTATATGCAAGAGCTCAGCTGTTTTTCACACTAGATTAGTAGCTGTTTGAATGACAGATGCGACCTTTCCTTCAGGTCTTTTCTGACAGCTCCGGACCCTTATGGTTATGGAAACACTGCTATTACAAAATGGGAATAGTTGGGTTGCTTTGGTGCATGTTGCCTGGGCACACACACAGTGTTGCTCACGACACAGAGTTTAAACTCTTTTATCCTGATTTGTCTTCCCCTGCAACTGATTTTTCTGAAGACACAAAGGTTTTTTATTCTGGTTCCCCTGTACATCCATTGCCTATCTCCAGTCATGGCATTCCTGTAGGCTCTCAGCACCTCCTTTGTGGGAGGCAGGGGCCACTCTATTTTTCAGATGGGCATTTCAGGCAGGCAAAGCCACAGATGACTTGCCTGTTGTCAGACATAAAACTTATTGCAGTAGGAACCTGAGGGCAAGCTCCAAATTTCCAGGCTGGTGCCTGAGCTGCTTGTCCAGGCTCAGTGTTATCTTTTGCTGCTGTTCTGATCCCATCTGGCTGTCAGCTGTACCAGCCAGTGCTCCGTGGGTATTTGCGCTGCTGCCAGTTCTCATGTCTCAATTGGGAGTCATTTAATGCGGGTGACTGAGATTCCTGGAGAGGAAACATTTGAAGTATCCCAGACAATGGTATGGCTGACATAGTTTTTGTCGTAAGATTATGTTTTAGTATTAATTTTAAGGATTGTTGACACATACGAGTTTTTATAGGGCTTTGGTATCTGTGGTTTCAGGCATAAAAAGGGTCAGAGGCACAATGGTCTTGGTATCGGACTTTAATATCCTTCCCTTGTAAATAAATAGAATAAATGGGAAGAGAAACCTATGATTTAAAATTTCCAGTGATGGTGAGCTTTTAAGAAAGAGGCAGCAAAACATTTTTCATGATGCATTCAGCATTTTTGAGGAAAGATTCCTGGTAAAGCCTGACTGCAGGTCAACAGAGTCAACACCTGGGTTGGAGAAGGGAATGGGGCACGTCTCCCTTAGTAAAAAACTTTACTGCGTGTTCTCTAACTCTCAATTACCCTAACTTGAAGTAGGGGAGCTAATGAATATTGCTAAATGGTTTGAAACAAACAGCAGCTCTGTGGGCAAAAAATAGTCATTATGAGCTGCATTGTATCAAGCACAGTGAATTTTTCACAGATTTGTAGGTTTTAATGCTGGGGTGACTGGTCTGACTGTTTGCTTAGTGTAGGGGAGAGGACCTTGCCCAGTAATTTCTATTAGTAGCAGTGCACACCTTTTTAAATCCCATCACAATAATTAGAAATTACCTCATCCCTAGACTGTGCTTTCCAATTGTTAATTAAAATAATAGTTCTCATTGTAAGAGTGCTTCCTGTTAGAAGAGCAGTCAGCTGTCAGAAGGGTTGCTCCTTTTGCAAGAACTCGCGTATCAGGATTAAAATCCTTCTCACCTTTGCCTTGGGGAGTGAAGCAGAGCAAGCTGCAGACTCCCACTGCAGGCCAGCCGGTGGTGCAGAGGTGCTGGGGGTGACGTGGGAGATGACACTGCATCAAAGTACGGAGCAGCCAGACCTGTCTGTGTCTGTGTCTGTGCATCTGAGATGCTCTGGGGCTGTGATGCTGTGAGGTGGATGTGCTCCGCAGCCTCGCTGCTTGCTTAGAAATGCACCTGGTGTGATGGCAGCCCTGATTTGGGATGTGGGAGGAGCACTTTGGAGTGTGCCAGGTGTGCACTAGGGCAGGAAAAGGGATAAAGGATCTCATTTTTTTCCCCTTTGATGATCTGGAGCTCTCAGGTACCTCACTGTGACGTGCTTGAGTGGTCAGAGATATCCATCAGGAATCAGTGAGGGTTGTTCCGACTTCTCTTTCTTTTAGTGAATGTCTTTATTGTTGATTTAGGACTGGGTGCTTTAATGGACTTTTCAGAAAGTCCTCAAATTTGGCATCTCTCTGGAAATGTCAGAGATGAATCTGGTGAGGCTAGAAATAGGGAGAGCAAAGTGTAACTATATCCTAAGAAAATACAAGGCCACAGAGGGAAAAAATAATCCAAAACTTAATTTCAGAAGAAAAGAACAGGTGAGAAAAGAGTTCTCATGATCTGCAAGGGTTGAAAAAAATGAACTGAATGTGATAAATGAATATGAATTGGAAAAAAACGCATTTTTCTGTGAATATGCAGCAAAGATGATGGTAATTTCTGCTATGCATGTGTACCTAAGTGCTTTCTTGAATCTGGGCTGAAGTGGAAGAAAAGCAAGGTGGGAAAGAAAACATGGTTTCACTGGACTACACGATTTTGCAATGGCTAATTTTGGACACTTGTTTCTGAAAAGTCTTGCCCGTAGCCTGGCACACATCAAACTGGTTCTGTCAGAAGCACTTTTCAACCTCAAACTTTGTTCCCAGGCTGAAGAGCTGGCATGGCATTTACTCCAAAACCCAAACAAATAGCAGCAAGTTTCTGACCTCAGGCTTGCCTCTTGCTGCTAATCTGATTCCTTTTAAGGGTAGGAGCTGGTGGTTAACATGGTTTCTAGTGAAACCCTGCTAGCAGCTGAATATCAGAGTGTTGGGTTTTGCTGGGGCTGTTGGTGAAAATGTCATGGCCACACACCCATATCCAGTTTCTAGGAAAATCTTTCAGTGTGTCTTTTGCATTCTTCATGTTGTCATATGGCTGACCATCACTGACATACCTTCTTAAGATTAGGTTCATGTCCAATATGAGCATGAAATTTAACTCTCTCATGGGTCCCAGTTCATTTTGACCCCTAGCTTGGCCCCATCTGCTTTACCCCTTCCTGTCTAAAACAACTTTATCGTAAAGAGGAGCTCCTACATATGATTAGTGAGTCACAAACCCCAGCTCTGAGTAATCCCTGAGCAGCTCCCCGCTGTGATCCAGCCTTAAGAGGTGGAGATGTCCTCTCAAAAAATAGCAGGGGTCTGCAGCAGGCTTAGTTTTGCTCCTGCAAACACTGCAGTGTTTTTCTTGCCTGTCATGGGCCGGCCAGCCAGAGTTTGTAATGCCAAAATGAAAAGAGAAAAAAAAAGCCTAATCTTCTAATAAGAAGTAGCCACCTCGAGGGAGGTGAGTGGCTTAATGTGGCAGTCCTACAGGCCTCAGTCGAGGAATATGTAAATATTTAAAGGAATATGTAAATATTGCAGCTTTTCTGTGTTTTGCCTTCTGACTTACTCTGCGGGAATGCTGTTTCCCAACATAGGTGGAATGATTGCTTTTATTCACCCAGAGACCAGTGGGTTTGTGTTAATAGGGTGGCTATGAAGCCTGGCATGTTAGAGGACAGGGGAGCGGGGTTTATGCTGGTGCTGCAGTGTGTTCATAGAATCAAATAATCACAGAAAATGCTGAGTTGGAAGGAACCCATCAGGCTCATCGAGTCAAACTCCTAGCCCTGCACAGGACACCCCGAGAGTCACACCATGTGCCTGAGAGCATTGTCCAAACACTTCTTGAACTCTGTCAGGTTTGGTGCTGTGACCACATCCCCGGGGAGCCTCTTCCAGTGCCCAACCTCCCTCTGGGTGAAGAACCTTTTCCTGATATCCAACCTAAGCCTCCCCTGACTCAGCTTCATGCTGTTTCCTCGAGTCCTGACACTGGTCACGAGAGTGAAGAGATCAGTGTCTGCCCCTCCTCTTCCCCTCATGAGGAAGTTGTCCCCCTCTGTCTCCTCCTCTCCAGGCTGAACAAACCCAGCAGCCTCAGCTGCTCCTCTTAAGGTTTCCCCTCCAGACCTTTCATCATCCTCGTGGCCCTCCTTTGGATGCCTTGTGCTTCGGAAGTGTAAGGGCTGGAAAGGGAAGGACAAAGCCCTCTGTTCAGGTGGACAAAAGGGTGAAAACTGTTCACGTGGAGAAGCTGCTGAACCTTCCCAGGGGAGCTTCATGAGCAGCCAAGAAGTCAGGGTCCTCTGCACCCCTTGTCCACATCCATCCTTCTGTGGGATTTCTGCATGGACATCAAGGATTCCAGTGCCTAGGAACCAGTGGAAGTGACCTAAAAGTACGTTTGAAGTAACCGCCATCTCCACCGGGCAGTACATCTCAGTTCTCTTAGGTGTTTTCTATTACTAATCTAAATGCATGTAACTGTCCTTAAAATGTCTTTTGGTGAGCTTTTATTGCATCAAGTCTCCAGTGGAGGTGTGTTGTTTGGTTTGTGATTGGCTGCACAGCACTGGAATGGTTACACAATACTGTTCATGCTTCCCCAGGGCTGGAGGAACACAGAGCTGCCTCTGGGGTGGATATTGGCCCATATGATTTTAAAATTTGGTTTCCTTGACTGACATTTACTTTCTGAGGACTCTGTTGCCCGTCAAACTCAATTGCTCAAATGTCTGTGGGGAACCAGTGGTGGTATGTGAATGTGGCCTCAGCAAATTCATTTTTAAAAACATGAACCAATGTTCACTGGAGGAAAAATGAAGCATTTCTGTATTATTTGGCTACAGTGAGTCTTACAAGCTCATTTGATGCTCTTTCTTTTTCTGTCATCAGATTTTCATGACAAAGTTATATAGGTATGATATTACAATTCCCGAGCTCCCCAGAAAGATCTTTAATCATCTAGACCATATAAGCAGCGAACACTTCAGGCAAAAGCAAAGCTATTGATTTTGCACTTCAAAGTCACAGTTTTCCCCCCTACGAAGTGTATCTCATAGAGCTGCCACTCTCCATCCTCATTCTCAGTCTATCCATACCTCTGGTGCCGCTGCTAACCTGAAATGTTCTTTATTCACAAATGCGTGCAGAACCTGCCATCAGCCCTGTACAGGATCCCCTCCTGTCACCCCTGCTGGGAGGAGGTGCTAGATTCCCTCAGGGGCACTTAGAGCCTGGGCATCCTTCTGGCCGTGCTGCCTGGTTGCCTGAGCCTCCCAAGGGAGCTCCCCTGGGACTGGCAGTTCCCCTTGTGCCTGTGTTAATCCCAGGTTTCCCAGGAGGCGGCAGTGCCAGCAGGGAAGCTGCTCTGCAGTGCCTGCCGCTGCTGGGTGTCAGGCTCTCTGCTATGCTACGCTGACTTTTTGAGCTCTGAATTTCTGCACTCTTTGTACCATGGCCATTTGCAGTCCAGTCGAACGTGGTCTCATTCCTGTGAACACACAGGGCTTTTGTTCCTTGGGGTTTGGGTCTTCCTAATTCCTTGGCCTCAGTGATGTTTCATGGGAAAGTGTTTGAAGGGAGATTTATTACTCTGTCATCTTCTTACCTATTCCCTTCTAACACTCTGAAACATTCTCAGCATAGAATTTGCTTGAGTACTGTCTTGCCCACATATTCTGGAAGGGGAACCAGCTTGCTTGGCCCATGTCCTCTAGATCAGCCATTACTTTTGAATCTCTCTCTGAGTTTCTCCCTCAAATTTCTCTTAGCCTGCTCAGCTGTCCCACTGTGCTGTTCGTGGAGAGGAACTCAGAGGCATGACCTTGTCTCCGTTCAATACTTTATTAGTTTTGGCATTCTGTGTATTTTTAAATATAGGTTTTCCTTTTATAGGATTAAGTATTTCTGATTTAAAGTCTTGTTGAAACACGTTTCTCTCTCCTTCTATCTCAGGCTCACCAGCTGATCAGCACAAGGCTGTAGATCAGAACTGACTTCTGGCTCCTTCAGACACCAGCTAGAGGAGGAAATGATTTGAGGTGTGCTGACCAAGGAGATGACTGGGGATGGTGCTTCTGTCAAATGTTGGTTCCAGCTGTTGCTGGAGAATTCACAGATCTGAGAGTCTGAGCAGTCCCAGCAGGCAGAATTGGAGAAAAGAGAGGCAAGAACAAAATGAAAAGCTCTCATGTTTTTTCTCCCTCTCAGAGCATTGTCTTTGTAGTGCTGCCATTTAAAGATTGAGTGCCTATCCAAGGACTGAATTTAATATGTAATGTTGATCCGAGTCACTACTACAAGATTGTCTACCCATCCATCTGGTACAAAGCAGTATATACTAAATCTGTCTGAAAGGACAGGCCATCCTGAAGTAAATGTGCTCCTATTGTAGTGTGACAGCCTGGCCAGCCTTGACAGTGGGTTCCAAGAATCACAAGTTTATCGTCTGCCAGCAAGTGGAAACATCCATCCATCCATCAAATATCCCCCACTTGTTATTCCTAGAAGACAGAACCATGGAGGCATTAAGAAATGAGTGGCAGAGGGAAATTATCTGCTTTGATACATGCAGTCTCTAGGATGAGAGAGAGCTGGGATGGTTGTACTCCTCTGGGATCAAAGATCACCAAAACCCCACCTGTGAACGTGGTTGGATCACAGAGGTCTGAGACAGCACAGAGGAGATCCTTGTCCTCTTTTGTCAGCTCTGCCTTGCCCTCCAGCAGAGACTGTAGCTCAGAGCTTTTACAGTTTGGTCTATTGCTTGTTTTAAACCAAGAATAGTTTATTAAACAAGGTCTGTGCTCATGCTTGGGTGGCTTTACTAAACATTAATGTCACTCAATAGCCAAGTGTTCCACGGGAAGTGCTCCCGACTTCCCCATTGCCCGTCTCTCGCAGCAAGGTGGCACCCTAAGGGACAGGCATGCTCAGGGCTGTGCCCATGCCAGCTAAAATCCCTGCAGGACTAGTCCTGCCTTCCTGCTGCGCTGTGGGGCTGTGGGTGCTCAGGTGGCATCCTCGCTCCTGGGCTGAAAACACCCAAACCAAGGCTCCTTAATCTTAAAGGGTCCCTGTAGTTTCTAGTGCAGTTAAATGTCCCTGTCCCAGTGTCCTCACTGAATTCTGGTTTCATTCTTTGTGCCCCCTCTCAGGCTCCTTGCTGGGATCCAGTACTTTACTGGTCTCCAGCTTCCCAGCCTGCAGAATCCCATGGGATGGGAGATTGTGTGGAGAAAGGGAGGAAGGGCACTTCCTTTGGGTAGACAGGGGGGTCCAAGGCCGGAAGGAGGGAGCCTGTGAAAGTTGGAAAGTGGGAGAGCAAAGGATACATTTCAGAGGAAAGACATAGCTGGGAGAAGAAGTGGAATTTCTTTGGGCTGGGAAAATACATCTTAAGAGATCCGAGTACCCACAGGAACACAGCAGAGATGGTTAGCGGTGGATAAGCCCTTGTCTCTTAAAAAGACTTCAGGGCCCCGTTACTGTATGGACAAGCAATCAGATGCTTGGGGGACAGGTTTTGCTTCCCTCTTCCTGCTGAGTTGTCCTCACATCCCAGGTGGCCTCTCTGTGTACAGGGGTGTGCTAGATGCAAGGAGATGCAGGGAGCAAGCATTTGCAAGATGGAAGCTCTGCTCTCTGACCAGCTGCTCCTTCCTTGATAATGCAGAGACAGGCAGGGGAGCTGGGGGTGGTTCTGTTAGCCAGTCAGTCAATCATTTCCCTATGTTTATTATTTAGCCCCCTGGCCAAACCCTCCCCTCATTCCTGCCACTCTGGGCAATGGGAATTTTTGTGATCTCTTGAGCAGCAGAGGCTGGCGGGCAGCCTGATCCCTGCTAGCAGCTCATTCTCAGCCATGTGAGAGGAGAAACATCCACAAGGAGAGATGGAGTTAGAACTTTATTAGGAGAAACCTAGACACGACTGACTAAAATCTCATGTTAAGGAAAACACACAGGTCTCTTCAGGATTAAAAAATACAAATATATAAAAACTTACAAACAAAAACATGGTTTCCCCTGTCTGAGTGTGAATGTGTATTTATATCTACAGGGAGCTGTACCAAAGCTGTGCATCAGGAGCAGGGATTCACTTTCAGTGGCCCTAAGAGAGGGAATGGCTCAGTCCCCTCATCAGCTGGTCCCAGGCCATTCGCTTATGTAGTCCAGTGCTGGGAAGCTGTGGCCTGTGTCTGAAAGGGCAGCACAGGGTGAGCAACAGGGAGCAGCTTGGGTCTGTTTAGCAGATCTTTAACAGAGGGATGTCAGCTCTGCACTGAGGAAATGTGTCTGCAGTGGGAGCTGCCTGCACACCTCACCCACCAGACTCACAGTGCAGCCTTGGCCCCCAATGGTTGCTCTGAGAGGCGACAGCAGTGGAAGGACTCGGTCCATGGGTGGTTTCTAATGCCATGTGTGCTAGGGATGGAGTGGAGAGGATGGCCTGGTGGCAGAGCAGAGATTTGCTGTGGGGACAAATATGTTGACCTGTGCTGGCTGGCAAGCTTGAGAGAGCAGGCAGGAGCTGAATGACTGCAGGACCTGAGGAGGACTCTTTCTGCTTGCAAAAGACGCTGAAGTGTTTTGGTGGGTTGGTGAGAAGACACAGGCCGTACCTCTTCTGCAGATAAACAGAGGATGCTTTTCTCTCAAGTGGGCAGCTGGCAGCACCCTTTCAGCAGCATTCAGGTTGCTTGAAAAATGAGTTTCAGAAAGGGAAAGCCACTTTGTTTCCACATGATGCTCATAAGATAGCTGTTCTCACAGGAGAGCCTCTATTTCTGTTAATGGATGTCTTGATTAGGATTGATGACATAAATATCTTGGGAAAATTCCCCAGTCATCATCAACTGGTCATCTAAGTGATTTCCCTGGGGCCAGTCTGCTGCGCTGACTTAGGAATGAGGAAGGGATTCCGATGTTAGACATGAGGCAGCCATGCACTGGGGACCACGGATGTCCTTATTTATGGGGAAGAGTTGTTATATACACAGTGTCAAAAAATTCAAGTAGGATTTATTGTGTAGGTAAACTGGCATAAAATATCTGGGCTCAGGCAGAGAAAGGGAGAGTTAGAAAGAGCCAAAATGAAGCAGATGAGAAAATCTTTCTTTCAGAAAGCCTACTGGTGTGTTTCTGCTCCCTGCAGGTGAGAGAAGCTTCAGCTCAGTATAACTGCCAAGTTGATGTTGCAAATGTTGAATAGAGACCACAGAAGATGTAGAGGTCCAGTCTGTCTGTTGAATACAATGACACTGGATACCCACTGGGCAGCCTTAGGAGTCTGCTGGCCTGTGTTCTACCAGGCTAAGGCTGGGGAGTCTCTGATCCCTGTGGGTCCCATGATGAAAATACAGCTGAGGGCTTCATATCCAGAGATTGGTGTCTCTCTTCAGTGCCTGTGGCTGCCCCTGCCTTGAGCTGTGAGAGGTGCTGTCTGCAGTATAACAACGATGTTCACTGGAAAGGATAGAGAGAGGATATTAAAACAGAGAGGTTAGGGGCAAGAGTTTGGAGTCCACTTTGCAGAAGTTTTACTGAGCACTAGGACAGCTCCTTCTCCTCATCCCTGCTGGAGACAGGTCACACAGACAAGTCATCCGACCTTGCCTTGCTGCTGGCACGGCTGGCCTTGCTGAACCGGCGTTTCTCGTTGAAGTAGTTCTCGGGAAAGGCAGGCGCTGCACATTCGCTGGCCACCTCTGGGCTCTCCACGTAGCTGGACTTAATGAAGGGCCCTTCCCCAGCAGCATCCTCCTGGCCGTGGACCCTCTCGGTGGCGAAGTTGGCGGTGTTCTGCTGGGAGGCCATCTTGTTGCTGAAGGGGCTGATGAACTTCCCGTTGGGACTTGACAAGCACTGGTTAAAATCCGGCGGCGGGGTGTACATCTGTGCCCTCTCTGCCTGCGGGGCAGACTCCAGCCTGCCCGGGGCTGTGCTGGGGCTGGCTTTGTAGGACCGGGAGCACCTCTCTTTGGCTTTCTTCCAGCCCAAGTGGTACAACTCGGCCAGGCTCAGGAAGAGGGAGAGCACTGCCACGGCCAGCATGAAGACGATGAACACGTTCTTCTCCGTGGGGCGGGACACGTAGCAGTTGACGGGGTGGGGGCACGGCGCCCGCTGGCAGATGTACAGGGTCTCCAGGAAGATCCCGTACAGGACGTACTGCCCCACAATGAAGGCCACTTCCACGGCAGTTCGAATCAAAATGCTGTAGACGTAGGTGTTCAGCAGGCTGCCCCTCAGTATGATTTGGCCTCCTGCTTCATCCCAGCCAGACAGCTTAGCCTCCTTCTCTGCCACGGAGCACTTCTGCTGGTAGTACGTGTCACCACCGTTTTTCTTCTCTTGGGCCTCTAGTTCTGCCTCCTTCATCTTCCTCTTCTCCTCCATGCGCACCGTGTGCATCGCATGGCCCATGTACACCAGGGACGGGGTGGAGACAAAGATGATCTGGAGGACCCAAAAGCGGACGTGGGAGATGGGGAAGGCCTTGTCGTAGCAGACGTTCTCGCAGCCGGGCTGCTGGGTGTCGCACATGAAGTCAGACTGCTCATCCCCCCAGGAGGACTCCGCGGCTGTTCCCAGCACCAGCATCCGGAAGATGAAGAGCACGGTCAGCCAGACTTTCCCCACCACTGTGGAGTGTTTGTGGACCTTCTCGAGGAAGTCTCCCAGGAAACTCCACTCCCCCATTTCTGCTCACCAGGAAGGGTGAGAAGTCTTGAGAGTTGGATGCAAGCCTCTGTTGGGAGAAAACAGAGAGTGGTTCTAAGGAGGGTTAGGAAATGCCCGGCTGGTAATGGATGGAGTGAAATGGGTTTTTTTGTTTTGTGTCAGAGGAAACGTTTTCATTTGACCTGAAGTGAATGAGGTCTGGTTTGCTGAAAACTTTGTTTCATATCCACTGGAAACCTTGTGTTGTGTCTGGGATTTTTTTTCTTTTTAAATTCAGTTACTGAAACAAGAAGTGATCCTTTTTCACGTAACACATCTACAGCCTGCTAAATGAGTTCCCAAAACCTTGAGGGTGAGCCAGATTTATTTTTGATTCAGAAAGTCCTTTCAGTGTAAGCTGCATATTGCATCCTCTGTGGACTGGGTAGTTAAAGCAGCATTCATTTGTCTGTAGACTGCACTCTGGGAAATCCTGAGTGGGCTGATCCACTGGGAGATAAGACTGGAATCTACAGCCTGGCTTGAGCAGTGGCACTGTCATACCTTGCCTTTGAGTAATACCTGCACCAGCACCTGGGATGTGAAGTGCTCGCAGCTCTGGGCTTCCTTTACGAGCTCAGTGCCACCACTGAAGGGCAGAGGAAACCTTTCTGTTGCCCACCTGCTCCCCGTCTGTAGGTTTTGCTTTGGTTTTGCAGTGTTGCCAGCTGCAAGTGTTTCCTTTTCAAGCTGCAAATGTTTAGGGGAGTGTAAAGACATTGGTGGGCTGTGCCAGTCCTGGAAACCTCATCCACTGCCACCCTGTTGTGCCTCTCTGAGAGGGAACTGCTGCAAAATCTAAATGGTGGGTCTTGCCCCTTCCTCTTTTCTTAAATTCTGAGGAAAAATTCACAGTTCAAATGAAACAGACAGAGAAAAAAGCCTCCTTTGAAGTGCCTCCCAAGGACGAGCAACTCCTGGGAAGTGCTGTTGGTAGGTGGTCTGATGACAGGATAGATTTGCTGGACTGGGAATAAGATTGCAAAGTGAAGATGCAGGAGAGCCTGCTTCAGTTTTGTTTCTGACTCTGACTGACTGTTTCTGGCCAAGTCATTTAACCTGATGGATAAAAAGAGAGCAGTGGGTTTAATCCATCTTTTGTGGGGCTCTGTGGGAGCGCTTGAGCAATGATTTGATCCAGTTATGCTCACCATACTTACCTTCCCAGGGCACTGCAAAGCCCTTCCTGGTGCATGAGTTAAGGGCTGGGTGCTATAAAGTGTGAACTATTATCTTGGAGCTAATGTCCTCCCACAGTCATTCTTTTGGAAAATAGCATTTTAATAAGTAAATGTAAAAATAATGACCATAATGAAATATTAAAAGCACTAGTCAAGGTAAATCCCAAAGCCACAGGGACCAAATTGTTAACTCTCCTTTATTGTTCCTTGTCCTGTCTTTAGGAGCCAATTATTTTTATAGTGCAAAGAACATTTGTGGAGAGTAGACGCTGTTAAAAAGCCGAAAATTTACTGTAGCAATATTGTGTGGCAATATTTAATGTTTTTCCTGTGAGCAAAAGCTGGAGAACAGATACACTTGTTAAGGGAACAATATCCCCTACTCTAGTTACGTGAGTGATATAATTTAATGTAGCAGCACACACAATAATTTATCCCATCGTTTGTTCCTGTGCTGTGCCCAGCTGCAAGGATGGATGGGACAAAGATCAAAAGCTGAATCTTTAAATTCCTGGTGCTGCTGAGGGCTGCCCTGGGAAAGGTGAGGATTGCCTAGGTATGGAGACAGGGCAGTGGCCACTTGCTACCCCCCCACCTGCCAGAAGCCATGTGGGCAGAGAGAAGGGACATACAGGAGGCAAAGGATGGGCTTTGGCTCTTGCCTGCCCTGGCAAGCATGCTGCAAGCATGCTGATGGAGATCCTGGTGGCTGCTTGGCATATGCAGAAGCTCTGATCTGCTGCCACCCCAGAGCTGGAGGAGCAGTAACACGGAAAATCAGCTGGTCTTTCTGACTCCTCGTCTGCACCGGTGAAAACTGGTGAATGTGTGGGTCTGTCTTACCCTCAGAAATGGCTTTGGTGCTGTTTACTGCATTCTGGAGAAATTAGCATATGGCTTCGTTCCAGGAGCACCAGGGGATTAAATACAGGCAGATAAATCAGTGATGGGAAATATTTACAGACTGTGGCACTGAAATCTGTGTGTTTGCTTTTTTTTCCCCAGAGTGCAGACAAGGCAACCAGCTACCTACAGCTCAGTGTTACGTGTGTCCAACATCAATATTCTCTAGCACAGCTGTACGTGTGGAATATTCCTTACAAGGCAGCACGAACAACGGTGGGTGTCCTCACTTTTCCAGGTGAGTTTCTGTTGTTTACACATGCCTTTTCTTGTTTCACCTTGCTTGGTAGTGGAAATATGAACACAGTTCTCCCTGGCTGTGCAAAGGCTGAGTTTTTTCTTACTGACATAGGGAAGTACAGTCACAAACTGAGCCCCTCTTCCCATCCCTTCTACCGTGTGCAGGTTGTTTGGGGATTTGCAATGGCTTGTTTTCCCCAGGGAAGGCTACTAAGCCTAGACACTTGCAAATTGTAAAAATTAGGATGTGCGGGACACAAAGTAAAGCAAACACAAGCACAAGAGGAATCCAGAAATAAAAAATATTAACGGATGTGAGAAGAACAGTGATTTACCTGTCTCATACATGCACAGAATATTTCAAGAGGCTGTAAACCAGAAAGATCTGAGGCTGGCAGTCATGAGGCTTAGGCTAGATAATAGGGACATTTCCTCTGCCCTCCCCTGCACAGACTGTCTATAAAGAAGGGACTGCCCTGAGGTGCCTCCTGATCATCCTGCTACAGCCCCGTAGAGAGCTGAGGTGGCTGCTGCAAGGGCGTGGGTGGCCACAGGGGAACAGATTTTGGAAACAGAGAGAAGGAGTTTCCATCCTAGAGCAGCATTTTTGGCTTAGACATTTGATACTTACTAGTGAGCTATTTTTGCAGTGCCAGACCAAGGGTCTTCTAGAGCATCTAATTCTCTGCTGCCAGCAAGAAAAGAAGGATTGTCACCTCCTGACAGCTTTTCCTGGCTATGCAGAGCTGCCCCTGACCTAGCCTTTCTCCTCATAGCTTTACTATTCTTGGGAATTTTCCATATAGTTCCTTTTCCTCATTCCCAGACTGCTGTTGCCCTTACATTCTTTGACCTCTCAGTGTCTGAGCATCTGCAGCCTTTTATATTTCTAGTTTGGGCTCAGTTGGACAAATCTTGTCTCACTCTGGTGTGACGGAGCAGAAAACACCTCTGGGTATATTTGTGGGGTCTCAGCACCTGATAGAAGACAGTCTGGGCAGCAGGGTCATGCATATTCATGAGCAGAGGTGGGCTGTGCCACCGCCCTTCCGTGCTTTTGGCTGGGAGTTCTCTGCTGGATCCACACGGGAGCTGGGAGCCGTCACGGGATCCTGGCACCGGGAGACGCGCGTGTGACACAGACCAGTGCAGCTTGGCACAAACCCAGCGGCGTGGCCAGCCCAGCCTAATCATCACCTGGAACGCCACTAAAGCTGAGGAAAACTGAGCATCACCCCACAGGCCAAGCATGGAGTCTGCTCAGCTCCGGGCTGCCTTGTGACTGCCAAATTCCATGATAAAAATACCCCAGCGGGGACAGCACCTGCTAGTAGGCCAGGCTGGCTCGCCAGCCACAAGCTGCTCTCTGCCATTCCTTTTTTGCTCTGCCTTTATCTGCAGGACGGGGAGTGTCTGTTGCCCTCTGAGCAGTTTTGCCCATCCTCTTGGTGATGCCACGTGCTCTGAAGGACAGGAGAGCGTTTCGCATCACTGCTGCTTCCTCCAGCCAGCATGCTCATTCTGGCTGGAACTAGCCAGGGCTCTGATGATCAGCTAGGAAATCCACACCAGAGAGCCAGGAGGGCTGTTCCTGGCTCCTGATGTGCAATCATCTTTATATGAGTTTATTTCCCTAGGGATTGTTAGGAAGAAAGTTTTCCCCTCTTTAGAAGACAGGCGAGACTATCAGCAGTGGTATAAATAGCTGAGCTCAACACTTCAAGCTAGCTTTTCCCACAAGGAAGGTGACAGGAGGTCGCCATCTCTGCAGGATGTTTCTAAAATAAAGTGGAGAGTCTGATTATAACACCGTTTCTGCTCTCCCTTGCTGGGCTCACCCCTTCCCCTTGGCAGATCCCAGGGGCACGTGGAGAGGCTCTCCGAGAAATGCTCCTTTGTGTGAGGCAGGCACAGTTCCCAGGGAGGGGGAAAGTATGGATTCAAAGCCATTGTGTTTTTGCCCAACCTCTGTGTATGATTTGCTCAATCAGGTACAAGTGCATGTCTCTGGGAATTAATGAGATTTCCCAACAAAGTGGAGGGCCCAGGATGTTTTAAGGAGCTCACACTCCGGACATGCTGCTGTGTGTGAGGCCATGCAAGAAGTGCATCCCCTCCTAGCTACGGAATGGGGAGCAGCTGTCCCCTCTGGCTACTGGGCACGTGAGAGGTGACATTGCAGTGGGGCATCCAGGCCAGCTGGGGCATGGTCAGTGCCTAGGAATTGCTCGTGGCTTTCCTCCCTCCATACCTTTCCTCCCTTTATCTCATACCAGGCCAGCACGTGGCACAAGAGATAGAGATCGTGGCGGGTCTGTGGGCAGAGATCTTTGCCCTGTGCTGACACTTGTTAGCCTGAAGCCAGACGGGAGTGGAGCCCACGCTGCCAAACTGTCCACTCACAGCTGCAGCACTTGGGAAGGACACTTCCAGCTCTGCACTGGAGGTTGGTTCATGCTACTTTAGCTAAGGATCTCCAGCCCCTTGTTAGTGGCCTCACAGCATCCCATGCAGTGCAGATGTTGTCACCTCTGCCTTGCAGATGGTGATCACTGGGGTACAGAAGGGACAAACTGCTTGTTTGAGGTCACTGTGTTAGAGACAGTCTGGGGACAGAGCTTGGGGTTGTGACTTGCAAGATTGTGTCCTTTTTTCTATGCAGCACTGCCTCTTAAACCTCATGACAGCAATACAACACTGCTTCTACAGCACATCTGCTTCTACAGACCACAGCCCTTCTCTCCTGTGCCCTGGGATAACACTGCCTTGGTTACCTGAAAGAAAACCCTCTCCTGCTGCCCTTCTATAGCAGGTACACCTGGCAGAACCAGAAGCTTTTTGTTTTGTCTTGTTTGGCGTTGTTTTGCTTTGTTTTGTTTTGCCTTGTGGGGTCACGTGGCTTACAACATTAAATGATGAATAGACTTAGAAATGCACTGTGCGGAGTGGGTGCAATGCTTTGGATTAGAGAGGATTTGTGATGCTAAAGCACACCTCAGCAGGTATCTTTTTGTTCAGAGTTTACTGGCATTGGATACACAATAGACAAGCAACTATGAGGCATTTTTGTCCAAACACCATCTCTCTGGCTTCATATATGCATACATATGCTTATGGTAAGTTTCTGCCTGAACTAGGCCAGTTCTTTAGCCAAATTTGTAACTCTGATCTGCACATATGCCCAGAATAAATAGCTTTGTACTTATGCTTTTTCAAGAAAAATAATTGACCTGTTTGCATAGGTTCCATTCCAGCTCCTTGGGTTCAAAGTCCTCTGCTGAGCCAGTGTCAGAGTGATTTTGACTCTAGAGCTGAAATTTCATGGGAGGAGAACAGCTCTGTGTTAACAGCTCCTGTCCTAGAAGACAGACACCCAATGTTTCTTATCTTTCTGCTCCTCCCAAGTTCACTGCAGTTTCTGGAAGGGTCATACTGGTATCCAGACCACTGGCCCTACTTGTAGCTGCAGACAGCTTGTTATTCCTTGACGAGGTGTGCTTTCCCCCTCCTCTCCAAATGTGGAAAATCTCAGAGTTCACAAAGAAGAGAGTGGGTGAGAAGATAAGGGAGTTGAATGACCTGTCACCTCCTACACACACAGGCACACAACCCTGACGCACACGGAGACACAGACAGAGGGGAATCACTCAGCACCTTCAAGTGTGTACATCAGGGATGTGTTACACACACAGATGATAATAATATGTAGAATATTTTCATCTGAAGTGATGGTGGAAGCTGCAGAGTCCCTGTCAGTTGAATTTTTATTGTCTGTCCAGAACATCTAATGCTATTCCTCCCCCTGTGCTTTCATACATCCAAATATTAGGGCCAAGCACTGCCTGATGTAGTCTCAGGAGACCAAGAACAGAAGAGACCTTGAACTCAGATGAGTCAAGCTGAGGGATGAATTTATCCCACTATCTTTGAAAAGCTGGCATCAAATAGTTACAGGATAGTGGTATCCAGGCTTACACTTAAAATGCAGGGACCACCTTCTAATTCTCTTGGGATCCTCTCTTTGCCTTAGAGAAATGTGTGTCATAGAGAGCCCAACAGATGTGACAAAACTGGATTTGGGATAAACTAAATGAAGGGTCACTGTGCTTTTCTGCTAGGAAAAAAACCCCATAAATTCTCTCTCTAATGTAAATGCTGGAAACTTGATGCTCTTTCCAGTATCTTTATCTTTGCAGAGAGAAGCTGACCAGTATGAATTTGCAGATGATACTAAACTGGGCAAAACAGAGGTGAGGAGATAGCCAAAGAGGGCATAGGGAGCTCTGGAAAACAAAAACAAGCTGAGAAGGTTGGGGGTTGCTGTAGTGAAAGCTGCTCCTGAGCTCTGCTGAGAGAAGCTGATCTCAAGCACTGCTCAGTCAGTGGGGAAGGCTGGTGTAAGGAGATGGCAGTGGGCACGGCGTAGCAGCAATAAAACCTGCCCATGTGATTTTAGGCTGGTTTGTGGCCTGCATGAGATGCAACTTGTTATAGTGTTGAAATAAAACAGACTGGAAGGGTAATGGGAGAAGGAGAGAGCTTTCATTCAGACTTTTCCCATCCTTTCCTCCTTCCTCTCACTCCAGCATCTCCCTACCTATCAGTTCCCCATGGTTTCCCCGCAGTCAAGCTCCCCCAGAGAGGCTTGCCTCAGTTTTTTTGGCAGTTTTGAGCAGCTAACTCTATACAGTACCCAAATTACTAATGCTTTCAGCCTTAGAAAGGGGAAATTTTCAGCGACTATCTATTTCCCACTTATTACTACCTTGTCAAATCTCATTTCTTCCTTCTTTGCAAAAATCTGTAGGATTCCTTTCACACTCCAGCCTCATTGCTGCATCCTTGCCTCAGTCTGGCTCTGGGAGTAGATTATTTTTTGTACTCAGTGTATGTACCACACACACATATATATATATATGCACACACACATACCCCTTTGAATCCAGCTAATACTAAATTGGCAAAGCCCGGCAGGAGGGAGTTAGGAAACGCTGGGGTTACTGTTCTCAGTAATCTTAATTCAATCTCTTTGTGCCTGTGCCTCTTAGAGTCCTTAACCACATCCTCACATTGTCACCTCATTCTTTGCACAGGATGCCTGCCTTGTTCTGTGCCAGCCTGGCGGGGGCTTTCTTCAACAGCAGCTATTCAATGTTTTGTTTTCTCCTCATTGTTCAGTGGGTGGCCTGTGCCTCATTTACTGTACGTTATTCAAGTCCAGCTCTAAAGACAGAATTATTAGTTTCCTCATGGGTTTTCCTATGGCTTTCATCACGACAGTATCTGATCGCTTCACAATTATAAATCTACTTACTTTCATTACCACCCAGAGGTGAGGAGATGGTATTAGATCAACTGTGCAGCTGAGGAACTAAAGCAATGAGAGATTAAGATAAAAACTGTTCATTAATTTTGGAAGCTCTTCGGTGATGTTGCTAATCTGTTGGTGTTTTTTTTCCAGTGTACTTAGCGCTGTATAATGAGTATTCAAAGCAGAGCTCTGTCTGGTTTATGCTGGAGTGGGAGAGTTTATCACTTTCACCGGTTGCACCACATGTAGAAATCAGATATCCAAATGACAAGAAAGGGGCATTGTGGGGAAATGTGGCTTAAGTGATTTGCCCCATCATGACAGAGGAAATTGGAGTAAGAAGCAAGAATTAACCCCAGTCCTTTTGGATAGCTTTATCTGATTACAGACTGGAGACAGTTTTTCTCCCATCCCACTGTTCCCTCCTTTTTTCACTAGACATCCGAGTGCAGCAGAAGACCCTGGAGCTCTGCAGGGGTCACTTTGCCAGACTGCTTCACTTTCTGAGCGACCCTGTGCCCTGACCAAGGCTTCTGTCAGCTTTTCTGCTTCTAAGGGAGAGCAGCTTCATAGGGAAATTCTCAGCCATTCTCAAGGCATGTCCGTAATGACATAAAAAATGGAGAAAGGCAGAAATATAAGAGTAAACCCCGTAGTTCTTACATTAAACCCCCCTGACCTCTCTTCAAAGATACACTAGAGACACTTAAAAGTGTGCATCTCTCTGCTCATTGCTTGCTGTGTGGCATTAATATTTCTTTGTTTCAGGGAAGAGCTGGCATGCCGAGTATTGTTCACAGAGATCTCTCTGTTGCTTATCAATAGCAATAAAACTGATTTCCCCCTCCCTCCTTTATGTATTCTTAGCCCAAAGACTGAAGTCTCTCTGTTGTCTCCTGGGAATTATTTCTAATTTTAAGCCTCTATCCTTGTGCCTCATGTAACAGCACCCAAAGTATGGAGCAGTCTCCGAAATGTGCTCCCTAATGACATAGTGTAGTGCTGAATTACTCATTCCTCCTTGTCTATTTTCAATGCTGCAAGATAAGTCAGAAAATGGGCAAATGTGTGCAGAATGTGTGAAATCTGTCTGAAGGTCGAAAAGAGAAGAGAGGCTAAGGTATGAAGTTCTGTATTTTCTGTCAGGGTTAAATTTTTTTAATGCCCATAATACTAAAAATATTGTGATATTATATACTGTTGAGTGGAAAAAAAAAACAACAACCCCAAATACTTATAGTAACAGGAATACTTAACATAGTTCCCAAGCGACCGGAGCCTGATGAGTATTTTAAACCCTGCAGCCTCAGGAATTCTCCTAAAGTACTGCTCTGCTCCCAAGGAAAAAGGGAACGAAGTTGGAAATGTGTTCTCTTCTCAGAGTAGATTTCAAAAACAGCAACAAATGCAGAATTTTTTGGCTCCTGGTACAAATTCGGAATACTGGGAGGCTTCTGAATAACTGTTTAAGCTGCTCCCAGCTGCACACACATATATGCACACATATATGCACACATAAATTACATGCATGAAGTTCTTTAGTTTTAAGGAGAGGAACATATAGCAGCAGTAAGGAAAATCTCTCATAGACACTGCTTCAAAAAGAATTTTGGTGGGTGTATTATCATGGAGGAACAGTTCAGTGCTTAAGGCTCTTTCAGCACAAAGCTTTTTTAGTTGAGGTTTGTCCACAAAAGTCACTTATGATCCTCTAAAGGATTTTATGGTACTTCAGGGACAGAGGCACTGCCTCAGTTTACCTGAGTTGTTAAAACCAGAAGGCCACAAAGCTCCTTAGACATGAGAAATGGGCACCAAATGACTCTTTAGGAAATCAAAGGAGCCACCACAGATCTGAGGTGGCAATTAGTCCCCAACCTTTACACTCGGTGAGATTGCTTCTTTCCAGCTGGGTTTATAGGGGTACCATATTCTCAAGGTGGGCTATTCTTTGAAAAAGCAGTGTTAAATTATGGAAATGTAATTGCGTAATTAATCCAAGTACAAAAAGGGGGGGAAAAGTTAGGAAGGCAAATAAAAAGAAGCAGCAGCTGCCGGTGTGGGAGAGGACATTTGTCCCTTCAGGTCTGCGTGCCTCCTTGCTGGGGCTGCCACGGGCAGTGTCGGGATGGAGGAGAAAGGCATTCCCTGGCAGCACGCACAGGACGTGTGACTGCGAGATACCAGCAAGGCACTTCTCTACGCTGGAGTTACATTCCCAGGCTCCGTGTCACGGACCGGCCAGGACACAATACTCTCAAGGAAAAGAAACTGCAATATTTTGAAAGCATCCTGCACTCTGCAGAATATAGGCGGTTAATGCAGACACTTGATAAAGTGTTTATACCCCGAGAGCCTCTCCTAGGTAAGAGTTCCCTTTGCCACCGTCCCCTGAGCAGCTTGACAGAATGCTGAAATGGGATCTGACAGAAATGGCAATTTGCACTTTATACTGTCTGAGGGAGGATGTTTGGGGCTCTTATCCTGCTTTCCTACACATTGGAATCTATTGGTACCTATGTTCATCACTCGTTATTTCTATAACTGCCTGTGGCAAAACAGTTTAATTTTTAAAACGTCCCAAGCCCACCATGTTACTAGTGGGAATGTTTTGAAGAGAAAATGAAAGAAAAAGTAAATTTCTTAAGTTATTTTTGGCCATCCTTCTTTTCCTGCCTCTTCAATTCCTTTTTCCCCCTCATACTGTTTTCCCCTTGAGTATAACTTGATCTACCATCGGCACTTCTGCAGTTCTATTATTTCCCCCTCATGGTTGCTTACCTGATTTCCAGTATCTTGTCTTCAGTCTCCCTTCCTTGCTTTAGCACTTTTCCTTTTTGTAAAGTTGAACTCCTTGTTCTCCTCAGTTGCTTCGTTTCATTCCTTTAATATGGTTCTCTCTCTCTCTGTTCCTCTCTTTTTCTCCACCCCCTTTCTGTGTCACTTTCTGTCTTCCCCACTGCCTCTCTGCCTTTCCCCGTCTTCTTTCTTCACCTACTTTTCTCGTCTCTCCCACCCCCTCCAGCCTAATCTTTCTATTTTCAAACCTGGTTTCCTGTTGTTTTTCCTTTAAAGACCATGGATCTCATTCCTCCCTCTCCATTCTCAGCCTCTCCCTGTGCCACCCTCCCCATGCCGACAGGATGCATTCGCTGCCGGCTTCGCGCAGTCCCTTCCAGTCGCTGCTGCCACTGTTCCTTTGCACATCATCCCACAGATAACATTCTATGGTCTAAGCCTCCCCTAAATGAAAAGAGACAGGGTTGCCCCACAGTTATACCATCCAGACCCTGTAAAACTTTTTCCATGCGAGAAGAAGGATAATTCAAGCAATAAAGGACATATTTCTGACTCCTTCAAGCTTAATCTGACAGAGTTCATGTGGAGCAGGGTCTTCCACCTCATCAAATCACAGAGAGTTTGCTCTGCTGGCTTGGACCAGGAGCCCAGCACAGCTGCAGCACAGCTTGTCCTAAAGGGCACCAAATACTTGCAGGGACTTTTTACATGCCCCCTTACTGATAAACAGAGAATAATCTGCCTGTCAAGAGAGGTGTTTTTTGTCACACCACCCTACTACCACCTCCCTGCACACACTGTCAGATGTACAAGCATTTGGGCCTCTCTTAAAAATGTTTTTGACATATCAAGTGTCTGAAGGACTTGTATTTCATGTATGTGCCAAGCTGAGCCTCTGATTCCTGCACATCAGGAATGGCCCAGCGAGGAGGCAGAATCAGAGAAGCCTTCTGGCTTTGATAAAGGTCTCAAAGAACTGGTGGCAGGAGAGCAAGGTTTGCACAGAGGACTCTGCTGACCTGAGAAGCGACTCACTGCACACAAGCTTTGGTGTTATCCCTCCAGCAATCCTTCCCAGGCTAGATACCTCCCACCCAGAACAGTGCCTGGTGGTCTCTGTGCATCAGCGAGTGCAGATCATGAAACAAAAGCAGTCCAGGGACTAAAACGCAGTGCTGGCAACTCTTCTAATAATTTTTTCTCCCACTAATTTAATACCCTCTTTAGTCACGAGATTGAAAGCCAGTCTACAAAGGGACAGTGCTGTGCAGAGGCTACCTCTGGAAGCATGTCCTGTGTGGACACTCTCACTCTGAAGTCAGGAGTGCAGCTCTCTTCCAGGAGGGCTGTATCCTCACTGATGGTTAGTGCAGGATGCAGGGCATAGAGTGCACAGTAAATTCCCACAGCAGCTCAGTAACCCCCTGGCATGGAGAAACCTATAGGCAGGCATCTGCTGCTTCGTTTCTAACTTTATTGAAAGCCCTTCTGTGGGTTTAAGGAAAATAGAAATGTTTCTGGAGTTGTTTCTCCTTCTCCTGTCTGGCAGTAGTGTATCGATGATGGAAATTCATGGGAAGGAGAATATCATTGCAGTTTTTTGTCTTTCTGGAGTAATTGCCGTGAAGCATTATTATGTAAAGTCATGTTGATTTTATGCCAGTGAGATTGTCAAGGACTTCATCATAGAAGTGTCCAAAAAAAAGGTGTTAATAATACAGGTCTAGCTCACAGATGGCTTTGGGATAGGCTAGGGATGAGGCTTGTCAAGTGTTTTTCACAGGCTGTAGAGAGACAGGTCCTGTGAGAGAGCTGTCTGAAATGCACTCACCTCCCTGCGTGGCTGACACTTTGCTGTGCACTGAGGGTGATCAGGCCTGATTCTCCCTGCTCACTCCTTTGTGTTTCCTGTCCAGGTGTTGTTCCTGAGTGACATGCAGAGGTAATCCTGAATCCAGCAGATACAGTCTGGTTCTGCTGAATGCATGAGGGAGGAGAGAAGGTTTGTGTCCAACACATGCATGATGCCCAGGAGGAACTCTTATGAGCTGGTTTTGTTTTGGTGCTGGTGGTAACCATCTGGATTTTGATGCACAGAAAGGAAATGGTAGAAGGCAGACAGGGAGGCAAAAGACAGAAGGGTGTGTAGAGATGTTGTATGGACACTTCAGCCAGCCCCTCAATGTGTCATCCCTTCTCTACTGCACCCTCTTCAAGGGAAAACAGAAGTGTCCTGGCAGCTTCTCCAGCCCCTCAGCTAGAAAAATAGCAGGTTTGCCCACACTTAAGCAGGGAGGAAAAATTTTGACTCCCCTCCCCAAGAGCCTGTTATGCAAACCTTGTCTGACTTGAGTGAGGAGAGCAAGTGGAAGAGAATGCTCCCCCAGACAGAGGGAATGAGGAGAACAGCTGACAGCTTGCCATGTGCAGCTCACCGCTCACAGCAGTTTGTGATTCTGTGCAACGGGTTTTGAAGGAAAGCAGAAATAAAGCCAGGAGGGAAAGGGAAAATAAGACAACATACACTATCTTTTGATCAAAAGTTAAGAGCTTTCTTGGATTAGGATTCCTGACCCCTTAGGTGAAAGAAACATAGCAGACCTTATCTACCTGGAGTTCATAAACCATATGATATGGTGTCCCACAAGAAACAAATTAGTGTAGAAGATTCAGCTGAAGAAGACAGGGATTATTAAATAAATCCTCAAGTGAGTAGGAGACTGACAGAACTGATACACCGGTTCCTTAATAGGTTGAAGGGAAATTATCTGTGAGGCTGCTTAAAGATTGCTCTTAGGACTGATCTTTTTTTATATTTCTGTTAATTACCTTGGCACAGAAAGTAGAAATACTAATGAAATCTGCTGATGAAACAAAGCTGGGAGGTATCATGAGGGCAGGGGTGGATTCCAGCACTACAAGAGCTGAAGGCTCTTTGTGACTGGAGTGATCAAGGTGAGGTTAAGTGGGAGAGTGCAAAGTCACACGCTAGGAACTTGTTGCTTGAAGAGTAACAGGAATCTCCATCTCCCAGGACAGGGAGATGGAGAAAGATGGGGAAAGTTCATGGTTCAAAGGAGGAGGAACCAGCAATGCTACATGGAGGTGAAAAAGGCAAGCAAACTTTGAGGATGTAGCAGCATTTCCAGTTGCAGTGAGTGGAAGTAATGTCACCCAAGAGGATGAGACTTCTCCAAATAGTGTCTGCAGTGCTGCTCCCCCACATCCAAGGAGGATATTCAGCCTGGAGCAGGTGCAGAGGAAGGCAATGGGGTGGTCAGAGGGATGGAGGGTGTCTCAGCCAACAGCGTGTTTACCTATCAGTTGCAGCAGTGACTGCATGGAGATACTTGAGCTGATTTGAAAATAGATGTGGTACCAGTTTGAGCTTTTCAGCATTAATTATTTCGCAGTGAACTTCATGCTAGTGCAGCTACACAAAGTAATTAAACCACGGTGTGATGTGCCTGCAGGGTGAATACTATAAGGGAGCTTAGTTACTTAGTCTGGCAGAACAAAGGTTAAGAGAGGAGAGATTTGCTGCCTATAAATACTTTTAGGAATTGGGGGCTGGGAAAGTAAGTGCTCGGAAGAGAGCAGAGCTACATAAGCTAAAGGACAGTGTGGCACAAGAATAAATAGATATAAATTGGCCATGAATGAATTTAGGTTGGAAGTCAGAAGGTTTCTAAGCAACAGGGCAGGGAAGGAGGTGCTGGAACAGCATTTTAGCAGCAAAAGTTAGGGTGGAAGCCTAATGAGATTTAGGACAGAATTTAGTAAGTTTAAAAAAGGCCATTTGTTTTGTACTTGCCTGTTATTCAAAGGGATTGAACCTGATAAGCCAAGAGGTCCCTTTTTCATTCTATTTCCTGTACTTGCCTTATTGCCTTACCAGATCCGCACCCTTGCACACAAAAGCCAGGTAAATCTGGAGCAGAATTTGTGTGATGAGTTTTTCAGCATTGATCCCATGGATATTTAATGGAGGGATTCGTACTGTGCCTGGGATTTAAACAAACAGAAAGAGCAAGCCGAGACAATGCATGGAGAAGGTCTGCAAATATGCAGTTGTGTAGATGAGAGCTCACACAGGAAGGAGCTTCTTTGCATAGAAAAGATGTTCCCAGAGCATCTGGCTTTGCTGGAAGGCTGTTTCAAATGCAGGTATATGCTCTCCTGAGATGGGAAAACTTAAAGAGGTTGTCTGAAGGGAGAATGTCTTGTACATTCCTGCCATTACTGAGGACTTTGTCCTTGGGGAGGATGTTGGGATTACTGCATTGGGAAATTTTAGAAAAAACCACCACCCAACAGTGGTTGAGCTCATCTCTGCTGCCTGGCCACAGCACTGCGCTTATTCTGGTTCTTCTTGATGTTCCATGCTGGACAGGCACCTCTGGTACCTTCTCTAAAGCACCAAAGGATGGTGCCTTCCTGATGAAACATTTTATCTCAAATCCCCATGCATGGATATGATTGAAAGAGAAGGACAGAGAGGGAAGTTCTCTGTTATGCCTTAGACCTCTGGAGACAGTTTGAAAGCATCCTCCAGCAGAAGGCAAATTCCCAAGGACAGGCTGGGCCCAAGGGAAGACGAGTAGCAAAAGCCCCTGAACGAGAACAGTTTTATAGTCACAGTACCTTATTTAGTAAAAAATCCCAAATTATTCCATATGGATGGATGTTTTCCTCTTCCCAGCCCAGAGTACCATACTAGCACAGAGTGAGCAGAGAGGAAACAAGAAACAGCAAGTTGTGAAATATCACTGTGTTAGACTCATTTACCAGGAAAGTTTTCAGCAAGAAAAACTGGAAGAGGTTTTCATCTCACTGAGGAGAAATTGCCATCTATCCCAAAGCAAATGCTCTGTTGTCAGCTTTATGTTATTGGAAACAAAGTATGGCCCTCTCACCCCTCCTGCTTCCACTTCTCAACTCTGCAGCATCTCTGAGTAGTTGAGAAGTGCTTTGCAGATGATAATGAAATTGCAGCTCCTATAAACACCCTCCTTGTTTTACAGGTGGAGGAACCACACCACGGAGAGCATAAAGGATTTGTCTAAAGGATCAGCCAGTCATTTTAAAGCAAGGAGTCCTCATCTCCCTAGCCACCAGACATTGATCTTGTCCTGCAGACTTCCAGCTGGATGAATTGCTGCTTGACAGAAATATGTGTGTATACATATATACATAGACATGTTTCCCGAAGAAGAAAAGAAAGAACAGACCTTTACCTCTTTTTGCTGAGCCTGCACAGGTAGAGAGAGGAACAGGTAAAGTTGGCTGAAGGGTGGGTGAGCTTTAGCACAGCCCTTTGGTCTTGCTGGAGCCCACCTCTCTGCCAGTGTTCGTTTCCCAGAAGAGATCCTGAAGTGTCTGAGGGAGGACACCCCGGGCAGGGGATGAGCAAACCCCAGTCAGCTCCCAGGAGCTCAGCCTGTGGTCTGACACTGTCTCACTGGCTGGAGAGCCCCTCCAGCCTGGAGGACCAGTGCTGGGGGAGACTCGCTCTGGAGCTGTTCCTGACATGCACTGGCAGCTGTCTGCCTGCTATTCTTTTAAAGGGTCTTCGTGGATCAGGATAAAATGTGATCTTACGCAGGCGGCATTGTGAGCACAACTTGGCTCAGGTTCAGCTCTTCCTCTGGCTCCCAGCTACTCTATTTTTATTGAAGGAATTTGAGGCTATCAGAAAGGAAGTCAAATTGTTTTAGGAAAACAATAGAAAAGCAACTTGAAGTTTATTAGCTTCCTGCCCAGGGCCTGTGACCAACTTGTCAAACTTATTAGAGTGATGGCAGAACTATTTATTTAAAAGGGCTAGCTACAGGACCTGCAATTTCATTCCTGTTTGGGCCTTAGTGAAAACAAAGGAAAGCCATAAAATAATATCTGAAGGGAGCAGATGGCTAACTGGTAAATGGTGTGAGTAAGGTTGGCCTGTGAGCCATTCGTGGTGTTCACCAGTGCAATGGCTTTTGTGGGATTTGTTACCAAATTAATGCCTGGGCTTGCATTCACAGGCCAGCCCCATCACCCCAAATTCCTTACTGTGGCTCAAATTTTAGAGTGGAAGCCTCACACCTAAGAAAACAAATTTGGCAGGAAAAGGTCTTCATTTAGAGCTACTGAAAGGAGCGAAACAATGCAGCAGGTCTGCAGAAGAGCCAGGAATAGAGCCCAGGTGTCCCTGACCCTGTTGGACTGCTGGAGCCCCTCGACTGCAAAAAATATTTATATCTTTCAGAAGCAGCTGCAGTCTGCTTCCCCATCCAGCTCCCCCAAAGCAGCCATGCCATGAAGTCACTGAATGCTCGCTGGCATGTGGCTGGTGAGGAGAACGGGCAGCCAAACCATCAGAGTCACGAGCACAAAGTGTCTGTGAGCCTGAGCCTTCCTGAGGAGCTTCACTGTTTGCAACGAAACAAGAAGAGAATAAAACAGGTAACTGAGAAGCGTTTGCAAACTCGACCCAATGCAAAGCCATATCCCTTTTTCAGAGGGCTCTCTGCTAACTGAGTGTTTGACCAGCTTCCAGGGAGGATATAGGAAGAACTCACCTCTCCTTTCAGCGGTGCAGTCTCTAGGAACTCGGGCGCTGAGGTACTGAGCTCGCAGAGCTATGCACACAGGCTTTGCACAGCTCGGTAGCCACTTTTCAGATGAAAGGAAGAAGAGCCCACCTCAAAAATTCTCTTCCTTCTTCTCCTCATTAGCTTAACTAAAAGCGGGAATGCAAAGCTGCAGTTTTCTCTGAGGCCTGGGGCAATGATGCATCTTGTATTGGCAAGTGATAGAAGGTCTCGTTTTATATGTCCCTTTTAGTTTATCAAGTTTAGGCGTTTATAAAAGAGTCAAACGGAGTGCATTATCTCTGGAAGGGCCTAAGAAACTGGGTCTTAAAAACTTGGTAATTTTAATGTAAATGCAACAGTCTTCCATTTATTTAAGGTATCCTTTCTGCCTTTAGAAGGTTTCTGTAATTTCTGTCCCTCTGAGATACTGCCTTGGTAAACAAATCAGCCAGAGGAGGGCACCGAGCAATGCAGCATCCTAGTTCATTACAGTCTGTAGGTGTTTACTTAAAATTAAGTACATTCTTGAGTTGCATTGATTGCAGTGTAATTTAATAGTCTGGAACTTAGGCACCCCACATTGCCAGCCAGGCCAGCTTTCCTGGGGGAATTCCAAGGCAGACAGCAGATAGTGGATATACTTCTCCATAGCCCTTGCAGGAAGAGATGCCACGTGCGAATCGCATGATGGTGTTCTGGCTGCAGAAAAATATTTTCTTTGCACTTATTTGGCATCTCTGTCATCTGGGCTGGCATCACTTAATCTGTGCTTTGTTCTAGTAAGCACTGTTTTGATCCTGAGTGTGAGCTGTGAGAGTCTTTTTGTCAGTCTCTCAAGGACTGCTGGACTCTTGGTAGCCCCTGAGGCTGAGATCCTGCAAAGACTTGGTCATGTGAGTGACTTGATATAGTTACAGCTTGGGGCCATCTGTGTGGGCAAGGTCCCTCCGTGTACAAATGTCATAGGCAGGAAAATGCTGTAGACTGTTGAAACTCCTGGGTTTTTTTCTTCCAGGACCCAGCATGGTTTCTCAGAAACTTCTGGAATGACAGTGGTTCCTGCCCTGCTGGACACATGGATGCTGGGGGACTTCTCGCCCCAGAAGGCTGTGACATGCAGCCATGTGGTGCCACTGCTGGCACCGAGTTCCTGGGATGTGCTCTCCCATCCTGCAGTTAAGGAGTTGTGCTGCTGCAAGATCCCAGCTCTAAATCTTGAGGCTTTAGGAAAAGTCTGCCAAGCTGGAAAGAATCACAGGCAAAAGTCTCTTCCTAAAGCAAGCTGTGGGGTAGAAGGACCTCAGCCTGCTCTGTACATTCTCCACAGAGGGAAGAGAAATCAGGACTTGCATCTGCTCTGAAGGCAAAGATCTCTAGAGCTTTCCCTGGAAGCCAGCTTGAGAGGAAGAAACAGTTGAAAGGATTTGAGGGAAAAGAGACACGTGCTTGGATGGTGGTGAGTGAAACTGAGAAGCAAACAGCCTGAGTTATGGGAGGATTCTCAGATGGTGCTCATTGCTTCCAGCCAGATTGTTCTCTTTTGTGATGATCTGAAAGAATCTTCAAGGCATGACCTCCTGGGTAAAATTAAGAGCTTGATCAGTTGCAGAAATCCAAGAGTAATGGTTCTTCCCAGCAATTTGGTGTTGTGTGTTGGCTGGATTCTGAAGCCTTCTGTAAAGTAAATCACAGCAAATGGAGGAGGCAGGAGGAAACTGCTGGCCCAAGAAGATTAGAAGAGTGCATTTTATACTAGAAGACCAAATATCCATGCGTGTGCAAGAGCCCACAAGCTCAGCAGTGCTGTGGGGCAGAGAAAGTGCCTTTCCAAGGGCTTCCCTTTCCAAAGTGTGCCATGAGCACTGTGAGAGAAGCAGGCAGCCCTGCTCCTTCATGCTGCACTTCTGTGTGGCTGCATGGAGGCAAATCCTCTTGCACAGATGCATCAGGTACGTGGTGTCCTGAGGATTTATCAGAGGGAAGCTTGGAAAAGATTTGTACCCAGTTTTGCTTTCTGGAAGGGTGAAGGATTTGGTCAATTCAAATCTCCTCAACTGTTTTTCTGGACACCTGGGTTTCCTGGTAAAACCCTGTCTGACTTTCTACCAGCCCCCCCTGCCCAGAGAGGTGAGAGGCTGCAGAGGAAACAGGTGCGTGCATGAGTCCCCTGCAGCCACAAAGGCAAGGAAGTGGTGCCCTGGCTTCTCCCCACAGCCCTGCTGGCTCTCCAGGTGGCCACAAGCTCATGTTTAAAGCTACACGGAGTGAGGAGGAGGCTAGGGAGTTCTCTGAGGACTGAAGTCCTGCCAGTGGCCTAATACAGAGCATTCCCCACTTAGCTTCCCATTTAATTTAATCTGAATTCTCTCCTGGTACTCATACATAGTGCAATGCCCTGCTCCCTATAAATCCAGGCACTGCATGCTCACTGGGTCCTTTGCATGCTGGAGATTCTTGTTTCAAATGCTAGGTGGAGGCAAAAATGAAGTAGGACCATAGGACACCTAACAGAAAACTATCCCTAAAATTGCTACCTGTACTGAAATGTTTCATTTGTGTGTTAACGTTTTTCATCTCTCTGATTTGGTGATTGACAGATGTTGTCACAATGGGCTTGCACTGCAGAAAAACCTCTGTATGAGCTCATGCAGAAACCTGGGGATAAGATCTGACCAGTAAGTGATGTCAGACAGGGTTGTGTTTGTTTGCTGATGTTTGTTGTTTTCCTTGAAATGGTAGAAGAGATATATTTAAACTTGATTGAAACAAGCTGAAGTAGCTATAAATTCATTGCTTTTGCTCTGAATCTTGCAGTTCTGTTTGGCTTCTTGGTGAGAAATGTGAAATTTATTTTCCTTAAAAACTACGCCTCATGATCAATTGGGATATGAAAAAATAGCTATCAAAATAATAAGCAATTTTTTTTTCCTGGTTGGGGGTGATCAGTTTCATCTTTTTATGTGTGAGAAACAGAGATGCCTAAGCAGTGCACATGAGCAGGATGGATGGTTTTTGCATGTGATACCCATGTGATATGGCATAGGGGCTTCCTATAATTATCCTATGCCTGTTGAAGGAGAGCAGTAAATTGGTTCTTTCAGCCCAAGAAGAGCCCAAGCCTGATTTTTCTGACAATGCTCTCAGTATTTAGGAGTGTTGTCACCGAACCAGAGGCAGCACAGGATGTGGCCACTGAAAGAGCACTTCAGAAAATGAGTGGCAGTGGTTAAAAGCCACGCAAGATTGCTCACAAGAAGCAGAAAATAGGAAAATGGGAATCTTGATGTTGTCTGCTATTCCCACACTCTTTCCCTACTTTCGTCTCCAGCCAGATTTGTGAAGAACCATGTTTCTCCCTCAGGGAAAGTAACAATTTAACACAGCAGGGAAGAAAGAGGCTTTGCGATGTGCTGCATGAAATGATGCAGTATCGCTCAACCAGCATCTGGTAAAACGTTCCTAAATAGCCCCATCTTCCTGTATCAGCATTTCCAACATCAATAATTTTATTGGTAATAATCAGTAAGGTCTGGGATTTCTCGGAGGAGGATGGATGGCTGCATTTGGGGAGAGAATCTAAAGGGCTTTGAAGTATCCTGATAGAAAAATGCTGAGGCGACACCACAATTACTGAGCTGAGAAATCTGCACCCATTGGCAGTTCCCAAATTGTTTGGAAAACATGAGAAATGCTGCCTTGAGAGTAGCTGCTGATGCCTTAATGCCATCAGATTCCAAATAGCTGGAGAACTCTCAAAGTACCACAGTTTAGGGCAAATCTACACCTGACTTAAATGTTTCTCCTGGAGCTCCTGTGGCTGTGCATGCTGGCCCCACGAGGTGCTTTCTCTAGCACTCCCTACAGCCCTATCCCAAATATTTTTGAGAAAAGTTCTTCTCCCATTTTTATCTGGTAGGTCTGAACAAATCCAAGACAGTCTTCCAGTCAAATTTTTTCTAATCCAGGTCACACAACTTTTCCTTCCACCTGAGCAATCCTTTCCATTTCTCCTTATTCTCTGAGAACTCTGAACATTCTTGCATTAAAAAAGATACTCTGATAAACCACTTCATATAGTTAAAAAGAATTATTCTCCACCCCGAAAAGTGGACTCCATGTGAAAACTCCAGCACGGGAATGACACAAAATCATCTTTCAGCTACCAAAGTGATGGGAACTAGGAGCCTGCAGCTGTGTAAGCAAATAGACCAGCCTTAGAGGAATCCATGCAGAGGTCAGTGGTGATCTGGGGACTGGTATCTGGCCTGCTTTGTGCAGCCAGTCTGCTCTGTGCTGACCTGCATGGGAACTCACATTTTGTTTCCAAGCACAACAAAGCTGTGAGATGGTTCAGCTATGAAAAAAAAAGGAAGAAGATGGAGATGAAGAAACTTAATGTGATGCCAACATTAATATTATCTGGCCTTGGTAATGGTCAGAGTTCTCCAAAGATGGAAAATTCTGGGCCTTCTGCTTGCTTTAGTCTTCTGCTGTTACCTCCTGTCCAAGTGGCTGAACCCAGCTGGTGATGGTCAGAAATGCCCTGCAGCATTTCCAGTTGCTGGAGCAGAACTGTGGTGACTGTGGTGACATAGTCAGTGTGGGTGGTACAGAGAAATTCGTTCTGGACTGGGTTGTGAGGTGCAGTGAAGGAGAATGGAGACACAGCAGAGGAGACCCATCACTTCTGTACCTTAAGCCATCTTAAAGCCCTCAGAGTTCTGGACCTGTTTGAGGCTTCTTGTATTACACAGAGCAGCCTCCAAGCAGCTCTGTCTGATAACAGTTTGTCCTCTGAGCTCCCTCCTCAGCTTTGCCACCATCCAGGCTAGACTCCTAGTCCATCTGGTAATAAAGATGGACTGCTGGAAGAGCTGGTATCAAAAAGGAAGACTGGTCTCAGCTGGTAAAATTAAAGAACAAGAAGTTCACATCTCTTGATGTCCCTTCCCACCTGAATTATGCTATAAGTTGTTGGGAGCAGGCGGTCTGCAGCAGGTCGAGGTAAATGCAGCATCTTCTATACAAGTTAAATCATTTCAATGTACAGAATTTCTTCAGCATTTCAAGAAAAGTAGTAAAAGGAGAAATTATTTATGTTATTTTTCAAAAAATCCTCAGATCAGGCTGTTAAGGGGGCCAAGTGGCCTTGGTTTGAGAAGGAAGCTTTGCTACAGATTATGGTTAAGTAAAAATAAGGAAATTAATGAAGTACTTTGCCAGTCTAACACAGAAAAAAACAATACAGGGACACATCCCAAAGCATATTGTAGCACAGATACTGTTTAAAACATATGGTAGTGACCCGAAAAGGGACAAGAACATGGCCAAAATCATAACTAGTACAAATGTATCCACCTACTTCTGTATGTATCTGCTAAGTGATGTTATACATGGGCACATGTCTCATGGCATCAATAACAGTCCTAATTTGGGAGGTTAAATTGTTCATTGAGGAGGTCTCTTCTATGTTTTAACACACATTTTATTTACTTTTCTAGGTGCAGATCTGTCAGAGTGGCTCTTTTTTTGTTTTGGTTGCTTGGGTTTTCCTGGTTAGAAATAAGCGTATTAACTTTCTTTTGGCCGGCTTTTCTCAGCGAGAAGGAGTCCTGAAAAACGGATACAGGCACTCTGGATTTGTTTGCTTTCCCCGGAGCATTGTTCTGTGATTGAGACTCTTTTGGCAGAGGATGCTTTGTCCCCAGGTTTCACAGAGACTATTCTTGCCTCCGAGTTCCCGTTCCATTTAGGGAACAATTGCTGAAGTGCCTCCTAGTTTGACATCTTTCTCTTCATGTGCCAGGAGATTTCTGAGGCTGTCCCAAAGAGCCATCTCTCCTGCTCTGAGACACCATGGCACAAGTCCTGTGGGGGCTGTAGCCTGGACTCCTGTGATGGAGTAATCTAAAGTGGCCAGGAGACGAAGCAGTGTGGTAGCAGCTGAAACCCCTGGGAGGAATATGAGCTGCTGCACTGGCAGAGCATGTGTAAGGATCTTTAAGTACTCCAGGCTCCTGGGTGACCTTAACTCCTCACAGAAGAGGTTGTAGGAAGCATTCTTGTGAGCAGCTCCATGACAAGAGAGGCACGATTGCCCAAACATGGGGCTTGTTGCTGGAGGTGAAAAGCCAATGTCTTAATATTGGTGAGAGACTGCTCTACTCATTTTGAGAACAACTGATGCGGCACAGCTTATGTCCATTTGGCTTTCCTCTGCCTCCCTTCCTCCCTCAGACCCCAAGCAGGGTGCTTTTGTCCATGCTGCCTTGTGGGAGCTGTTATTCATCAAGCCTGGGAATTATCCTGGGAGACCATCACTGGCCTGTGGATAAATTGTCAGGGAACCTGCTGACTCTTCAGCAGAACTGATGATAGTGGGATCAGACTGGAACCTGTGCCTTGCTCCTGTTAGTTTGTGAGTTTCAGATGGACCTTCACTGTCTGAGAGCACGCTAGGTTTGGAAGAGGAAGGTCACAAAGTAAATGATGCAAGTGTGACCACGCCGCTGAGCTCAGGGAGAGAGGAAAAATTAAATCCTTTAAATTGCAACCTGCTGCATTTATTGGACTGCTTTTTGGTAGTGGGTAAGGTGATGGATTCCTCAACTCCTGGCTGCCCAAATGAGTGGATAAGGACATAATCAACACCTTTGCTAAACTGATGAGCTGATGCAGTAGCTACTTTGTGTAGCTCTGGACTGATGTGCAGTCAGTGCTGGAGGAGAGTTGTTTTTTGCAGAGCCAGGTGGCTCCAGCCTTCTGTGTCTGTGGTGTCTCCATGGGCAGAGTGAGCCAAGCTCTCAGAATTCCCAGTCTGTGCACGGCTTGCTCTGACAGTGCTAGGCACTGAGTACGAGCTGGCAGGGAGGCAGTCGGTCCTGAGACAGCACGTCCATCATCTTTGAAATACAGTATTTGTGCACCAACTTTGCTTTTTGTAGAAGGGAAGCCATCAGCTATTAAACATCTAAGTTTAGCTTGGTTGTCCACTTGTCACAGATTGGAGGAGGAGAATCTTGGCTGATTCCTGACTGCTTTTCAACTTTGGGAGGGTGAAAAACTAGTGAAAAGAATGAAACTGGAGCATGAAAGCCTGCAGAAAAAAACTGGTGCAGTCACACTATTACCAAACTGTGTATTCTTACACAGACACATGAAGCAATGTGGCAGAGCAGTTCTAGATGGTGGAATAAATATCTGGTGTCTGCAGGGAGCACGTGCTGTGTCTGGAGAGCCACTCCGTAGTGCACTGTGCTCTTTCATTTGGGGTGCCTTTGAAATGAATCCATATATTGATGTTTGTCCAGTCAGCACCTGAAGGTTTTTCATTTTTTATTTTATCTTAAGGATAGGTGAAAATAAAGACCACCACGTGTATATATAAGGTGGTTACAGATGAGATTGCTTTGCAAATGAAGAACAAACCTACAAAGAATATAAAACCAGGAACCAACTGTATGGCCCTATGGATAGCCAGAAACATTTTGGCTGGCTGAAAACCTGGTTCTTGGTCACTGTTTTTCCTCTACTCAGCCAAATCAGAGGTGTGCAAGTACTGAAGCTTGCTGCTTACTGTGTTGCTTTTTAATGCACTGAGAATTACCAAGAAACCAAAGATTTTTCTTTATTCCTGCCTGGAGCTACCATGAAGCTGTGTAAGTGTCTGTCAGTTCGCTTGGTGGGGACTGGTGTTGGCTTGTTGTTCGGCTGCTGGCACTGGGGTAATTTCAGTGGCAGGGATGTGTAACACCCTACAGTCGTTTGGTCTGTTCAACAAGGAGGGGATGCCCTCACCTACTGACATCACTGTGGTAGCTGGTGCAGGCTGGAGCCCACCCTGCAAAAGAAAAACCTGAAAAAATTGGCAAAAAAACTGCTCAGGAGGAGGGATAAGGGCGTTGGTGGTGAGACTGTTCTCTGTGCTGTGCCACACGAGTTACAGAACCCCAACTGGCTTGTTTAAAAACAAGGTCTGGTAGGAACAGCCATCACAGCAGCTCCTGGAGCTCAAGGAGAAATCCAGGAATTTTTAGCAGGCAGAGGTGTTTTGTCCCTGTACCTCTCTGAACTCACTAGAACCTGAATACAGCTCAGTAAAAATGCTGGGGAGGAGATGTGCTGCATGGTGTTGGTGTGCCTCAGGACCTCAGAAAGCCCAGAATAGGGTTCTTGGTTTGAATGCATTCCCTTGACTATCAAACACAACCATCTCTGGTTCCCAGAGACCCCTCTCCTCAGCTCAGTGATAAAAGCACTTTTTAACACCAAAGCTGTTGTGTTCCCACGCCTGTTGCTGTCATGAGGGAGGCCGGTCTGGAACAATGGCAGAGGAATAAAGAATGGCCTCGCTAATCGATATCCTGCCTAGACGCTGAGTCAGGTGGCAGCTCGGGCCTCTTTAAAATTCCTACATTGTTCCTGATTTTTCATTTGACTGGGGTAAATTTTTATCTTTAAGGAAAGAAAACACACGGCACCAACTGTCTCTGCCTGCTCCACCGTTCCCTTCCCACACCACCCCCACTCAGTTTTGCCATCTTTGTCCTGTGGTGGCCTCGATTCCTGGGGAGGATACAATTTGCTAGTTTGGACTCAGAGCTGAGTCTGATGTGCTGTGGTCAGCACAAGGTGACTGTGGTCTGAGCAGGGCACCCTAAGTCACACACATCTGCAAGGCTCTAGAGAATGCAGTCCTTCACACCCACATTTCCATGTGGGCTCAGATTTATGTGTTTGGTCTTAAACTGGTCAGAAGGCAAGACAGGGATGCAGGCACAGGTTTCCAGGAAATTTCACCATAGATGAATGTTTGGAGCCCTGGCAGGATGCTGAGACAGTCTGTGTGTGAACAGACATTTGGAAAATTGACAGAAGTGATATTTGCTTAAACAAACTGCAAGATCCAGTAGCTCCAACTCTTGAATCCACCTCAGCTGCACTAAAAACATTTTCCAGAAGGAGAAGGGGGCCAGCAAAGCTTTTTGAAATAGCCACATCTCACAGGGCCTTGCAGGATCCTCTTAGGGTGCTTCATCCAGCTCCAGTCATGCCGGAGCATCACCCCAGGGCTCCTCTCACCAGCCTGGACCAGGGCAGGGGGAGCTGTGGCTCTGCTCCTTCACCTGCACCAAAGGCTGTGGAGGAGAAAGCTCGGAGACCTCCAGGATTTTCCTAAGGGCTGGGGGGTCCCTAGGACATCTTTGTGGCACTTTAGCCCTGCTTGCTTCCCACTGAAAGGCCTCAGCAGAGGGGGAGAGCGTGGTCCCGGCTGTGCCGCCGGGCGGGAACTGTTGGAGCTGCAAAGGGAACTGGTAAGGGTTACACTTGCACATGTAGATATGAGATAAGAGCTGACCTACCCTTCACCCCAAACTGAACTCTCTGAAGCTCAAACAAGGTAAGCAAGTGCTTGTGAAAATGCTGGGGGGAAGCCTGCCAGACTGGAGAACTTGCTGCTCCAGTCTGGGGCTGGGAGCAGACCTTCAGCCACTATCCATGGGGAGCTTGCGAGGGTCTCAACTAAAATGCTTGAGGACTGATGGCACAGAGGAATGAGGAGCTGAGGATGCCTGTCAGGAACCAGAGAGAGGGGCAGGGATGGAGGGAGAAACAGAAGTTACAGACAATGGAGAAATAATTTCAAATTAATCTGAAATAGCACCTACAAGATATTTGAGCAGGGCCTTTCCTGCACGTAGTCCCTGATTGTTGCTTACAGATATCCTTACAGCAATTCACGTTACAGATACTGTCACATCCTCTTCCCCTGTGCAAATAGAAACAGGTCAACATCCACATCTAAGTGTGTGACAGAGTCCCCGTATAGGAAATCAGTTTCTTCTGGGAAAGAAACATCTCCCTGTAGTGATATCCCTGAGTGTTTAAGTCTCCTGGGAGCCTCGGATGTGTTTTTCACAGCACGGGAAGTGGTGCCTGCCAACACAAGCGTGGTATGGCATGGGGACGGCTGGCCTGGCCCAGCACCAAGCTCTCACCCCTAAACCCTACGTGCCTGCTGTCCCGGGAGCGGGCAGGAGGATCTGCCTGGGCTGCTGCTGCCTGCGAGGTGCATTGGTGAGATGTGTTTTTGTACTGGATCTCAGGAAGTAGGGAGAGACCCTTTTTGCCCATGGTGTCTTTATGAAAACTAGGAAACAGAAAGCACGGATATCTCAGGGGGTGTTTTCCGGCAAGCACACACCAAGAAACTCTTCTCTTCTCTTCTCTTCTCTTCTCTTCTCTTCTCTTCTCTTCTCTTCTCTTCTCTTCTCTTCTCTTCTCTTCTCTTCCTCTTCTCTCTATGAATGTAAATTCAGGGTGACAGGGGATCACACAGCTGGGCTGGTTAAACACTCAGTGCAGCTCACTCTTGCACAGGTGGGGGATCCCTGGAGGTGAACTGAACGTTTCTTTTCAGACCTGGGTGTCTGTGCTGAGGCTGCTCATCAGGGCTTCATTGGCACCAGCTGGGAAAGGGAGCAGCTGAGCCAACCACACCTACTCGTGGGAATATAAGGGAGTCCTTTAGCTCATTGCAGAGGTTGTGGGGGTTTGTTGTATATCAGAGTGTGGTAGCAGTGCTGTGGTGAGTTGGTTGCTCTCTAGGGTGGTATTGCTTAAGCTACTGGGCCTCAGCTGTGGTAGCCGAGGCAGTGGGGGCACCCTTGGTACATGTGTGGGTCCAGATTCCCAAATTTCAGGTTGTTTTGAAACACTCTGATCAGTCTGTGGCCAGTTAGGCTGTCTCTGCTGTTGCTGTGTGGAGTTAATGGTCACCATGGCAAGGATGGATGCAGGATGTTTTTGTTCTAGCAACCTATATTGCCCTGTGACATGGTTAAGCCTGCTCTTCTTGTGTGGGACTCAGCTCGGGGACTGCGGATGCACAACAGAAATAAATTTCTTACAAGCTTCTTCACCTTCCCGTGAAAATCTGGTGGAAAAACACTTAAGTCCCAATCAAGCTGTTAGTCACAGCAGGTTCCCCAGGCCTTGGGGCTTGCCTGAGCAAGGGGCTGATCTCTGTGGGGTGTACACCAGGCATGCTGCTGGGGGCTCTGCTCCAGGCATGTGTGAGTGCTTGCCTGGGAAAGCAGTCGCTCCAGGCAGCAAATCTTTCCTCTCGGAGAGGGAACGGTGGGCAGGCATGAAGCCACATCCATCAGCGTGTTTGAGCAACCAAAAATCTCTTAAATGCTCACCGAGGAACCCACGGGGGGTTCATAAGGAAAAAACCTGTTCCCTGCAGGGCTGGCACTGTGACAGCTTGCAGTGGAGATGAGATGGATGGATGGACAGGAGGCTGCGCACCCAGAGGAGAGGGCGAGAGGTGCCTCCTCCCGAGGCAGCAGCTGGTGAGAAGGAGCCGGGGCTGCTCAGTGTCACCGCACACGCGGCCCGTGGGGACGCGTGAGCCCGGCTTCCATCCTTGTCAGTGGCACCTCGTTGACTTTTAGCGCTTCCTTATCGTGTCTGCGCCCACCTCGCGCGGCGCTGATAAAATGCCACGGCCGGGGCGATCTGCTGAGCAGCCCTGCGGAAAACCTTGCGGAGCATGGGAGCCCGAACCGCCAGCGGCCAGCCCGGGGCTCCAGGGCAGAGCAAGGTAACAAAGGAGCGCCCCTAACCCGGGACACGGCGAGGGCGGGGTGGTCTCCAGGGTGGAGCCGGTGGGACTGGTACGGCAGCAGGTGAATTTTGGGTCAGAATAGGGGTTGGCAAAAGTTGGGCTTTCTGCGATTTTCCCATACCCAGCAGAGCTGGAAGTGTAAGCCATGTGAAGTGACTGCAGGATGTTAGCTCTCAGAGCTATGAACAATAGAGTTGGGAAGGAATGCCCAGAGGGTTGTTGTTTTTTTGGGTTTTTTTTTGTTTTTTTTTTTTCATTTGTTTTTTTTGTCCTTTTTTTTTTTCTTTCTTCCCCCATAATAACATTTCTCTCTCTTGGGGTATTAAGCACCTAAGTAGTTCTGGTACAAACCTTAATTATCAGTAGAAAAGGGTATTATTTTCCAAAGTGTTATTGCTACCTTACCTCTAGGGTAGGCCTACCTGTGGGCCCACAGCAATTTTTAAAGGTGTTTTTAATTAATTTTTTTTTTACAGGTGAGCAACTTGCAGTGATACACTTGGGAGAGTCCTCTTGATGTGTTTGAACTAAGGGCCCCTGAATATAGAACCCCAAGCAACTACTGGGCAGGTATGTAATTTTTGAAACCTGTAACTGGTGTACAGTACCTTGCCACTGCAGGACAACAATGAAACCTGGCTGGCTGGAAAGAAGAATTTTCCTTCTGAGTGTGAAATTTAGATGTTTAAGAATGCTTTTCTTTTCTTTTCTTTTAATTTTTTTTTCAATTTATTTTTAAAAGGACCTTAAAATTAGTGTCCTTCTTCCTGAACTAGCGAGAAAATCCATGATGTCAGAGTTCCTTGCTGGAGAAAAGCTTCTAAAGTTTTTACCACAGAAGCTGGGGTCAAAGTCCTTCACTTTTTTTCATGGTTGAAGTTTTGACCTCACCTTTACTGGTCTAAATATTCTAAATGATTAAAGGTGAAACAAGGGACTTCTTTAGGGGAAGGAATTACCATTAACAACAGAAACTTGCAGTGAAATCAATGAAAGGTTTCAATTTGACTTGCTGTTCTACTTTTACATCCTATTCAGAAAATAGGCTTATGCAGCTCCTGGCTTTTTTTTTTTTTCTTCTTTGGCTACAGCTCTACTCTGTACTATGTTATTCATTGAATGTTATTATCCCAGATTTCTTGTATAGCACTACTCTTGGAATCATCTCTGTAATCACTTCCACATGCTGCAAACTTGCAGAATGCAACAAAGTCTTTCCATATTCCCTGTATTTGCATGAGCTTTGCCAAGTTCTTATTCTCCAATACTTGCTGGGGTACCTCAAAGTTTATTTTCAAAATCATAGTCCCAAAGCTCTTCTCACAGGAAGATCCAGTATTGCCCCAGTCACCTTTAGGAGTTTCTTACTTTTTTCCCACCAACTTTGATCTTTTCTCTGCTTTTGAAGTGTTCTCCTCTTCTGCTTTCTTTTGTTTCTGCCTAACATCTTGTACTAGCATCTCTTTGTTTCAGTGTCTCACCACTTCTCCAGTCTTCCATCATCCCCCACCAACATCTGGAGCTCTGTGTGGGAAACCTGGGCCTTTTCCCAAGACCACCACTCTTCATCACTTCCAGAACCCTTGCTCTTCTTCCTGACAGTGACATTTGGATTCCCACACCTTTTACTGTATCTAAGCTCTGTCTTGCATATGAACCTGTAAAATCTCACCATTTTTTCCTCTGAAACCTGACTTTTCGTCTATACTGGCTGTTTGAAAAGCCCCTTTATGCCTCTTTTCTAAGCTTTCAAAACTTATTATGCTGAACTTCAACGTTGTTGGTCTTTCTGATTTTTTTTTTGTGCACATACTAGGCAGGATTGAGACCACACCACCTTGAAAACAGTGAATAACTAATTCCCCTTGATGTGAATACAGGTTGTCTGCCCACCTTGGAGTTAGGCAAGGGAATACCAAGGTGTTTGTGTGCCAGTGAGTCACCTGGCACCCACTGTTAGCCCTTTGAGAGCAGTACTTAGAATCCCAGAGGTGCTGATGCCACCTTGTCTCTGGTCTCTGTCAGTAATGTCCTTAAAGTCTGTATTTTATAACAGCCTGAGGATGGTATCTAGTTCTTGCTTCAGTCCACTGGGATCCCTCTGCCTCTCCCTCTGTCAGGGCTAGATCTCATACAGGGTTTTTTTTTTAATTTTAAACAGCTTCCTTGTCAGATCTGAATTTCATCTAGAATGTGCTCCAGCCTGAAGGGCAGAGCCTTCTGTCCAAAATATGGGAGGCTGAAGGGACAAAGCACTGAACTTGAATTTTTTTTTCTTTTTTTCCCACATTCTAGTGAAATGTCCTAATTAGTGACCTACTGGGCCACATCACCACCAGCCTGACTTACTATATATTTTTTTTTTTTTTCTGGAGTGGTTTATGACAACCCCCACTGCATTTTGTGCATAGACCAGGAAAGACAGCGAGGTGGAGAGTCCCATTTTCGGATGGATACACGTGCTACAGGTTGGTGTGAGATATCCATGTCCTTATGAAGTCGTGCCCTCAGCCACTGTTTTTCCACGAACATCCTATGTGGTATCCCTGAAGGATGCTGATATTTGCTGGTGCTCTTCCAGGTCACCCAGTGCCTGCAACCTCCACTCTTTGTGCAGCAGTGAGAGGAGGGGAGCTACCAGCTGAGCTGCTCCTGTTTGCTGCTGTGGCCTAGTGAAGCAGTTCACCATGCCAGGGAAAAAGGGAGGAGGAGAAGAAAAAGGGAATAGAGAAAATAAAAAGCAGAGCATGAAGTTAATGAAAGTAGGGGAGTTCTTCTGGTATTACAATGTTACCAGAATGAGGTTTCTTTAGCTCCTGCTGTGCTTTGCTAAAAACAAGTCTAGTTAGCAGCAGCAGATGTGAATGTAACAGCTGTACAGCTGTCAGGGGAATGAGAGAAGCTATGAGAAATCCATGAATGAAGTAGATTCTCTTACTTTCTTTGTGTGGAGGCCTTAGAACTGGCAGTTCACAAAGGGTGTCCTACTGGCTGCTCATGTCAAGTGACTGGGATGCTGTAGAAGGTGAGAGGAGGGTGCAGCAAGCAAGATGCACGGTATGTTTTCAGCCAGGAAAAGGAGAGCATTTGGGGAATGGGTTATTGGAGCTGCTGGGGGACGAAGGGGTAGCTGGGAGGAAAGATGTAGCTCAGGAGTAGACACTAATGTTGCAGAAATGGGGATGGGAATTCGTGCAGCTAAGAATAAATGCCTTCATGGAAAGGATGCTGGTGGTTATTTGGTAACCAGAAGCTTAAATGATCAAAGAGTTTAGTAAGACCTTCTGACTTCGCCTTGCCCTTCCAAAAATATATCATGGCTGTGTGGACGGTCACCTCCCATCCCTTCTTAGATGTTAATGACCCCCTTCAATATAGGTGGCCTATCAGATTGCATAGGCTGGGTAAACACTGGGATATATGATAGCACATTTGCTGTGCTGCAGGATCTAAAGGTAAGGCTGATATCTGGAATGCCAAGATATTTGTGAGGGGAGGCAGGATTCCTGCTCTCTACAGCTGCTCGCCCTCCAAGTGGAAGGAGAAGGCATTTCAAATTCCTTGCAAGCTCCAGGCTATAAACAGGCTCTTCCTGTATGAAACAATAAGGATCTAACAGTAATCAGGAGTTGTCTGCTGTTCTGAACAGGTCTAATACTGCTGGGATATGCTTTTGTGGGGAGGATGAAGCCCATCCCTTGTGGGGACAGAAGTGCCCAGTGCTACTGGTGTCCATCATCCAAGAAGATAGTACTGAAGACAGAGTCATGAGGCAAAGAAGAAATCAAAGTCCCCTCAAGCACAGAGACACAAAAGGGAAGGAGTCAAAACAAAAAGAAAGGAGGAAAGAGGAAGAAAATAATTAGGCAGAGGTGGGAGAACTGTTAGCATTGTTTTGTACAATGGAGAAGTGGCTCAGCCATTAAATACACTCCATAAACACTGTATTTTTTCAGCTAGCTAGGCTAAGGGCCTCTGTGGGGGCAAGCACGCAAATGATGGGTCCCCAAGCCCTGCTGCTCTCTCAATGAGAGTAGAATTTATCACCTATATAACTATCCTGAATGCTGTGGCTCTAGCACGGTCTGGCTCCTCTGTATCAGATTTCTGACTAAGCCTGTATTCCCCAAATTAATGTGAAGGTCGATATGAGCAAGGGAATGCATTTGATATTTTAGTTTGTGGATCACAGGACAAGTGCCACATGCAGTAGTCATGGATGCTGTGTTTATCCTCACCCCTCTTGCTAGCTTGAAGACAGTGGTGTTGCACCTGGAGTCTCTGAAGCTGTTCTTGGCATGTGGGCTCTTTGCATTGAAGACCTCCACGGGTCTGTCACCACAGGCCACAGCCATTCCTTGGGGTGCAGAGTATGCAGGGTGTTGGTGCTTTGGAATTACTGGTAAGACATGGCTCTGCTTTGCCTGGTCCTAGTCAGGGGACTGAAGTGAAGGTTACTAAAATGCAAACAACCTGGATGATGCAGGAACAGCAATGTCCCTTACAGCTGAACTAAAATCTTCTAGGAGCTGGGTTGTTCTCACATTTATCAGCTATGACTGTGGGGGGACAGTGATGCCTTAGGTAGGACCTGTTTCACCGGGACCCTTTGTTTACACTTAGCTTGTTTACAAGCCATTGGATTTCATACCTTCCAGTACAGTGATCCTACAATAAAATGTGAAAGTTCAGACACTCCTGTAGGCACAGAGTATGTGACTCTGTCCCAGATGGGAAATCTGCATGGTAAAATGCCAGATCCGTGAGCCCTTCTCCTCCCTGGGATGAAATTCCTATTTTCATTGTGAATCTTACTAGCAAAGGGTGTTGCCTCACCTTATTCATTAGCCAGTCAGTTGGTGTAATTAGGGGTTAAGTAGTTAATCTTAAAAAAATCCCTTGGAAGTCCAGGAATCCATATATTTGCCTATTTGTATTTTGTATACTGCCCCTGAGGCAACCAGGCATGGGAATGCAATCCCTTATTTGTGTATTTAACAACTGAAAAGATGTGAGAAAGAGGGTTTGCGTTTACAAGAGTATAAAGAAAACTGTGACTGTCTAACCTCCTGTCTCACCTCCCCTGCTGCAGGTCATGCATCTTCCTGGTGCCCAGTCCAGTGAAATCCTATATTTCAGTGTGCATTGAGACTGGCTTTTCTGACACAGGATGGAGCTGAGAGTGTGCCTAAGCTTGTTTTTGTCCCAGCCAGAGAGGGGGAAGACTTTCTTCATTAGCGGCCTGCTTGTGGTAGGCTCTATAGAGACACTTATCAAATGTTGACTTTACTTAAAGCTCTTACCATCAAATTGCACGAGGTCGGCTGAGCCAGGGATAGATGGTGCTGCTACAGTGCTTCTAGAGAGGTTTGTTGTTGCTGTTTTTCTGCAATGCAGATGTTAGGAGTTTACGGGAAAGCCGTCAGCCCCCCACATGGGTGGAGATGTGTAGTTGTAAGGGGGAGTAAACATTGGAAAGTTGGTCATTTGTGGCTGAATACTATTGAGCAAGACAGCGAGATAGTAACTGATCAGTAGGAATGACTCAAAAATCAGTGATCTGCAAAAAAACCCAAACCCAACCACAAGGCAAAAAAAACATTACTGCAACAGTCTGGATGACTCAGAAAGATGGGGCCAAGCATAACATGAGCTGCTGTAAGTCACATGTCAAAGAATAAGGAATACAGGCTACATTTATCAGTTGGCAAGTTCGTCTCGGGAAGGAGTGGGGGCAGCTCACTGGGTGACTACAAAATTCCAGGAGGATGCTGTAGCTGGGGGAACTCACGTAGATTTCAGTAAATAAACCGAATGGTTCTAGGAAGGGCTGAGTGTGCGTGTGCATGTGTCATTTAGCACTAACATGGTCACTTCCCATGTACTCTGTTTAGTGCTTTTGTTGCTGATTCCTGGGTGGAAGAGGTTTCAGGGACAATGCCTGAGGGTGTTAAAGAATTGGAAGTGTGCCTTCCAGTAAAAGAGGTCGAAGAGCTAGAGGGAAAAGGGTGAGCTGAAGGCTGACTTTTTTCAGTGTTTAGATATACTTACAAGGAGAACAAACTCTCTACATTCTAGCAGACTGAGAGGTACTAAGACCTAAAAACAGGAATATGAAACTGGATTTAAAAGACCCCAAAAAATGCTCTGAGGAAAAGCACTGTTTTTTAACATCACCTGTAATTATGCACTGGAAAAACTCAGTGAGGCTTTTGGAGGATCCTTCCCAGGACACTTTTAAGTTGCGGCTGGATTCTCGTCAGGAAGTGGACCCTTGTAGAGATGGGAAGGATTTCTGCCAAGTTTTCTGACGCAAGTTTTTGAAGATGTGGGTCTGGATGACCGTGCCACTTCTCTCTGGCATTACAGTCAGATGTTGGTCCACAGCTGTTGGCAGCTCTGGGGTTGAGAAGTGGGACCTCAGGTCAAGAGTAAAAGGCACCCCCTCTCAGCCCAGGCATTGCTCCTCTTCACCCTGCCCTGAGCAAACACTCACCAGTGCTGGGTTCATCTTTGTATTGGATTATGTTGAAGTGATATCCCAAAGTAAATGAGGCTTCATTGGTGTCCACTGAGGTGGTCAGTGATGAGGTACTAATTGTCATCTGTCAATGTTGCTTTAATTCTCCTCTGGCCAAATCAAGGCGTTCCTTCTACATACCATCATCTGTGGCTTTGTCATCCATTTCAAACTTTAAACCTTGAACAGTTATTGTTTTGTATTTCTGAGCTAAATTAGAATGAGTTTTTCCTTCTGCTACCTCAATGAACATTTTAATTTCTTTTTTTTGTGTGTGAAAAAGCTATATTCCCATGATGCCAGGGTTTTGCTTCATTTCTTACCTTATTCCCCACAGACTTAACCTTTGTCGGAGGCCAAGTCTGTGCCTGTGGAAGGATCAGAGGTGCAATGCACCTTTAGAAATGAGGTCTGAGAGCAGGAGAAGGATGGGTGCTGGTGCAGATGGAGGCTGGGAGAGCATCAAGAGGTGCCAGCAGAGGCTCTGAGCCTTTGCACACAGCCAGCACGGCCAGGTCCTTGCTGTAGCAGTAACAGAACTTCCTGGGAAACACAATGGCCACTTGTGAGCCAGCCCTACCCCAGGGCAGCAGAGGAAAGCCAGGCAGGGCAGCGTGTCCCCGTGGGCAGCAGGGCTGGCCGGGCAGGGCGTGCGAGGATCTGTGGATGTGACCGCTGAGGCTGTGCGGGGTGGGAAGCTTTTCCTCCTGTGACTTCACCTGGACTGCGTGCCAACCTCGGCACACAATGTTATCACTGCAAGCCAGCACACGGCCAGGACGGCTGTGCTCGCACAGGGGCCCCCAGGAGACTTTCTCCAGTCCTTACAGCTTTTGGCCTTGGTGGCTCTTGCCAGACATACTCCACGGCCCCATTCCGTGGTTTTGTTTCCAGCGGTACCAGAACTGCCTCTGCCTGCGGGTGACCTGTGCCACCGAGGAGGAGATCTGGTTGTGAGGAGTAAAAGTGAAAGGTTTTGTCAGGGCCTGAAGCAGGGACCTCTGCTCTACCCCACCCCTCCCTGGCAATCTGGGCTGCTCTTGGCTATTTCCTTATCTAGGGCTTATTGCTGTGCAAAACAGCTGAGTTAATGAGTCATTAGGAACACTCGGTCCCTGCTGCACGGGGACTTTGCTGCCCGGATGGAAATCGTTCCCAAGAAGCCTATTCTGCTCTCTGCAGCAAACATACAGCTCTTGAGACCTCTTGGATAAATAAACGCAGTCCTTCAGGGCTCAGGCCCAGCCTATGGCAGTGGTTTACATAGGTCAGGGATGCCTGGTCTGCCTACAACCATCTTGACTTTTGTCACTGTTAAATACCTTGCCTAAAAGGGAGAGTCGGGCCTGGATCATCAGAATCTCTTGCCAGTTTCACAGCTCTCCTTTCATGGCAGTCTACAGAAGATCTAGCTTCTCTCTCAGGGACACACTGTAGATTAAATGCTACCTCTAGAAGTCCCAGCCTGAGCCTGCCCTCTTCCCTGCACTAGGAGAAACCCTACATTGTTTGTTTTGTTCTGTTGTTCCATGAATAAGACCTTTCTGCCCAGACAAGCTCGGGCATCCTTTCCTTAAACAAAGAACCTTTCCTTAATTCTTTGGCAGGCTTTGATTTTCCCAGGACACATGTTTCTAAGACATCCAGGTTTTCCACGTTTTGACGTTCGAACAGTGCAACAGCACTGGACTAGTTTGCAGAAAATTGAGGTGGTTCCAACTTCTGACATCTGAGATTCATCAGTGACTGGTCTTTGACATCAGGGAGATGCAAGACATGTGTTTGTGCAAGTGTGTGTCTCCAGCTAAATTAAAATCCACCTGTAGGACAGTCACATGGCTTTTGATAGGCACGGCCATGTATGCACCAAATTGCACCTATGAGAATTTGCAGGAGCCTCTGTACTTTTGGGGGTCTCCTTCAAGTGTGTGAGTGGTGGGTGATTGTTCAGAAGTCTCTGTAGGTTCACCAGCAGCTCTCCAGGGTTGGTGTTTGTGCTCCAGTGGAGTTGAAATGGTGCAGTACCAAACAGGAGGTTCCTGGCACCCTCAAGCTGGGCAAGAATCCTCAGGATGATGCAGCACTTCACCACTTGTGATGCTGCTTTCTGGGCCACCTCACAAATCATTTTTGGGACGTGGACTGGAGATGAGCAGATTTGAGCCCTTAAAATTACCTACCAGCAGCCCACGTGTAGATGTGCAATCTCATGTGATCAGTACAAGGTAAGAAGACACTTCTGGGGGTACCTTCTCACCTTCTTCATTCAAGTTGGCAGGTAGTCATTAAGGTGAGCTGCCTTTTGAACCAGAAAAGAAGCACTCTTCTTCTAATTTGAGGTAATGGGGGTCATGGAGAACACATAATGGGAGCTTTTGACAGCAGAAGGCTTTCATGGGAATCGGAGGATAAACCAGGCAGGACTGAGGTGTATCCACCTTGCCTCTGTGTGTCAACCCTCAGATGTGCAGTGGGAGTTCCTATGCAGCTCCTCAGCTGCCCTGAGCTCAGAGCCCTGCAGTAAGTCCCTGCTTCCTGGGACAAAGTTCTCCACAGCAGAGCTGCAGCTGGTCTCCCTGCAGAAGTGCAGGAGCTGACCTTCCCTTCCTCGTGCTAAAGCAAACCCAGTCTGTGTTTGTCCAACCCTCTGAGCCATCAGGAGTGCTCGAGATCAGCCGTCCTCTTTTTCCTGATCCACCCCTCTCCAGGACTTGGTGACTTTTGTAAAATGTTTGATGCTTTCTTCCAGCTTATTGGCTAAAAATATCCGGATGCCAAATGCCCTCCAGGATCTTGGTACAAACATACTATAAAAAACCCCAATCACTTCTAGTTCTCAATTGTGTTTTGGAAGTTTGATAAGTCATTTATAGTCTGTTTAATGACTGCTGTCTTATTTTTATGCCAAGCAAGTTCTTTAATCATAGTGCTGCATGATAGAAGGGCAACTGCCTTCCAGGATCTCAAGTATATTGTACCAGCTTTGTTATATTTAACAATGGTATGTGCAATTTTCTCAGAGAAAAGTAGGAACGCAGTTCAGTGGGGGTGAATTTTCTATAAATGCATGTTGGTTGCCCCTAGTTATATTTCCCTCCTTTTATTCCCTGTGTTCTTTGTTAGCCACTTCATTATTTAGTTCAGGTCTGAGGTCCTACCACAGGTCTGTAGTTACCTGTGAGTAATTATGGGATAATTGTAAAATAATTATGCCCTTCTAGATGGTATTTACAGAATGCCAGACTATCGGAATTCTTCTTCTCCTCCAGGACTTACCCACTGCACCAAGAAGTTCAGAAGATCAGCACAAACAGAGGAATTTTTTGCAGCTTATGGAAAAAACTCCCAAAACTAAAGAGAGTTAGAAAGTTTCAGTGCAAGGTACCCAGTGCTGGTGATTTAAAATGCCTGATTTTAGTAGGAGGTATTTAACTCCTCTGAGATACTGCAAGAATAGACATGTCATCAACAAAGTCTTCATCAGCTACTTTTGTTTCTCTCGGCAGTAAGATTAGGAGTATTTATTGATTTCTCTTTTGTTGTCTGCATTGTTATTGAATAATCTAAGTTTTCCATCTGATAACAGATCAATACCATGAGTAGGACTCATTCTGGTCTTAATTTACTTCTTTAAAGAATACCTTTATCAGTCTTTCCCCCCCTCCTTTCACCTCCATCATATTTTTTATAATTCCTGTCTTCTAATTTATATTCAGCTTCTCTTACTATTTGTTACATGTTTTTTTACTTTCTTTACTTACTTTAAGCACCCTCATTTCAATTTTAAATCGGGCTGTGTTTTTTCAGTTGCACTATTTTTTCTTTACTAGGGAGCTGTGTATTTTTGGTACCCTCATAAATGATTTTTTAAATCCATTCTCAATGATTATTTATATTTTTGTATTTAAATATTTCTTTGTGTTTATTTAGTGCAGCATTCTACTCAGGGCTGGGAAACAGGATTTCTTTAAAAGCAACATTATCTTTGAAAGCATTGCATTACCAGTTTGGACTTTCTTCTGCTTTTATATAAGTGTGGAGTGAGCTGGGGATCAGTGAACCTGCTGCCAGCCTCTCATTTCTGCCATCACTTTACCCATCCAGATAAGGTGAAAGGTTTTGTTCATTTTGGATTTAAAGTTTGCCAAATGAGGAAGCTGTTAAGAACATTTAAAAATCCCCAAGGCTGTTTTTGAGTCAGCAACATCAGCATGTGCTGAACTAAGCAATAACTTAGGTTTATTTTTCTCTTTGGTGAGTGCTTGAGTAACCAGTGCTGCCATATTCCAGTGCTGCTTTGTTTTCCGTTGTAGACCCAAATCATGAATCCAGTTGCTGGAGCACCAACTCACAAATATTGAATACGGATAACTAGGAAATTGTGATTCCAAGTCACAAACAAGCTAGCAGGTGTTTTTATTTTTGCCCCACTTCTGCCCTCTCAGTCTTTCCTAGAGCTATACCTATTGATTCTAACACTGTCTTACAAACCATCCCAGAATCTACTCCAATGTCTTACAGCTGTAGTCCCCTGGGCAGGCAAAGCCTTGATGAATATAAACTGGAAAGGAAAGCCACAATTGTGTGCAGCCAGAGAGGATGCACTGGAATGGGCTTGACTTGTATGTTGTGTTTCTGTAAAGGAGGCATGCTTTTGAAAGGCAGAGTCAGGGCTGCAGCTGCATAAACTCAGCACTCCTCAGGGGGAGTGCAGACCCACCAAACCTGCTGCACCCTGGGTCAAAGCAGGGGAGCAAACCGAAATGTTAGAGCTCGTGTCCTTGCTTCAGAGCTTTGGGGACTGGAGAGACACAGCCCATTAAAATACATGCCTGTGTTTTGCTGAGGAACTACCACTAGTAATAGTTGTATTCACTGTGGTGTTTATCAACCAGACAAGAATGGGGCCTCATATCTCAGGGCATGTGGGGAGTGTTCAACAGTTGCTGAGCCAAGGTGGGATTTAGAAGTTTGCCATAGAAGTAGCTCCTGAAAATTCTGCTGCATTTCACACAGGACAGGGGACCCCCAAAGACCCCCAAAAGGACCCCCCTTAATGCTCCTTTTAAAAGGATCCCAATATGCTCTGAACCATACTGCTCCTAAGAATATCATATTCACTGAGCAGTAACAGGGCTTCACGGGATTGAAGTTTGCTGGAAATAATAAAGAAAAAACTCTCTAGGCCTCTCCAAACTGGAGAAGCCCTTTGGCTCTCCCAGCTATGTCTTCTGGCATGTCTGTACATAGATAATCCTTGACTCCCTCCATCTGGCTGTTTATTAGTTTGAAGCCAAATTGTCTCAGGGAATGCTGAACACCTCTGGATGAATGATGTGTCTTATGGACAGGTTGTCTTCTTGATCAGGAAAAGAGAATGACTGGCTCAGCAGCTTCCAAGTTCAATAACCTCCTTTACTTCTTAATAAATTGCTGAGGCATGAGAGGCTTCCGTTCCTTGCTGGCATCTTTTACACTGTGCCCAAAGAAACAATCATATCAGGCTCAGGAAGACTGAAAGGGCAGGGAAACAGGAACCATCCCCACGGATGTCCTCCCCAGAGGCTGAGAACATGCTCTGCTGTGGGAAATGGGAAGTTGAGGTCAGCCAAAGTGCAGAGCAGGTATGCACATCTCTCGGGATGGGAGGAACAGATAATGGCCTGCTTTGCCATCCCCATGCCTGCTCTGTGCTGCATATGGGCTCTCCTGGGCCACCTGTGCACCTTTCATGCAGAGTGCACCTCCACTGTGTCATTCCGTGGTGTGGAAATGAAGGCAGGGAGATAAAGGTGGAGAGTGGGTGGTGACAACGCTCCTGAGAGCCCTGAGCCTACCACTCAGCAAGGCAGGCCTCGGTGGTGTGAGAAGACCCCCAGAAGAAGTGAGAAAGGAGTAGGGAGTGAGCCCCAACCAAAAACTGGGAGGCAAAAACCCCCATGGACAGTGAGGTAACACGGGATGCTTCCAGACATACAGACTTGTTCCCATCTTTCAGAAGCTTTGTGCCTTCTAGCTCCTTGTGCCTGGGAATGTTAAGAGAGTGTACAAAAAGTCTTGATAAAACAAACATATGGAGATCCCCTTAAGAGGCTGGGAGATATTATTAGCTCCTCTTTTACTGGCAGGCCTGGAGCAATTAATTATTACCAGAAGTATTATCAGGTACTTGTCACTGCTTTCCCTGGATCCACTTCACATAGTCCAGATTGGCTGTAAGCAGCATGTTCCCTGACTGGCCTGATACCTCACAACTCCTGATAGCAGTTCCTCTGCTCCTCTCCTGAGGATCTCAGCACTGGTGGAAGGGCCACAACCTCAAATATTTGCTGAGAGAAATTTGAGTCCATGGACCACTTAAATACGCAGCATGCCTGTATTTTTACATCTTCTCGGTGATGTCCTCCAGCTGATGTGCTCCACCTCTGTGACTGGGGGTAAATTCTAGGCAGGAGGCAGAGAAAGGGACAGGTCAGAGGAGGTTATGGGGGCCTAGGAAAGGCAGTTTGTGTATGATGGCTCCATAATGCATGTTTAACAATTTGCCTATGAGCTCTGGGACCTGTCCCAGTGCTGCTCTTCAGAAAGAGCATCTACAATCGCATGAGAGCTTAGAATTTCTAACCAACACACTCTTGTAAAAGTCCGTGCTTCTAGAAATAGTGTGGTCAGGTTTTAAATGAAATTATGCTGATCCATGAAATCATGTGTCTAAAGGAGTACTCTTCTCTTCCTGGCCCTGGTTCTGCTGCAGTAGCACAGCACCTACCTTTGACACATGAGAATTAATCTTTTTTGCCTTGCTTGTTCTTTGTATTTTAGTGAATTTTTATTATTGATATACTTTTAGTGAAGTTTTTATTTTTAACAGTGTTATTGTTAAAGGGAAAATCATGCAGGTCGGCTGGTATACCGGTGATATATTTGCTGGAAAAGGGATGCAGGTTCAATTGAAAATAGAGATTTTATTAGTAAAAAAGGTCCTCTGTCAACAAAGTTTACACTGAGTCTGTAGGTAAAATTACAGACATAAACTGACGTGAAGATCACTTTGAACCTCATCTATTTAACCATTGTAAAAGTACTGTAAAAAATCGTATTCAGAATAGATATTACAGCATCACCACAACTTCCCCGTGTTTGCCGCGCTTAGTTTTGTATCTGCAGAAGAAGTTTCAGAAGCGAGTGAAGAGAAAGGTCGGGTGTGGCCAGGAGAAGGCAGAGCGTGTCCGTGGCGCTGTTTGTCACCCTCAGCATCCCTCGGTGCGGCCGATGGCGCATGGATGAGAACACACCGCCCGCTAGTGGCCCGGGCTGCGGGAGCCGCAGCCTGCTCCTCCGGGTGCTCCGCTGGTGCTGCCCCACCAATTTTCCTGGGACAAGGTGCGTGGCCATCCTTCCTGCCGCCCCCGGATAAAATCAGCACCGCTGGAAAAGGTCCTCGCTGAGCTGGGCGAGAAAAGAGCGCAAATCGGGTGAAATGGGGTCATGGAGAGCAAACACCTCTAAATGTGCAGCACGTTCAGGGCCGTCACTGGAAGCAAAGAACACGTTTGTGACTCCCCCGAAGGTTCCCTGGGGACAGCAGCCCTGCTCACACGGCAGCGTGGAGATACCTGGGCTGAGCCCTGGGCAGCAGCACAGCACCACCAGTGCTTCATGCTGCCCCGGCCAATTAGCCCCACTCCGGAGGAGATCATTAACTCAAGTGAAATTCCCTGCTGACACAGCCAGCCTGCTCGCAGGCCTGAGCCGGTGTCTCCCCAGGTCAGCATTGCACTGGGGGGTGTGGACAACCCGCAGTGTCCAGGCTGGGTTTTCAGAACTGGTGGCAAGATAGTATTTTTCTTTTTTTAACTGAAAATATTTCTCTGAGATTTCTTCAGGTCTTTGGCTCTCTGGTTTTGTGTAGGGCCAAAGACCTCAGAAAGCCTCTCTTTCCCCCTGCTTGTTTTTCTGCTTATGAGGTAAGATCATCCTTAGCAGATGTTTGTTTACCTCTTCATAAAAACCTCCTGTGATTCTACAGCCTCCCCAAGCAGTGTGCTGCCGTGCTTTGCTATTCTTACCGTTGCAAAGTGTTTTTCTAATGTTTAGCTATATCATTTTTATTGCAAATTAAGCTGATTATTTCCTCCTCTACTTTTGGTGAGTGTAGGGGACAACTGTTTAGTCTCTCCACCCATTATAACAAATGTTTATGTGCTGGAAGACTGTTATCATGCCTCCCCTCCTGTTGTTCTTTTCCTAGAGAAAACAAACTCAATTATTTTATCCATTCCTTATAAGTCATGATTTTTTTTCCACCTCTCTTATCATTTTGCCGTTCTCTTTTGGACTCTCTCCAATTTGTCTACATCTCCTGTAAAATGTAGTGCCTGGGAGTGGACACAGTGCTCCTGCTGGGAGCTCAGCAGTATCGAGTAAATGCACTAAATAATTGCTTCCATTGCCTTATACACAAAATCCACATGAAAGCACCTCAGGATGAGATTTGTCTTCTGTGGGGAGCTCACTTAACAGACTCATATTGGGTCCCACCCCAGCTCTCTCTGCTGGACTGGTGACAATTCAGTTTGGAGCAGCACACTTGGTGTCTGTGCTGCCACCTCTCCTGAGCTGAATCCTGGTGCAGTCACCTCTGCAGAGGCAGCCCAGCTCTCCAGTGTCTCACATTCCTCTCAAATTCCAATCACTGCAGCCTCCTGCCTTCGGGAGGGACTGCTGACCCCCAGCCCAGCTGTCATCCTCTTTGTTTTGTCCTCTAGTCTGTTGTCCAAGGCACTCAAGGAAATACTGAACAGCCCTGGAGGCAGAACTTCAGGGATGCGATTCTCCCAGCTGGAAAAGTGAAGCCCTGATAATTACCCTTGATTATGGTACTTCAACCTGTGTCCCCCCTGCACGGTGACTTTGCTCGCTGCCCTGGGAGCCTGTAATCGAGATATTTTCTAAGTGTTCACTGAAGTTAAGGTATTTTACACCTACCATTTCTTCCTCATCTAGCAGGCCTATTAGTCAAAGAAGGAAATTAGTTTGGTTTGACATGATTTGTTCTTCAAAATTCCCTGCTGGTTGTTTCTTATCAGCTTATTGTCCTTTAGCTGCTTATAAATTGATTGTTTCATAATTGGCTCCAGTATCTCTCTAGGTATCACAGTTGGGCTGACTGGCCTGTAATTCCCCAGGTCCTCCTGGAACAGTAATTTTCAGAGAAGAATTGCATTTAACAGATATTGAAAGACATTCCACTTTTGCCCTGCTTATCTTTATTAATTGTCTAGTTTGGTTCCATCCCTTAAATTAAAAACATGTTTCCCATAAGTATTCATCCTCCACTTGAGGCTCAGCACAACCCAGCCCTTTCCTCACCTCTTCTGTGTTCCTGCCCAAACCCTCTTGTCACATACTTCCCCAGTTTCCCTCCTCCTCGATGCTTTATATCTTCCTCTCTCTCTTTTCTTTATGGTTTGTTTGCAGCTCCCTAGCAAAATATATTCCCCAGCAATTCATATCCACCAGTGTGTCCTGGAAAAATCTGAAAGCCTGGCCCTAAAAATGCAGGCAGTGGCATTTGCCAGGCTTGGAGGGATATGTGGTAAGGTCTGCTTGTAGATTTGTCCAGGGCTGGCTCCACTTACATGATTTCTGAGACCGGTAGGTGGCAGAGAGATGATAAAATCTGGGAGACTGGTCCTGGTGATCGGAGGATAGATCGCTTTGGCTCTGGGATGGACGAGGACACGTGTTACCAGAGAGCTGGGCGAGTGTCTGGCAGAGGAGAGCTTCTTGCAGGGAGGCTGAATGTGCCCAGTGCTCAGCCTCAGCCACGGGAGAGAGGTCTGTGTGTTCAGCAGAAGGACAGGAAGCGTGTGCCACTTTCTAGCTAAGCAGATCCCGAGAAGATAACTTTGTTTGAGGGAGGGGTATCGTTATCCAGGGGTTGTGCGCTATATAATTGCACAATCTGCTATCATGCATGAACAGAGCTGTTCAATAGCACGGCCCTGCCTTGTCCTGACATCATGTCTGTGTTGGAAATCCGTTTGGAATGAAAAATCACACATTCCCCAAGTGACCTCGAGGTCTCTGAGCAAAAGGCTGAGTTGCAGTGGAGACTTCACAGACTCAGTGGTGCCAGGGACAGAAGCTCAGTCACCAGCCTCAAAGCAGCTAAAGGTTTAGAAATCAGCAATGAAGCAAACTTCTTTCCAAAGGAAATAGTATTTTAAAAGTGCAGGAGATGCCTGTTATTCTTTGAAGGCAAGAAAAGTCCCAAAGGCAAGGAAAAGCCACTGTGAATTAACAGTGTTACTTTGGCTAGCTGTTACTATTTTTAGCACTGTTCTTTGGGGATGAAAGTACTCATCACATCTACAGGAGAGCATAAATACCGAGCCAGGTACACAGGTTGGAAGTGTTTGCCCTTCTCAGTCTGGCACTGTCAGTGCTGCAGTTCCTTTGCAGACTCAGTCACGTGCTGCTTGTGAGGTCCAGTCTTCTCCACCTTTGCTTTTATGGTCTCTACTCCTTTCTTTCACAGCCACTGCTTTCATGCTACAAAGGTAGCCCTGACTTCCAGCATCACCCTGATGCCTAAAAGAATCAAGTCTCCTTCTTGCCCTTCTTATGCTCTGCCTTCTCCTCTTCACTCCCATCTCAACCAATCACTTCCTTGCATAGCCCCAGTACCAGAGGACTCCTTTGCTGCCCAGCTTCATCTTCATTTAGACCCTTTTCTTCAGAGGGAGGAGGCCCTAGTGAGCTGGAGAATCTGACCCAGAGCTCAGCAGTGCCTTTGTAAAAGGCCTCCAGATGAAGGGACTGAGTGGTTTTCCACAAACCAGGAACGTCCTGCAACCTGGGTGTGCCCCGTGCTGAAGGCTCTGCACTTTACTTTGGTATCACTTCTGTGATACCAAAGAAGGCCTGATCATTTGAATGAAGGTAACACAGACCCAATAATCAGACTTGAATACCATTTCTGCATCAGCTGCACGTTGCGAGCTGTTCTGCAACTTGTCAGACAATGCTTGATATTTGGATAGTGTTTGCAGAAGGCAGATAGAAGGTTAATGGGAAAAGTCTCTGACAGTAGCTGGACATAATTTAGAGATGGACTACAGCCATGTAGTTACACACCAGATCTGGGGTTTGGCTCATTGTATCAGAGAGAAAAGGCCTAGAAAGGGATGTGCACATTCAGCTAGAGCTGAGTTTTCCAAAAGGACAGTTTTGGTCCGAAAAGGAATGGGCAGTTTAACATCTGAACCACCTGCCCTCTGTGAAGCACCAGCTTCCAGGCACTCTCTAAAAGTGCTGCATGCTGGTGGTACCATTTAGTCCCTCTCCTACTGCTTCCCAGAGAGGGGCTGAGGGTGGCAGTGATGACCACTCAATCGTGTATTGATACTGGTTTATCTCAGTAGAATATAGCAAACCAAAACAACAAAGGTGTTCCTTCCTCCTTACTGTCCTTACTCCTCTCATTGATCCAACCACACCTTTTCTTATTCACTTCATATTCTTGGGACTTGTGAATGCTCCACTGTGTCCCCTCTCTCCAGGAAGACTGTTCCCATGCTTTATGTAGCATTGACTGAAAAATGTTCTGCTACTGCTTCTCTGTTTAAGGGAGTAATTTCTTAAGGTGGTCAGAATATGACTTTCAGTCCAATTACATGCATTGAGGGTGATTTTTCATTTGTGTCTGCAGACTGGTTCCTCTTGAAAAATGTGATTCTTTTCCATCTCTCACTTATGCTTTAGCTCTTTTGAAATCCAGTTTGAAAAACATCATCTCTGCCTCCAGTTGTTCTTTGGACCTTGGGGCTCTACAAATCAGCCTAAAAGCTGTTTGGGAAGACACCTGCTGAATAAGGCTCTGAACTTATATGGATGCAAATGCCCAGAAACACCGAAGAGTGGCCTGAAACTGTTGGTCTGAAGGTACAAAATTTTGTGGCCCTTGTGTTTTAGTATCTCATTCAAATGACAGCTTTTCTGGAGACAGAGTGTCTCCCAGTGCCATTCTGGGAAATTAAATTCGGTGTTGAGTTTGCATAAAGAGAGAGGACAGCTACTTGCTGCTTCATCACTTTATGAGCCTGGCATCTGTACCATTGCTTAGCAAATCTTGCTTCCAGTAATCCTCTTTTTCTTCAGAGCTGAGCACCGAGAGCACATTCTGAGCAATGCCTCCAGAAAGACTACAAAAACCATAAGGCAGAGTAAGGTTATAGCCTTTGACTTAGAATTAAAACTCCCAGGGCATTTAGTTGTAATCTCGTGGATGAGTTACTGAGCCTGTGATTCCTCTCTTCCGTGGCCTCTCCAGCATTTTTGCAGGTGGCTGGGGGTAGGCGACTGTGCCTGGGGTAACATTCCTGTGTGCTGGGCTGCTGGAATTCAGCTATGCTCCTTAACAAAACAGTTTGGTTTAGACATTTTTGGTGCATGTGCACGTGCAAGATGCATTTGGAGAAAAAACTAAGCAGAGCTAAGACACTGAAAGGTGAGGTTGTAAAATTGGTCTTTCTCAGCTTTGATTAATATTGACTGATAATCTTGTTTTTCCATTCTGCTGCTTTTTCCGGGTAAAAGGTGTCAAAGAGCAGACCAAAGTATCTAACAATGCCAAATACAAACCCAGTACTTCAGAGTCTGCCTGAAAATCAGTAATGCAGCTTGTCTGTCAGAGCTGGGTGTAGGGTAACAAATTAATTCAATTAATGCTGCCACTCTCAGAGATGCTGGCACTCCCTTTTCACCTGCCACACCACAACACCTAAAGAGCAGCGAGTGTGGACGCACACTGAGCTGTGCTGAACCACAGTGGAATTGCAGAGATGCTTTGGTCCCTGCTTAACTGAGCAAACTCCCATTTGTGCATGTATTAGGTTTTCACTGCCTGTCGCCTGTTCCTCTCCCCCCTCTGCTTTTTCATGTTCAGTGGACTCTCCTCTCTGTGTCTCTGCCTCTCTATTTTTTTCTCCCTATTGTTTCCCACGTCACTGACTGTCACTCACTTCATAAAGCCGTCTGGCTCGGAGCTTAAATATTGCAGGGCAACTAAAACCCACCATCAGAGCCAATTCAGTCATATCTGCTCAGTCGTGCGACAAGATTGGGGCTTTTAGGGTAGGGAAGAAGAGAGACAAAAGTTCACTCTTCCCTGCAGAGTGCCAAGAGAGGAGGGGGACACTTTTCTTCGGTGGAGCCTCTGACAGCGGCAAGTTGCTTGCTCAACATCCTTAACCTATTCAGCCTCTTTCGCTGGTAGCGTGCGCAGGTTGCGACGTCTGGGGGCGCAGGGTGGGGGTCTGCAGCCAGCCCGTCAGAGGTCAGAACACAAATCTGTTGACTCTGAGTGGGCTTAGGCAGAGTCCTGCTCTTTCCTCGTCACAGGCAATTTCAGGGAAAAGGTGACTGCCTAAATACCTGGCTTACACCTCTTTTTGAGGCTGGAGGGGCTGACTGCTTGCAGGTGGAATCCCAGACGTTTGAACTCGTTGTGCCACTCGTCTTCTGTCCACTCAATATCGTTGCTTGCAGTTGAACCAACTGAGCAACCTCGAACCACTTCACTTGCAGAAAACAGAGGGGACGGGCATGGCAGGGTTGTGAAGAACGTGGCCAGTTGGAAGTGATCTCAGGAAGGGCTTAGCCAAACGTAGCAAGCTGTGAGCAAGACGTGTGATGGAGTTAGACAGGAAACATTTTCCCTTCTCTTGTGCAGTGAGTTTTCCGTGTGAAAAGGTTTATCACGTTTAGAATGTCGCTCTTGCGTGCTGCTGTGGAAATGCTCAAATGGTAGCGTAGATATCAGTGTGACTCACAGGGAAAGAAAGGGATGGAGTTAACCGAGGTGCCTGGGGGACAGTGAAGCTCGTACTGTGTGTAGTCATGTTTTTTACAGAGTTGCACATGATTGGTAACTGTCGGGTGTACTTTGCTCTGTGAATTTGCGGGAAGAGGATGTTTAAATCAGTTTAGATAATGTATGTAAACAGCATAATCTTTTGCTAGACTTGTTAATGTAAGCGCTGACGTTAACACACTTCTTTACACGACTTTAATGACTGAGAAAGTAGCAATTTTCCTTGGTGATTAAGTTATATGTTTGCTGCTTATGTATGCGAGGTGTTTGTGCAAGCTGAAGGAACTGTGTTCTGTTCTTCATTTTCTAACATGGGTGTCCGGGGTAAAAACTGTTGTGAGGTTTGAAGGCGAGGAATAAGAGTCCATCTTGCTTTAGCGAGATGCCATCATAAGCATGGGGGGTTTTTTTGACTGAAAATTCATGAAATTCCCCCGAGCCATAGAATTCTCAATATTTTGTGTGTTTGTCTGTGTGTGACTACGTACACAGAGTAGTTGAGACAGACTGGTATGCGTTGGTGTGTCATAACATATGGCTTTACAAATATATCCCAGGGGTATCTGAAGGAGACTCAGAGTTTAGATACTCAGATTTCCATGCTGTTGACGGTACCTTCCTTTTCCCAGTGCTTGTGTATGTGTCTGCATTTAGGGAACTATAGATGGAGGTAGTATCTAAGAGATGAACGTCTAGATCCCTGTGAACAGCTTTTTTATGAATAACGTTCCCTGTTTCACTTGTCATGCTCTACAAGACAGTCTTTCTGGGCCACTGTAATATTCTGCATTCCTCAGAGACTTCAGACTGCTGTGATGTGTTAAATCAACCCACACAAAACAACTTGCATCTCTATTTCCCTCATTCATAGATCCTCCCTTGCCTGAAATTATGTAGTGGGAAGTTCAGGATATGCAGAATGAAGCTCTGACCTAGGGATAATTTCTTATAATGCAAAAGTAATGACAGATGTCATATTTGACTTGCATTACTTGAAAATGGACTACGTTCTTAGCTTTCCAACAGCATATCTGCAGCTGGCTTCCAGCTCTGTGTTAGCCTGAGATAGTGGCACTGACATTTTAGAGACAGCAAATAGTATTTTAGGTCCCAGTTAGAGACCTTGGTGTTTTCCCCAGATTGGTTTCACTGTCAGTGTGGCAACTGACTTCAGAAGGGGATGCAAAGAATAGCCCCAAATAATTATATTGCATATAACATATTCTATATAGCAAAACGAATCTATATAGTAATTACTAAGCTTATACAGGTTTACTAACATAGTAATGGTGTTGCAATTGCTGTTCTTACCTAACAGAGTGATTGCTAAAGTAGAATTGACATTTGCAACCTAGAGAGAATTCAGGTTTGTTTAGGTGCAGGATGGGTGCGGATTCGAGATCTGTTTGACCTGTGAGGGGTTCTGGTGCAGAAGAGTTTGTGTGCTTGAAAGCTTCACCCTCTCTTCTAACCACTGCAGCTGCCTGCTGATAAATCTCTTCCACTCTATTGCTGCTGAGTGTTTGTACGTGTACAAAATCTAAGCAGACTCACAGAACCGAGCCTAAAAGGCACCACAGAAGACTCTCACCTGCAAAAGGAGATAAATATACTCCCTGGCTGAAAAGTAATTGCCCATTTAGAGCCATGGAAGAAAGAATTTGGCAGGCAGCTTGCTCTGTCTTCCCAGCCCTTCTCCTGCTAATAAATCATTGTGAATGGGCAAATCAGCAAGCAAGCAAGCATCTTTCTGTTCTCAAAGCATATTAGGGAAATACTGATTGAAAGCAACAATAGACACCAGCGGGAAAACCTGAAATCCTTAAAATTTAGCATAATTTGTGGTCTTTCTCTTTGTTTTTTCTTCCCTTAGACAGTAAGAAATGGGTGACTGGAGTTTCTTGGGGAACATTTTAGAGCAGGTGAATGAGCAATCCACTGTCATCGGGAGAGTTTGGCTCACGGTGCTCTTCATTTTCCGCATCCTGATCCTGGGCACAGCTGCCGAGCTCGTGTGGGGAGACGAGCAGTCAGACTTTGTGTGCAACACCCAGCAACCTGGTTGTGAGAACGTCTGCTACGATGAGGCCTTCCCCATCTCCCACATCCGGCTCTGGGTCCTGCAGATCATTTTCGTATCCACGCCTTCACTAATGTACTTCGGGCATGCTGTGCACCACGTCCGCATGGAGGAGAAGAGGAAAGAGAGGGAGGAAGCTGAGAGGCGCCAGCAAGCTGAGGTGGATGAAGAGAAGCTGCCCCTGACCCCAAATCAAAACAAAGGCAACAACCCTGATGGAACCAAGAAGTTTCGCCTGGAAGGTACTCTCCTGAGAACCTACATCTTGCACATCATTTTCAAAACCCTCTTTGAGGTGGGATTCATAGTAGGTCAGTACTTTCTGTATGGCTTCCGAATTCTCCCTCTTTACCGCTGTGGGCGGTGGCCCTGTCCCAATCTTGTGGACTGTTTTGTCTCCAGGCCCACGGAGAAGACCATTTTCATTATGTTCATGCTGGTGGTGGCTGCCGTATCCCTCTTCCTCAACCTGGTGGAGATCAGTCATTTGATCTTGAAAAGAATCCGGAGGGCTCTGAGAAGACCAGCAGAGGAGCAGCTTGGAGAGGTCCCGGAGAAGCCCCTCCCTGCCATCACAGTCCCCTCCATCCCAAAGGCCAAAGGCTACAAGTTGCTGGAAGAAGAGAAGCCAGTGTCCCATTATTTCCCTCTCACGGAAGTAGGGGTTGAGCCCAGCCCCCTTCCCTCAGCCTACAATGAGTTTGAGGAGAAGATTGGGATGGGACCATTGGAAGATCTCTCCAGGGCATTCGATGAGAGGCTACCATCGTATGCACAAGCGAAGGAACCAGAAGAGGAGAAGGTACGAGCAGAGGAGGAGGAAGAAGAGGAGGAGCAGCCAGGGCCTCAGGAAGAACAGGGGGTGAAGAAAGCAGAAGAGGCGGCGAGAGATGAAGTGGAAGGGCCTTCAGCACCTGCTGAACTTGCCACTGATATGAGACCCCTGAGCAGGCTAAGTAAAGCCAGCAGCCGGGCCAGGTCAGATGATTTGACTGTATGAAGGTGCAGGATGCGGGGAGCACATGAAAAGGAAAAGGTTGAAGAGAAAAGGAGAGATAGAGAAAGAATCAAAAGATATTTTTAAGCAAAGTGCTAAAATGGCCACTTGAGTATTATTTCCTTTTATGATTCTCAACTGGAAAGGTACTACCACGGTAACTGTGCCTTATTTGCCCCATAAGTCCCTGTATTTCCCTGTTTCCACATGCCAGCTCACTCCTTACAGTAATATCTACACTGTATGCATAACTGATGTATTTTAAAACCTAACATGGCAGTGATACCCAAATGTTGCCACTGTGATCATATTTACTGAAAGCCTTGTGTTCCACATTTCTCTAGGAATGTGGGGAGGATCTGTCTCTCAGCCAGTGAGGGGAAAGACTGATCAACAGCTGTATCTAGTCTTTCTCTCTCTGTTTCCTCCTATGGCTCACTGAGCAGATCTCCCCTTTGCTGTTGGCATGGAATTGCAGTTATTTAATTCACAAAGTGAATTCTATGCTTAGCATCAACACACTAAAACACTAAGCCAAACTTCCCTTCTTTATTCAGAAAATAAAGGCAAAAATGTTCCAAATTTCTCTGTGAATGCATATCTGAGTTAGGTAAAAATAGTTTCCCTGGTCAAAAATACTTCTGCTCTTCAAGTGACATTGACAGTGGGCAAGGTTAACAGTAGCTCTCTACTAGGACTTAGGAGATGCCCAGAGATGGATTATTTGTTCCCAAGAGGGTTATCCAGCCTCAAGACTAGTTCAGAATTCTGGAAAGAATAAATTCAAGTGATATTTTTTACTTGTAGCCTTGTGACTTAAAGATCTGAAACTAGATTTAGCCAAGCAAGAGGGAAAAATCTCCTAAGAAAGGAGGGGACAGCCACAGCCCCCAGAGCATGAAACCAAATAGAAGCCTTCACGGTATGATCCTGACAAGTGTTCAGTTCCTGGAGCTTCCAGGCTCCCAGGCACTCAGCAAATCTGAGGTACAGAGTCCTGAAGGCACTTGTGAACCTAAACCAGGGGTCTGGGTAACTATGTGACTTTTTAAACCTCTAAATACAAAACTGGTTGGTCAAGTTTGAAAAGACTGATACGGTAAAAGTCTTTTGACGGCTTTTGTTTTTAATTTGACAGACGGGAGCCATTCAGTGGGCTACTTCTCTATTAAATGCCAAAGTCTCACTCATGTAAGACAAGGCCTTTCAAAAGATGATTTAGACCTTTTGTGCCAACAGGTCTATACAGAACACTCAGAGACTCAGAAAAATCTTTTTTTACAGAAGGCAGAAAATGATGTGCTTGCAAATGTTTAGATGTCTAATACAGATTTCTAATTCTAGGACTACAGCAGCAACTCTTGGCTGGGACAGTGCAGCAATGAGTTCAAAAGCTTCAGGTTCACAGCTATGTCCCCCCAAAACTGAGCCTCATGCCAAAAAAGTGCAGGTATGCACTCTGCTCTGCTCTGCTCTGCAAACCTCAGACCCTGCCATCTCAGCAAATTCTTTCTGCTGGGCTGCAGCCCATCCCATTGTTCCCAGGGCAGGCTCTAATCCAGGTCAGGGAAAAAAAGGTCTTTGGCACAATGCATAAAACTCATCCCGCCATTAGCTAGAAAAGACCCCCTGCAGCCTCCCATTGTGGCAGGTCTGACTCAAAGCCCAGGGAAGGCAAATGGGTGTCTGTGAGAGCCCTGGGTAGGCTTGGGCCCTGTCCCAGCCCCAGTACAGTCAGTCCTGTAGCTCCTGATCCCACCCCTTCGGTGGAGTTCCCTGCCTGGCCATGCAGCCGCGAAGGTGGCCGGACTTCACTGCCGAGTGACGTTCCGCTGTACATATGTAGAAAGTTTGTAGGGTGCATTGGGATTCTTCAGCACAACAGAGGTGCAACGTGTTCTTTTTTGGTTTTTTACACTATTCATCCTTTTGCTCCTCTTGGGCCTGTGTATTTTCCCAAGATTTGCAGCCTGAGGTCAAAATCTTTATTCCTAAGACAAAGGCTGTTAGGGTGTCCTTCCTTGTGAGCAAAGACTGAAGGTCCCTCCTCAGTTTTGGGAAGGAATATGACAAAGAAACACATGCAGAGAGAGAGGGTGGAGGCTACCATTTATCCACTCTCTTAATACAGAAACAGGAGAACAGTTATCACAACTGAGGAAAGAGAAGGTTTTTCAGCAGGAAGAGTCCACTGTGCCCAGTTCAAGATACTAGAACTAAAAAAAGGGCTAAGATTTAGAGGTACAACACAATCACCACACTTATACTTAGATGGGATCTGTTTTATTTTCTCCACAGAAAGAGATAAGAGAGTTTGAATGATTCTAAGCATCAATCAGCCCACTCGTTGAAGGGGGTTGGAATCATACTTCCCTGCAGGTAAAAACCACAATCTTGTAACAGTTTAGTTTGAGGTATTTGCATCAGAGCCTCTGACCCGTCCAGATACCAAGGTACTGGACTGGTTGAATCACACCCATGCACCCCTGTTGACTTCTAATTGCTTGACAATTCCACTCCTGATCTCTGACATTCATACACTCGTTAGACCACAGGACTACTTAAAGATGAGTGCTTGTTCATCAGGAGTACATGGTTCACAACATGGCTGTCAGCCAGGCAGTCTTTAATCACCACATGTTAATTATGTCCTTTTCTGCTGGAGGGCCGCAGTCAAATGCACCATGTGCAGTGTACTCCATGGACACTGTAGCTCTCTCACAGCTGCCACAGGAATGCTCCTGTCTTCCTCCAGCTCCCAACAGCACAAGGAGAAGCTGGCATTTTCCTCCTGCATCCGCTCGACTGCTTCTTGATTTTTTTTTTAAATTTTATTTTTAAAGCCAGTTTTCAAGTACTCTGCCAGGCTGGCAGTGAATCTGTAGCCACCAAGCATGGGCCACGGCATCAGGACAGCGCTGCTTGGCAAACGGGGCTGGGAACAGCCCGGTCTTCTGGCACTCAGCCTCATCTCTGCAAGGAAACCGCTATGGGACTGTCACCAAGTCATTCTTCTTTCTTGTGCAATTTGGAATCATTTTCTACCTTACAATGATGATGTGAGGCCTGACTTGTGCTAGTAATGGAAAGGGAGGTCCTTGGATGGAAGGCCCTACAGATGAGCAAAGGATTATTGCTATTTCTGGATGTGATAGCACATAAATGTGTTTTATTCCCTCTCAATGAGACAAACTTAATTGTTTATTCAAGAAATTCCTAGTGAAGTTCCATAACAGCCCCAGAGCTGTGGATTCAGTGTATGATTCTACTCAAAAAATAATTTAGCAAAGCATAGAGATCTATATGAAGAACGGGGAAAATTATTTCCTTGGGAAGGGGGAAATCACTGGACAATTAGAGCCATGCCTGGATCATTTAAAGGTGTGTTTACCCCCTTGGCTCCCCGTGCAAATAAATTGCTAACTGATCACATGGCTCTCTGCAAGGAGCATAAGATGCAAGTGTCAAAATCACCAAAGGAGGTGAAAGTAGAAGAGCAAGGTAGTCTCTTAGCTTACAATAGCATGTGGGGGTTGGTGTTCTCTAGTGTCTAGAGCAGTGGACCTAGGATAATAATCTTAGATTTATTTCCAGCTCTGCTTCTGACTTGCTGTGATAATCGCTTTACCTCTCAGTGCCTGTGTTCTCCACCTGTAAAATGGGTGTAAGAATTTCCACCTACCTCACAGGGATGTTGTGAGGCTTCCTTAATTCTGTTTGTAAAGTAAGTAGGAATGATCTGATGAAAAGCACTGCTGAAATGCATGGTATCCTTGTTATTTCTTGGCAGAACTGCTAACTTGGGTAATACATGACTCCTCGACCAGAAGGGCAGTGGTTTGGAAAAGTGAACACTGCACTGCACTGACAACATTACCATGGATGTGGATTTGCCATGGGTAAAAAAGACTTTATTGATTCCCTCACCCATCTCTCCCACCTTAGCCAAGGCCATGTATGAAGCTGTGGTGACAGTGTGGTGACATGGATCCCTCTTCTCCATCCCCAGCATCCACTCTGCAGCAACATTTATGCTTAAATAAGGCAGTTCCTGGAGCACTTGGTTTGGGTTGGTGGAGCTCTGACAGTTTTAAGGCCCTTGAAAGGCATGTGGGAGAGGGTTGTATCACACAGAATATTGCCGGGCTTCTGTTTTAAACCACTCAGCACAACAGAGACCGACACCCACAATCTCTTAGTACTGAAACACAGTGAGGTGCAGATTCCTCCTCCTGCAGGAGAGGAGAGATTTGGGGATCTCTACTCCCTAGGTCTGTGTGGACATCAAATTTACTTACTGAGGGGGGAAGTCCCATCTCTCCTGGTGCTCAGTAACTCACTGACTGTGCAGTTCTACATTTAAAGAGCGGCTGTGTCACATAATGCTGAAAAAAAAGTGGCAGTTTGCTGTTTTGTATAGAAAATGGCTTTTCAGGCTGACAACCGAAAGTAATCCTAGCCTAGGCTTAGTTTTGTTTAGTAAAGACAGGAACATCCATGAGTACTAAACTAAAGCCTTCCTGTAAGCCCAAGGCAGTTGTGATAAAACAGTATATGGTGCCAGATTTCCTGAGGGCCAGGGCTGGATGAACGTACCAAAATCAGGGGACTTGTCCAAGTATTGGAATAATTTTTTCCCCCAGCAGAATGACATTGCCATTCCTTGGGCTCTGTGTGTGCTGTACCTTTTAACATGGCTCAGGAAAGGCTTTTTGCCAACACCAAATGTGCTTATACAGCTGAGCAGTAACCATGGCAAGTGAATATGTGTCAGCTTGCCAAGACATAGCCTGGCACGCAATCCTTTCCTTGCTACTATCTTGGCACCTACCTATTTCAGTAGAAGAGGCAAGACTTAGGTATCTGTCAGCAATTCAAGCTTTCCTCTCAGCAGCCTGCTGTACAAAGAGACACAGGAGCTTTGTTCAGCCTGGAGGGGAGGGGGCTAAGGGCATTGGGAGCCCTAAGTGCTGTCCTCATGTTCTTATGGGGGAGTTCCCAGGAAGATGGAGGCAGACTCTTGACAGAGGTGCACAGCAAAAGACCAGAGGCAACAATCACAACGAGCAGAAAAGGAAAATTTTGACTCAAAGACTCTGACAAGGAAAAAAATTGTTCAGTTGGGGAGTGGCTCAGCATTAAAGCAGGTGCCCAGAGACGTGATGGGATCTTCATCCTTGGGGGATGAAGCCTGGCTGGGAAAAGCATTGAGCAACATAATCTGACTCTGTATTGAGCTGAAGGTGGGGCCAGATGATGCCTTCCAGCCTGAACTCTCCATCCCATGGGATATCCCAAGCTGAAAGCTCAGTGCAGCCACTGCGTGGTGGAACAACACGTGTAGGGCACTCCTGCCTCAGGGGGTGCCGTGGTAGAGCTGGTTTCAGCTTCCCCAAAGGCCACACCACCTCCCCAGGCACCAGCAGAGGCCGATGCACACAGAGTCAGCTGTTCAAGCGTTCAAGGCCAGGTTGGGTGGAGCTCTGAGCAGCCTGGTCTGATGAAAGGTGTCCCTGCCCATGGCAGGGGGGTGGAACTGGATGATCTTCATGGTCCCTTCCAACCCAAACTACTCTATGATTCTGTAATTCTATGAACTGATGTTTGGTAGCTACAAAAGCTGCTTGAGGCCAGAGTCGTGTTGTGTAACTGGTTTGGAAAAAGCATTACAAATAAAAAAAAAAATAGAAAAAAGAGAGTATGTTTGTCAACAGATAAAACCATGGAAATATAGCGGCTTAGGTCTTTCCATATTTTAACTTCAGCGTCAAATGTGCCTTTAAATCCATCTGAAAGTGCAGAGGACTGCATTTTAACATTCTGTCAACAAAAACCTGTGTGTTTTAAAGCTTGCTGATCTGGGATGAAGCAGCGCTGAATAGAAATGGTGATTACAGAGCTACTGACAGAACATTTTGAAAAAACAAAGACTGTTGGCCTTTGCCTTGCTAGATCCCAGCTAGTGAAAACAAACCAGCCATTTACTGGTTTCCAAGGTGGAAAAGCTATAAAAAACATGCTCAGGTAATTTTTTCAATACATACGTATTGGTTCGCAGAAGAGTCATAGGCAACCCTATGTAAAGGAATCCATGAATTGCCAGTGAACACCATCACCTGAACTCATCAAAAATAAACTCCAAAGAAATGCAGAAATCAGAACGATGTGGGAATACTTCCAGCTTCAGAGTTCTTGTTTATGAAAACCTCTGGAGAGACGAGAAAAGAAAATGGGTGGCTGGCTGCCAGCTAAGCCTATTTGTCATAAATATGCCCCGTAGCACCTTCTGGAAACCTGTGTGATTTCTAAACATACTCTTGGCCATACCCCATGATTTAATTCAATATGCTGCACCTTCTTGCTTTGCTTAAAAGGCTTGATTTTGGTTCTCCCTACAAACTGAACATAAAATAGCCTCGTTCAATTAATAGGTGGAAGAATAACTACACCTGAGAAGCTGCCTTTGTACCCTTGGAGGGCCATGGACCCTTCTCCCCACACATGCACATCAGTGACTATCTATGGAAGAACATCACAAAATAAATTTCCCATTTTTCTTTTCACACTTTTTCTTCTCTGAAGGAGAACTCCTGGGGCTGCGAGGTGGGTGTGGGGCTGGGTTTTTCCAGCAGGAATTATCTTGTTCTCTGTGTGCTTCTCCCAAGGCCCGGGGATCAGTAATTTACAGCTAAGCAGAGGCATGTTTCAAACCTATTTCCAAATACATGCAAAGAAGAAAGTTTAAGACCTATGACCAAACTCTGCCTTGTTTTTTACCCTTGTGTGGAAGTGAAGTTGCCAAGGTATAAACAAGAGCAGAATTTGGCTTTGTGTAACTTATTTTTAAAGGATTTCCTGTTAACCTCGGTCTCTAAAAGGCAACCAACAACTAACCTTGCCCCACAGCCTACTAACACAGAACAAAACAACCACAAATCCCTCCAAACTCAGGAATCTCATCACTTTAGGAAAGAACAGTTTCTAAGTAGCAGCTACAGAAAGAAAGAACAGGCAAGGCCTGATCTCAGCTCTGCATTAACTGGCAGTGATACCAGAAGCTGTAAAATAAAAGGCCTCAGATCAGCTCTGCAAACCTGCTGCCTCAGTTCATTTCTCCGTGAGAGCTGAATGTTTTCTTCTCTTTGCAATGCCGCAGACAAGGAGACAAATTTCAAACCAAGAAGTTTGAGAACAAGACAGAAAGCCAAACAAAGAGACTGTGGGACTAATCCAGTGACTCGGCCCAACCAAACATAGATTTGTTTTCCTAGTGAAATGAGTTGTAATGAATAAAGGTTCCTGATTTTCAGTCAGCAGGGGCTCTGTGCTTTGTTAAACTCACAACTTAATTCTTCTCTTCCTGTTTATTATTCCAAATACAGAGAGCTTTGAGTGGCAATGGTTAGAATCATAGAATCAGAATCATTAAGGTTGGAAAAGGCCTCCAAGATCATCAACTGCCAACCCAGCACCACCATCAAACCATGTCCTCAAGTGCCATACCCAGTTTTTCAAACACTTCCAGGGATGGTGGCTCCAGCACTTCCCTGCACAGTCTGTTCCAATGTTTTACAATATTTTCTGTGATTTTTTTTCCCTAATGCCTAATCTGAATCTCCCCTGGTGCCACTTGAGGCCATTTCCTCAAGGTGTGTTTTTAAGAGGAAAAAAGGTTCAGACGCCATGAGGGTCAAGTGGGGACATGACTGTGACATGACGGATTGGATCTCACACCGATAGCCATCAGGAAATTCCCTGTCTGCACTTTTACTTCCCTTCTGGCCCCATTCCTTGATATATTGTAATTGCAAGCCCTGAAAGGCATCCGCAGCCCAGTTCTCAGCGTGGAGGGAGGATGGAGAGGGCCCCACGTGGGAGATGGGAAGGTGGGCCAGGAGCAGTCATGGTGTGCCATGAGCCACTGCTGCCCTGCTCCTGCAGAGGAGTCACAGCGGTGGTAAAAAGGCAGAATCGCAGTATTGTTTGGGTCTTTAAGAGACCTTGAACATCATCCAGTTCCACACCACTGTCACGGACAGGGACACCTCCCAGTAGACCAGGCTGCTCAGAGCTCCACCCAGCCTGGCCTTAAACACTTCCAGGGATGGGGCATCCACAGTTTCTCTGGGAAGTGCCTCACCACCCTCACAGTAAAAAATTTCTTTGTAATGTTTTGTCTAAACCTGCCCTCTTTCAGTTTGAATCCATTTCCCCTTGTCCTGTCACTCCATGCTCTTGTGTAAAAAGTTCCTCTCCACCTTTCTTGCAGGGTCCCTTCAGGCACCTNCGGGCGGACGGGCGGGCAGCGGTGGGCGCCGCCATGAGCTTCCTCATCGACTCCAGCATCATGTTCACCTCACAGGTACCCACCCCTTCCCCGCCGCTGCGGCGCGGCGCCTCCGGCCGGGAGAAGGGCGAGGGAACGGGGAGGTCCCGCCGCCGGCGGGCTTCCCTCTCCCTGCGCGCTGTCCCTCCCTGGGGGCGCGCGGGGGCGGTGCCTGGGGGCGCGCGTGCGCAGCTCCCCGCGCGGGGGGCGCGCGGACCCTCAGGGGGGGCCGGACCGAGCCGAGCCGCGTCGAGGCCAGCCAAGGNACTCCATGCTCTTGTGTAAAAAGTTCCTCTCCACCTTTCTTGCAGGGTCCCTTCAGGCACCTTAAGGCTGCAATTAGGTCACCCCTAAGCCGTCTCTTTTGCAGGCTGAACAATCCCAATTTCCTCAGCCTTTTCTCATAGGAGAGGTGCTCCACCCCTCTAATTAACTCGGTGGCCTCCTCTGGACTTGCTCCAACAGGTCCACGTCCCTTTTGTGCTGGGGACCCCAGAGAATGGTGTTCACCCTCCTAAGTCCACTTCTTTCTGTGCCGCGGACACCTCCTTCGGCCCGCCGGCCAGCAGCGGGTGCCCTTCCCGCGGCTGAGTTCCGAGGGGGCGGGCGAAGGGCTCGGGTTCCCTCAGGCCGCCGCTCCCGCCTTTCCCTCACACCGGGACCTCCGGCCTCCANGCGGGGGGCGCGCGGACCCTCAGGGGGGGCCGGACCGAACCGAGCCGAGCCGAGCCGAGCCGAGTCGAGTCCAGCCAAGGCGAGCCGAGCTTTGTTTAAATTTAAATCTGCGTTTCTCCAGTCGGAACAGACAGGGGAGCTCATCTTGTTGCTCTCTACTGAGTACTTGGTTTGTTTCTGGTATTCCTCAACAAGGCCGATCCTAGGCAGTTGGACCAGATGAAAATGAGTTTAAGCGGATCACAGAGGGATCTGATTTAAGCTTCTGAGCTGGTGTGAAAGTTTTTTTCTGTAGTGATGAGGGATGAGCCGAGGAAAGGGTACCTTTCCCCTCTCAGCAGCAGGTGGTTGTCTTAGACTTCAGTGCACAACCCTAATTCCTGACAGTTTTCAGGACAACTTTTGGCTGTTTCTTAGAAGAACAATGCTCTCCCATTTGAGAATGCTTTGGTTTTTGCTCACAACGTGCTTTTTCACTCTTGGTGGCTTGAGCATAGCTTTGGTACTGTTAACAATTCACCCAGAACAAAACCTCCCACTTTTTTGCTTTGAGTTCTAAGCTCTAACTTACCTAATAGCTTTTCTTTCATTCCTGATGGCAGCTTTGAATCTTCTCATCATCTTCAGCAGTACCAAGTTCGATATTCAGGTTGCTGCACGTAATTGTCAAATGCTCAAGATTTTGCTGACTTTACATGTCACATTCACCTGCTGCGTCTTAGAGTGTGAACTTCTACCAAAATGTCTTTCTGTGCTTTTGTACAGTCCCTAACACAAGGGAAGGCTAATACTCGTGTACAGTTTTCTGTTATTATTGTACTTACTTATCTCTTCATCTTTTTCTCATACTTCTTTTTGAAGAGTTTGTCTCTACCTTTTTCCTCCTTCCTACTCTTAAATGTGGAATTACTTTATGTAGATCTCATTTGCTTATCATACTTCTTTAACTTATGACCTGTAGATAGGAGGCTTATGAAATACCTTTCCTTTCTGCTAGCAGCTACTTTAAAGTCTGAAGTCCTTCTCAAACAAGTTCTGCCAGCTGTTACAAATCACTCATTCAACTTCATTCCTATTTCAGTTCTTTCAAGGCAGCTGTGTTTGATCTTCTTGCCCAGCATCCCAGGTATTCCTTGTCTGTAAATCATGTTAGCGTGTTACCTTTGCCATTGTGGTTACTCCTGATATGCAGGGAAGTAATCCACAATAATTCCTTTGTTTTTATCTTGGGAAGTTTCCCATCTCCACAGTAGGGTGGGCAGAAAGCTCTGGCCTTTTCCGTGTGCTCTGAGGAGATACACTGACTTTATTCCTTGATGTCTGACATACACTGACTTTTATCTTTGCCTTGGTCAAAGCTACTTCTGTAAAAAATACTGAGTATTTTCTGGATTCTCTTTTTGCTTGGGTTCTTTTAAATCATTATACTCCCTTTCAGCCTTTTGAGGAATAGATGGGACTACCCACGGGAGGCCTGACAACACAGTCCCCTTTTACTCTCTGAAGACAGGTAATTACAATTTTGGCCACCTTGTTCAATTTGTATTTATTTCATTTAAGTCATCAGCAAAACAGCTGTGATATTAAGTTGATCCCTTCAGGAGTGCGAAGAAACCTAAACAAATTTTGTCATGTGCTTTGACAGCCACTGAAATGCAAAGTGTTACTGGCTTTTTCTGCTTCCTCTGCCTTGTCCATGTGGCTTTTTGCAACTCCAGAATGGGGTTTGGGGCATTCAGCACTGCCTTTTCCCCACCTTGGACATTCTTGGAGCACCTTTCACCATTCTGTGTCAGTGTCTAACCAGATGTACTATAAAGACCTCTACAAAAAATTCACATGCGCTTCTAGTCTACAAGAAGCAGCAGATGTTTTTATAAAATTTGCTCATCCCTAGAAGATGTGTATGTGATGGACATTCAAGTGTTTGCTTTGCCTCTGTTACTCTATTTCCTTAAAAAACCCCGTATGCTTTAATTCTGTAGATTACAAGAGTGAAACAAGAATCAACAGCACAAAGGATTCTGGCAGGCTGAGGAATTGTGAGAACTTAGGAATACGGAACTCTGTTGTCTTGACTAGATCTTCCTTAAGGCCATAGCCTTTTGTGTCTGCTACACTTGGATATTTAAAATACCATTTTTTCCGTGGTACCGTGTCAAGTTTCAGTCTTTTGTGGATCTTGGGTACTTTGGCTTAGCTCTTTTCCTTCCATTTGTTTAATTTACAGTCAACAGCACAGTGGGTTTGTGTTTTGCAAGTTGCAGGATCCCAGTGTTAAGTGCTTCATCTCTTCTGCAGGTACTGTTCTTTGGATTTGGATGGCTCTTCTTCATGCGAAAGCTCTTCAAGGATTATGAGGTGAGAAGGAACCTTTCATTACAAGTCTGTATCTTAAAAATTACTCCCAGTTATAAAAATATTTTAAAAACCACATTTAGCCTTATTCCTCTCTTTAAGCCGTTTTATTTTATCTGCAACTACTTTCTTTTTAATCTCCTCTTGTGCTTCTATTTGAAAGACTCCTAGATATCTGAGGAAATGGATTCCTCTGTGGCCACTGAAAGTTTCCGTACTGGCTACTGTTGAATAAAATGAAATATGGAGGAGATGCAGGAGTAATAGGAAACTGTTTTGCCTTTTGCCCTAGTAAGCCTGCCTTACATAAAGTGAAATTTTTGAGACAAAATCAAATCCAGTGGTTAACTGTAGACTCGGTGAGATGTGCCCATTGTAGCTGCATTGGTTGTGAGGGTTGGATGGAATAAAAATGCCATTCTTTTATTTGTAGTGGGGTATGACATTGTAGTCTAGGTCAGAGATGGCCTAAGTGCAAGCCAAATTCAGACCCCAACAGTTTTTCTGATGTGGATTTTGTTTTTAAGTCTAAGGTTAATATCGAAGAGCTCTCTTAGCATATGAGTTTGCCCTCTGGTTTCCAACAGGCTTTTGGTTTCCTCCTAAGCAGATAAAGGGCTTGGTGCCTTGAAACAAGAGAGCCAGTTGTGGGCCATCATACATTGTGATTTGTTTGGTTGTCTGAGGGATATCAGGATGCCATTCCAGAAGTGTAAATGCCTGATGTCTCTGGATTGTTCTCTGCATTGCAGGTGCGACAGTATGTGGTCCAGGTGATCTTCTCTGTGACTTTTGCCTTCTCTTGTACCATGTTTGAACTCATCATCTTTGAGATTCTGGGAGTGCTGAACAGCAGGTGAGTCTAGGAGCCCACTGGGGACTGGCCTGCCTTGTGCTCTACAGCATCTTCAGTCTAACTTCCAAATTAATGGATTAGTCTTGGGCTGGGAAAATCATGTGAGAAAATGGTCAACAACTCAATGAAGATGTTTGTGCAGCAACATTTATTTGACAGAATATGGACTAGAAGCCATAAGCTTCCAATTTTCCATGGAATTGCTGGTAATGTGGTCTAGGTCCTTAGGGCAAAGCTTTAGCCTTTGACTTTCTCCATTTGTGAAGTCAAAAGAAATTATTTCTTTTATGGGAGTATTGTAAAGCTTCAGATCATGCTAAGAGCACTTTTCAGATGCTAAGCACTACAGAAACTTCAAGCACGAGTTTTTCTGTGGTGGTCAGAGCAGTGAGTAAGATGTGAACCTAACTGTGGAGGGAAAGCTAATCTGTAACAGTACAGGATTTGTGAATCAAAGGTGCATCCTCCCCTGACCATAGAGTGAGGACTTCCACATAAAGGAGATGTTAAAAACTGTCTGCTTTGGAAGTCAGTAGGAAAGAGAAGATAGAACAATAATGTGTGGAGGCTAAGTTGGATTTCTTCTTGTTCTGTCTCATCATACAAGTATAAGAGAGCAGTCAAAGGGATTGAAAGGCAAGAGGTACAGAACTGCTGAAAGGTAATGTTAGTTCTGTATGTTATTAATATGTGGGGCTGGTAGCCAGAGAGATCACTGACAAGAATGCTTTCATAAGCTTCAATAAAGGGCTAGACTTCAGTATAGATGAAAATGTTTGCCTCTGAATTAGTTAAGGAAAAGTGACAAGGATCCTTATAATTTCTTCTTCCCTGAGGCATAAAGAGAATATGAGTTAATATTGGGAATGGGACATGTATTTTTCCATTCAAGTGAAGTGAAAAGTCAGTTCAGCCAAGGTGAATCTCACCTGCATTTGACTACTCTCATTTGGTCAGAGGAGTATTGATCCTGTCGATCTACATATGTATTTATAAAACCTTGCTTTGCAAAATCTTGCAGATGGGACAATTCACTCTGAAGTGAAACATGCTGAGTTATCAACATTAAATATTTTTAGTCTTTTCAGTATAAATTCTCTCTTTTTTGACTCAGCTGTTCATTAGAAAATTAATTACTGCTTATACTTAGTTTTGATTTACTGTTCAACTGGATGAGCAGTTAGTCACATGAATCCTGCTGCAACTGGCATTAGTCACCATAGAAAATACAGTATTTGATAAAATACCCAGCGTGGTTTTCTGGATAGTTGTTTAGTTTGAAATACACATTCTTGACCTCTGTATTTAAAAATAAAACCATACAAAACCCCAAACCAAACAACTTCCCCTCCCCTACCCTAATAAAAACAAAAAAATCCAGAATATTCTGTATGCTAGGCCAATATTATTCGATGCTTGATGTAGTTGAAAAGATTTCACTGACATGCAATTTTCTTTGAGAAATTTGTTGTATTATGATATCGTGCTAATCAGTGTTTTGGCTTTATTTCAGCTCTCGCTATTTTCACTGGAAGCTGAACCTGTGTGTCATTTTGCTCATCCTGGTCTTCATGGTGCCCTTCTACATTGGCTACTTTGTTGTGAGCAATATCAGATTATGTGAGTATTTGGTTTGTGGTGGGGGAGCTGCTCATTTGAGACTAGGAATACAAATGAGAAATAATTTTGGTCACTGTCCTCATGGCTCCCTCCTTCCCCTGGCTTTGTTCTGGCTAAATAACTTCTCTTTGGAACTTTATGCTTTCTCATGAACCATTCATTGAACAGTCAGGAAATGCTTTACATGACCCCAGCAAATGCTGCTTTTCTTCGTGGGTTTCAACAAAGTCGAGCACTTCAGAGTAACATTACTGGGATTTGTTCCTTTGCAATTTTAAGCTTGAAGCCAAACTCTGCAACCCTTGGCAAGGCTGTGTTATTCTGCTAGGGGGCAAAAGAAATGAGGTAGAGAAGCTCAATAAATCACTCATGAAGCAGAAAAGCTCAATAAATTACTTTTGCTTTTTTTGCGTCTACTGTCTGGATGAGGCCTCATCCATGGGCTAATGGACACTTAACCCTTGAGCTGTTGATACTCATTGCTCTTTTGTGTGAAGCTCAGGCACGTAGGTTGGGAATATTAAATGTGTAGTTTTGCCATGAAGTCTTTAGGGTTCATGTTCAAGGTCACACAAGAAAGAAGCAGCGAAGTGGTCCCACAGTGGAGCCTTGTGGGAAAAAGCCCAAGTGCGTCCCTGCAGGAGCTCACAGAAATGGTGGTCTCTCAACTGGCTGCATCTGTGGGATGTGCAGGGGTGCACGCTGCAAGCTGCAGCTCTGTAAGGTGACACCTGCTTTGGCCACTTGTGCTCAAAGTAGCATTTAGATCAATGTAGAAATTTTGCAAGGTATAAAAAGCTCTAAAGGAAGAACCTGTTTTAAACACTCCCTTTTTCCTCTCCATTAGTGCACAGACAGAAACTCCTTTTTGCGTGTGTTGTGTGGTTGACGTTCATGTATTTCTTCTGGAAGTTGGGCGATCCATTTCCTATCCTCAGCCCAAAACATGGTGAGTTTCATTTTCTTGCTGATTCCTTCCCCCCTGCAAATAGGCTTTGTTATCTCACTTTTATCTTGGAGCTATAATTATCTCAGCTCTACAGTTGAGACTGTAGAAAGTAGTTCCTGCAACTGGGGGTCTGCTGTGCTTTGAATCTGCAGTGTGAAGGTTATCAGACTGACAGAAATGCGTAGATACATCTGGATTATTTTCATTAGTTTTCTTTCAGTACCGCAGGAAAACTTGAAGGAAGTAAGTCAACTATGTAAGGACAAGGTGTACTTTTGAGGATGCAGAAACTTTATGTCCACAAAAAGTTGATCACAATTTTTATTCACTTATTTCTTTCTATTGTGGAGACTAAACCTAGTTTATTTAAGAAGCAGATGAACAATCACTCCTTCATTGACTTTTTTTCAGTCAGGTTTTTCTTTTATGTGACTGAAACCAGATGAGTTTAGCATGAGTGGCTATGCAGTTGACAAAACACAGCTGTGTGCCTAAACACCAGAGCTGCACAGACTGTAGCCAGCAACAGGCCTGGCAGTTGTGCTGGCTGTGGTGCAGATTGCTGCTCTGCCTGAGCCCAGAGGCTGTGCAGTTGCACGGAACTGGAGTGTGAGTTGGTAAGTCCTGCTGGATGCCAGTGTTATTTGTGTGCAGAGTTAGCTTGGGTATCTCTGTTGTGGTCCTGGAACCAAGAATATTTACCGTGTGAAATTACTGTGTGCACTCGGGCTAGTTTGGGTCCAGCAGAGTTTGTTAGCATGTGCCTGGCTGTGCCGAATCTTTGAGGCACCTCAGTGTGGTGAAGGATTAGAACACCATAGAACCAGATTATTTGTCACCTGTGTTTCCTGTGTAACTTATATCAGCCTTACATTTTCCCTGCAGTGGGAAATTGCTTGTATATTGTGTCCAACAGGTGAAATTCATTCTGTTTTACTGAAATTGGTGAATATGTCTGTCTTCATACATGGTGCTCAGCTTAGTCCTTCTGTTCTGTTGGAAGCTGCATGACTCTGTACCCATATGAGTTGAAGGATACTGACTGGTGGAGGTTCTGCTCACCCTTTCGTCTGTGATCATAGAAGTTTCCAAGAGAAGATGTGTGTTTGTGTTTTGTAATTGTGTGGTTTGTCTCTGAAGTGTAGCAGCTGATACATAGTGCAGATCCCTCTGCCCAGTGTTCCATTGCCAAGAAAAACTTGTATCCACTGTGAGTTGCAGAAGGTGTGTGAGTTGGCAGAAAGGAATAACCCAGTGGGAACTTAGCCATAGGATTTATGTAATCCTCTTGAGGTCACCAAAAGGTTCTGAGAGACTGTGTAAAACCTGCAGATTTCCAGAATGGGTAGTAGTTTTCTGTTTTTAACTGTACTTTACAGGGTGCGATACCTCCACTTAAGAATTGTACAGTGCCATATCCTACCAGGTATAGACATATGGTTAGAGCAGTGGATTCTACATGTTTATTCCCTGCTGTATTGTTGGTGTGCTGTTGTTCTGCATGTACAGACAAGGCTGCTGTGGGTTTCATCAGGGAGTGGAGACCCAATTCAGGCGGGTGAGGATGGGGATGGCAGTGTCCTGCAGCTAGGAAGTGCACCCTTGATCAAGGGCTCCCCTGGTTTGCAGCTTATTTAAGAGACTTGGGTTTGGGAGCTTGTGGTAGAAGGAAGGTTATGCTTAATGACACAGCAGTATTTTAATAAAGCTCTTACCTTTATGTGAGTTGATGGAACATTCATTCACTTTATGTGACCTGGTCACAAGAGGGTTGCTGTGAGTTTCATGGGGAAGCATTGCTCTAACCAGTGGATTGTCATGTCATTTTGAAGGCACCTCTTTTTTAAGTGCTGCAGTCTGACAGTGTGTGGGGCAAAAGGCCAGCGTATTGTAGCACATTCTGTAGCTCCTGTAAATCTCTGTGCAGCTGCACATGACTGGGTGTCTCGGTTTCCCTTTGTGAAGTCTTTTTGCCTTGTTTTCATCATTTATTCCACTTCTCTGAAGCATTAAATGTGGCTTGGCGCTCGGCCATCTCAGCTTTGCAATCGTGTAAGCTCCAAATGTGCTGTGTGTGGCAGCTGCTCTGTAACCAGCTCCCTAAAAAGTGAATGGTGTTTACTACACATGGCACTGTGTCCTGGGAAGACAGGTTGAGGTCTGTGTTTAAGAATAAATGCAGCTTCAGTGCTTGGTGATGGTTACAGCAAAGGCTTGATGTTCACGTTGAGTTACATGTTAAGAGTCCACTTGGTGCTCAGGTAGAAGACCTTGTTGGGGGTCCCCTCAACGAAGTGTTTGTGTCAACCAGATGAATACTGAACAACCAGGAGCAGCTTAAGCTTCCCAACTCCACTGTTGTACAAGCACAACAAAATGTATAATTTTTGACAATTGCAGAAATGTCTTCATGGAAGACACTCATTTATAAGTGCCTGGTGGATGATCTGTGTTCCCATCTCAGCAAAAGGCAAACAAATTTTATTAGTTTGGTCCCAAAATATTGACTGTTAGTCCTGTCCACATATCCATTTATTTGTCTTAAGTTTCTTAATATTTTCTTCATTTCCCCATCCCTGTTTCTAAGCATGGTAGTATGATTTCTGAGGGAGACTTCCTACCCTTTCTTTTCCTAGTCCCTGTCTGTCCTTGCTGTTACCTGGGGTCATTGCAGTGGGAAAGCAGTCAGATTAATTAAGCAGCTCTGTGTTGTGTTAGGAAGGCACCAAGTGTGGAGCAGAGTGAAGAGAGCAAGGTTGCTGATGCCATGTTTTTCCCTCCCTCAGGAATCCTGTCTATAGAACAGCTCATCAGCCGCGTTGGTGTGATTGGGGTGACACTCATGGCTTTGCTGTCAGGATTTGGGGCTGTCAACTGTCCATACACTTACATGTCCTACTTTCTCAGGTAACTGCAGCCTTGTGAAATACTTGTCCAGTTTTTTAAGATTACTTTTCTGCTTTTCCCTTGGCATTGTTTCAAGTTTTTTGTTACCTTTTTTCTGAATCTAGCTATTGTCACGTCTGCATGCTAGAACCATTTCCACTGCTGCTGCATATTCTCCTTACACAGGCTTTTCTCTTCTTTGTCTCATGGGCATGTGCATATCTCCTCTGAAATGGGGTAGCAGGTCTAATTGGGGGGTCTTTATTTTGCAGGAATGTGACAGATGCAGATATTCTGGCTCTGGAGCGACGACTCCTTCAGACTATGGACATGATTGTTAGCAAGAAAAAAAGGTGAGAGGACAACAGTAGCATGAAATTATATATGTCAAGGATTTTCAGTCCATATGGTTTGAAATCTCAGTTGGGTTGAGCTGTGTGGTATTTTGTTCTGGCCTGATCCATGACTGTTTTTAACACTAAGTAGTGCCCTTTGTGACTGCAGTGGCACAGGTTAGGCTTCCAAGACCGTGTGTAACTCTCTGCTGGCAGCATAACTGATCTGTAGGATGGGCACCTTTCTCTCCTGCAGAGTCAGCGACCCTTAGGCCACTGCAGCTGGCGCTTACTGGTGGTTTCAGGACAGAAAGTGGTTTGTACGTATGGTGGATCCTGGTCAAAGCTGAAGGAGGATAGTGAGCTGGCGTGGACACGTCTATATTCTTGCAAATAGCAAGGTTTATGTTGGGTAAATTTTGGAGAATTCCAAAACACTGCTAATGTGGATATACTTTAGTACGCAAGTGTGCTATCAGAACTCTGCTGGCATTGGTTTAGCTTATTCCATGTACCCCAAGCTAAAAAAACCCTGCTTTCAGAAGCAATGTAATCTGATCCACACTGAAAAGATTTTTGTCTGCTGTTGCAAATAATATTTCATGTCTTCCTAATAGTGCAGAATAAATCCAGTTACTGGAGTCACTTCAAAGGTTTGACTGTCTGACACTGAGTTCTCACAGCAGTCTCCCAACCTTTACCTTTCGTATCCTAATGTTTCAATGGAACCTTTCAACGTGTGCAGGGAGCTTTTAGATAGTCTAACCTTGCCAAGTTTTATCACCATGTATGTATCTGCTGATCAGTATTAGCTGATGGAAGTGTAGTTAAAGCATAACCTCCTTCCCCTTTGAAAATGTTAAGTGGTGAACAACTGTTAACTCTGCATTTGTGGTCATGTGTGAGATGGTAGGTAGTGAGAGAATTTAATTACTCAGGTGTAGTTGATTTAATTGACTGGAAGCACACTAAGAGACTGGCTTTGGAGTTAAAAGATACCATATAGTGCTGTTTCTGACTCTGCTCCTTTGTTTTGTACAGTGTTTTGGGACCTCTGGTCCAGGGAGAGTGATTTTGGGGTAAAAGTAAGATGCCAGAGGCTTATAACTAACTAGCACTTTCTTGCCTTCCTATGGCCAGGAAATCTCCTGAATATAGGAACTTCCTAACCATTATGAACCTATTCCTAACCATGTATTAATCACTTGGGAATTATAATGAAACTCATGTATATGTTTAAAAAAACCCATCAAAAAACCCAAAACAAACTGCAAAACTAGGTAGTCTCAGAACTGTGCAAGAAATAGCAGAAGCTTGAGTTCTGTAGATTTTGTTCTCTTTTTTGCTTTGACAGGGAGCACTGGCTTGCATGATTGGATTATTTGTTTATATAAAGCAGAATTAGAAAAGTTAGATATGTATCAGTCCAAATGCAATCCAAATAATTGGTAGAACTAGTGGAAATAGCAGGATTTTCCAGTGTAGGGTAAATGCTACAGTTCCATAAATTGTCAGGGACTTGCTGGCCACCTCCTCAATATTACTGATAGTTCAGAACTTATCTGTGAGCACACAAGTTATAAGGCAGTAGAACATAAAGCTTTTTGTTTTCTTTGCTGATCCTGACATTTCTTCTCATGCCAACCCTTATTCATGCTGGCTTCCTAGTCAGTAGGAGATAGTTGGTGAAGGTTGTTTGCCCTGATGGTTTTTGCACAGTAATCACTTTTCTCTCCTTCCTGAGCACAATCAAGTAAAGCCTTATGGAAAATCACCTCTAAAGCTGTCGGATTCTTTATACTCATCCTTGCAGGTGTGACGTAACTAAACCTCAGGTTTGAAATGCCAGCATTCTGTGACGGCATTGCTTCATTTGGATCATGAAAGAGTCAGATCAGCTGATTGTGACACACAAATATCATGTAACATCATTACCAATCTACGCAAACAGAGTGTGTGGGGTTTGCCTGTGGAAACCCTCTGTGAGGTCTCCAGAACTCCTGGCTGCTTTGTGGATACAGAGATCCCTGCCACCTCTCAAGAGCAAAGATTTGCCTTTGTGTATCTGCAGCCTTGTGCTTCACCTTGAATTGCTGCGTTTTGCTGCAGTGCTGTGGATCATTTGGGATGGACCATGTGAATCCATGTACTGTGAAGAAAGCAAGGATTAAAAATGCATTTCTTACATTCGGCAGCTATCAGGATTCCAAGATTTCGTTATTTGTAGTCTGTGGCCATATATGCTTTTATGTGTATGTGGGGTGCCCCAAGGATGTTCCTTTTTGCTGATGTGAAAGGAATGATGGAATGATTTTTAAAATTTTTATTCTAGTACACTGTTTATTAACAACCTTGAACAGGGCTCGGTGCCAAATGTACCAATGCTGGCTGCAGCTACCAGAAAGGGACTAAACACCACAGAATCGTGGATCATCCTGAGAATCCTGTGAAGAGTTTTCGGCTTAGGAATGGATAATTTGCTCACAAATTTCAGTGGGGAGAAATGTGAGGGAACGAGACCAGAAGCCAACACTGCTCGTGGGGATTATGCTGTGGTGCGCATGGGAGTGTGAGGGATGATACGCAGCTGCTGCTGGAGTGTTGGAATTAACTTCAGGAGTCACATTCAGATTGCCTGAAGCATCCAGTGGTTCAGTCCAAGAATGGATTTGTGTGTTTCTGCTTTATAACAGCTTGTCATGCAGTCCAGCAGTGAGTGACAGCGTATCAGAGGGTGCTCTGCACACCATCCAGAGCTCATAGCTGCATGGAAAAGGCGGATGTGCAGCGATAAAGAGGAGGTGTCCAAGGGGAGAGAGGTGCATGAGAAGTCGTCTAATTCCTGAGCTTGAGATAACACGGCCGTGTGTTTGAGGAAAGGAAAGCAACTAATCATATGACTGAGAAATCCATTTGAATTCTTATTTTTAACTAGGTTTAAACCCCCCTTTAGGATTGAAACAGGATCTTGAATGGAAGACTTTGGGAAGTGTCTCATTGAATCTCACTTGATTAGATCTGGGCTCTACTCCAGAGCTAATCAGGATAATTTTATGTAGTGAGATTGGCGTTTAGGGGAGGAAAAAAAAGGGTCATCTGTTTTCAGTGAATTTAGTTTAACAGCATCTTCTAAGAAACTGGTGGATTTTTTTTTTCTTTTTTTTTTGTTTTGATTTTTCATAAAAATATTTTATTCCTAAGGACTGTGTTTTCTGTTCTTTCAGGATAGCAGTGGCTCACCGGACGATGTTCCAGAGAGGAGAAGTTCATAACAGACCCACTGGCTTTTGGGGAATGATAAAAAGTGTTACAACATCTGTTCCTGGCAGTGAAAGTATCCTTCATCTGCATGCTGGCACCTGCCTTGGGAGGTGGATCCAGCTTTCTTTGTTTTGAAAGGTAGAATGTTAGTTGGGACAGTTACAAAGCGTTTGTGTTTCAACCCATTTCAAGTCTAATGTCTCCTGGGAAGTTTGTTCTCCAGCACTCTCTGACCTTTTGCCCAGGGCTTGGGCACAGTTTTACTGTGGCACAGTCAGAAGTTTTATGTTTCTGCCCTGCTCTATAAATGTGCTGTTGCATCACCACGGCTGAGGTGTACAGCGGATCAGGGGACAGATATGCACACTTACCACAGAATCATAGAATGGTTTGAGTTAGAAGGGACCTTAAAGATCATCCAGTTTCAATCTTCCCTGTAGAAGGAATCTGTTGGGAATTACAAGGGTCTGTACTTCTTTAACAGAGTTGCTTACCAACTATTTCTGTCAGACCACTTGAAGTGTGCATTTTGTATATTTAAGGCTGAGGACTCTTCTTCCTCTCCTTTCCCACTAGCTGTTAAAATCAGAATTTGGCTATTTGACAGACTCTTCATAGTAATCAGTAATCTCTTGGAGCAGTTACCCAGCAGTTTTGTTTATGAAGATGATCTGAGATGACATATTGTGAGGTGCGCTTCAGTGGCAAGGGACACTGATCAAAGTGCAGCAGCAGTTTTTGAGAACTCTGATTCTATTCTGTGATGTGTTTCCCAGGCAACCTTATAAAGAGTTTGTGGCATGAAATAAATACTCTAAATACTCTGTCCTGCCTACCTCCTTAAACTGGAGTAGTGTGCACCATGTACATCCTTGAGATTTCTTTGGTGCTGTGTTAATGAGGAGCATGAGGACTGAATGAAGAAGCTGATCTGGATCAAAAAAGAGACCAAACAATTAGATGTCCAACCCCTTGGGCTGAAGGTGGGGAATATTTTGTTTTAATTAAGAATTTGTGATGTGTTCTAGCCTTGACTATGCTGGTTTGCCAGATCTGTCCCTTATCCAGCAAGAAGTGGATGCCCTGGAAGAACTGAGTCGGCAGCTTTTCTTGGAAACTGCTGACTTGCATGCAACAAAGGTACACAGCAAGTAACTGCCCAGATGGGTGCTGGGAGGTCAGAGTAGTTGGAAAGAGAACATCTGCTATGAGAAATTGAAACCTGTTCAATAGGTAAATGGTGAATGCAGTGGAGTTCCTTTAGCTTTGGGGCTGGATGACAGTTCCCTTCCTGTTCACCCCATCCTTGAGTTTGCCCTATTGGCCCCATAACCATTCACAAGCTTATGAATTAACACTTAGGAGTTCAGAAACATTTTTAATTAAAAGAATTAAAAGATACAGAAATTAGGGCTGTGCTTGCTACTGTTGGTGCTCATTACAATTTTATATTGTGGGTGATTGTGAAAATGACTCGTTTTCTATGTTCTACTCCCTCTCCCTCTTTTTGTATTTCCAGGAGAGAATAGAGTATTCCAAAACTTTCCAGGGGAAATACTTTAACTTTATGGGTTATTTTTTCTCCATCTATTGTGTCTGGAAAATCTTCATGGTATGTAAATACTTGATTGCATTTTTTGTGGATGTATGCAAATATCATACCCTGTGTGCAGTTCATTAAGTTATGCTCTAGTTTCATTAAAATGCAGAAATTCTGAAAGAAACTGGCTCTTGGTTGAAATAAAGCTCTGGATCAGTTTTTTCTATGGCATTAGACTAGTAATTCTTACATGGATGTGTTTTGTGCCTTCTTAGACAATCTGACCACCCCGTGGCCTTTCCTTGGTGGTACAATGGATGAGTCATGCATGAGCCTCACATGTGCAAGTGAGAAATGCTTTTGCCTTTTTGCTTGGATGTAAATCCATTTCTCTTGCAGGCAACCATCAATATTGTGTTTGACCGTGTGGGGAAGACTGATCCAGTCACAAGAGGAATTGAGATCACTGTAAATTACCTGGGAATCCAGTTTGATGTGAGCCTATTAATTCTTACCACCTTTTCAGCAATTCTTATCTAAATAAAACCATCCTGCTGCTAGGGAGAAAGTGATAGACTCTGAGAATGTGGCTTTGGCTTTTGACTTACTGAGGAGGAAGGGAAAATGCACAATGAACGTTGCCTTCATACTGATTTTGTGCTGAGATGGTGATGTGGTCTTGCCAGAGAGGCAGAGGTTTGTGGTTTTTGTGTTGGAGAAACGGAAGCACTTTAGACAACCTGCTTAGATTAATACATTCAGCTACAGAGTAATTTTGATTGCTTATGCAAATAGTTGTTCTGTCATTTACACTTTTGAAACATATTCCTGTGAAAATGAGGTTCTTTGTGATTGGTAAAAACGAAATCTCCTTCTCTTGTGTTTGGAGTAAACAGTTGCTAATACATTTGTGAAAATGTCTCTTACATAAACCTGTCTACAATGGATATCTGTACACTTAGGAGAGACAAAGACCCTGAAGAATTGGCAGCTATACAATGTGGTGTAAATGAGGTTAGTGTTAAAGTTTTAACTGTGTTCTTCTTGTCAATACAGGTCAAATTCTGGTCTCAGCACATTTCCTTTATTCTTGTTGGAATAATCATTGTTACCTCTATTAGAGGGTTGTTAATCACACTTACAAAGGTAAGAACCAAGACTCCTAAGTGGTTTTACACAGAGAAATTCATTATGAGATCTTTACCTTTAGATGGAACAAATACTGTATAAACTTTCAATATGTATTTATGTTTAAATGTTTGAATATAGATTCTTGCAAGAGGGAGGAAGGTAGGAAAAATACCTTTTGCAGGATATTTTCCCACTCAGTCTCTGTTAGGAAGGGACCTAGATGTTAAGTAAGATGCTAAATGTAAGCAAGGGTTCAAAATGATGATGTAGAAAAGGCTTAGTAAGGTTGATGAGATGGTGATTAAAAGCACTTGGATTACTTAATTGAACATGCTGGTAGTACTGAAAGGCATTGACTCAACAGACGTGTGGCTCATTGACTTGACCTGGCCTTCGGTACTAATGCTTAAACTTCTCTGAATTGTTTTGTGATTTTTACCACAAGGTGCAACTGGCTGGGGGAGATTGGTGTTTCAGACTAGGGTTTATGAAAGTTTGAGTTTTATGAAAGTAGGCTACAGGTAGCCCTCTAGAATGTATGGTTTTGATGAGTTTTTTTAGATGAAAAGGTATTGAATGGTATGTACCTTTCACACTGTCCTAAGGAACATCAGAATTACCTAACTGTTTATTTCCAATGGTTTTTTCCCCTAGTTCTTCTATGCCATTTCCAGCAGCAAGTCCTCCAATGTTATTGTTCTGCTGTTAGCACAGATAATGGTGAGTATGGAGAGCTGTGGGTGTTGCCCTGGGTTTTTTGCTAAAGCTTTGTTTTTTGTAAGCCTTCTGTTTTTAACCTTAGAGTCAGATTTTTCTCACACAGTTATGTAAATAGAGCCGATGTTTACTTAAGTATTGGAATGTGTATAAGAATAATGTAGTGTCAATAAACCGTCGTCATTTGCTTCTTTCTGCTGAACCTAACAGGTGTCAGAGCGTCTTATTGTGTCCCCTCGGACACACTGTGGGCACACCCCGTGTGCATTTGTGCATGTAGACCTGTTTGTGTGGGTACAAACACATAACAATATCTTCGTGTGCTGCCCCCTGTGAGCCACAGAGCCTGAGGTGAAGCAGTAACTGTTGTCCCTGTTTTCACTTCCAGGGAATGTACTTTGTGTCATCAGTGCTCCTGATCCGCATGAGCATGCCTCCGGAATACCGCACCATTATCACGGAAGTCCTGGGAGAGCTCCAGTTCAACTTCTACCACCGTTGGTTTGATGTGATATTCCTAGTTAGTGCCCTGTCCAGTATCCTCTTTCTCTATTTAGCACACAAACAAGCCCCAGAAAAGCATATGGCCCTCTGAGACGGAACTGCAGCCATGCACTGCTCTCTGTTCTGTCAGCTGCACTGCTGCAACTCCTGTGGATTGCAGAACTTGGGGAGACAGGACTGCTCTGTGTGTTCTGGCTCTCTGAACCTCCACACGTGTCATCATCAAGCTCCGTGGCTCATTTTCTTCAGTGCCACTGCTGGAAGGGACGGGGGTGTGTGTATTGAACTTGAAACAGTTCATTGCCAAGCAATAAAAGCAGTCCTGGGTACGCCACTATCCAGGGCCATCACAGCTTGTGTGGTAGGCGGGCTGAGGGAACAGCTCCTACTGTTGTTGGAATGATGACTGGTGTTGGAACAACATCTTCATACAAGGCACCAAGAAATGTGATTTTTCTTTTGAAAATCAACTCATAATTGGGATTTGGAGGACGGCAATTCTGGAATTGAATGTTTGAGTCTGTGGAATTAAATAAGCTTTTGTAATACGCAACCATCACAGTTGTTTTTTGTCAGTCCCAAAGATTTGGCTGGACTTGAGCTAGAAGGTGGTTAGGATTTGCTGTCTGCTGGAAGTGGAGTGGAGAGAACTTCATTTCTGTATGTAGTGTGTATCACTAGTACCTACTGTCCTTATCGACTGGAGATTTGCTTTGTCTTACTGAGTGTCAACTTTCTTTTCTCTCCCTGCATAAGTGCAACTGAGGGTTTGGGTTCCTCTTAGCTAGAGTTCAGTGTAAAGTCAAAGACCACTGCCATGCCTTGTTTACATTGTATGTTACAAATTTTATCCGTGTGACTTAAACTTGGTCATGTTCCCATGACCACTCTCTGAGGCTTTGTTTGTTTTATAATTGTTCTGGAACATAAATTGTAGGTGGTGAGGGTAAGACCTGGAGGGGGGGAAATAACCACTCTAAACAATTTATTTCTGTATTATCTTTGGTGTACAACAAGGAGGCAAAGTGTACAGGAGCAGTATTACAGAATCATTTATGCCACATTCAAGGCAACGTGGTGGTGACTTGGGGTTAGACAAACGTGCATGACTGAGTTACGTACACTAGTCTAATCCACAGCTGTATGCAGAGGAGAGAGAATAGTGATTAAACATCTTGAGATGTGAATTACAAAGTTAGCTTAATGTTTGAATGAAATTTCTGCAATGTTAGCAGGAAAAAGGATCATAATGCACAGAGTACCTGGGCTTACGTCATTCCAGAGCAGCTGTACTGCTGTAAGCAAAGAGATGCCACGGAGATGGAGTTGATGGACTTGGATTAGTGAGAGAGCTGCTTTTCCTGGGAGATGGGGAGAAATCAATTGCTCTTTATTAAGAGCTTATCCTTAAAATGCTAAGATGCTTACGAATCTATAAAACATTGCCAGCTTCTGCTGCAGGACACTTAATTATAAAGTTGTAGTTCTTTAAGCCTTTTCAGAAGTGAGTGACTGAGTGCCCACTTCACGAGGCAGAAAGCCAGTGGAGCACAATGGCAGAGTGTTAAATGGATGCAAGTTACACCAAAGTGTTTATTGCAGCAAGAGTTTGCATTCCTTTATAGCTCCGGCACTCCTTGGAACAGCCAAGTTCTGAGAGGTGGAATAGTAAAGAAGAGCTGAAAAAAAGATTTGGAAGGTTTCTTTCTTGTTGTTGTTGGCATAGTTTTGTCTCTTCACAACTTTGTGTCATCACTGTTGTCACCGTCAGCTCTTGTGGAGGCAGCTGAATGTGAGGAGGAGGATGAGTCTGCCTGCAGAGGAGTAACAAATACGTTGTAATTATTTTGAGTTTGTAAACATGTTTGATAGTCTGCACTGTTGCAGACTCCTATTTTCATCTGCAGTAATCACACACTTGTTTAGATGGCAGAATGAAACAGCAAATACAATTTTTGTTGTTTGAGGGCTTTTCTGGTTAAGTACATTTTGAAAGAAATTTGTTCAATAGAGGGTTCCTATTGTTGAATTCCCATATCTGCTCAATTTGAACACAAAAGTAGTGGTAACTTCTGCAAAATGCAGCTTGGGGACTAAGAAATTATTGAAAAAATTTGCAGGTAAGGCTAATGAAAAATAAATGGGAAACAGTATTGGTCTTACCTTGTCTGTCTCTCTTGTGTGATCAGAAAATATGCATTTTAATATTTCAGGCTGACCACACAGTGGGTTAAAAGTGTTTCAGGAAGTAATACCTTCCTGCTTTTCTAACTTTAGTCGTGCTTCAGATTCTAGTGGCATGAAGTAAAATAATTTCAAATTAGCACATTGCCTAGAAAATGTCATCATAACCTATCAGTTGCTCTTCCTTCTCCAAAATGATCCATTTTGAAATATTTCATGCAGTTTTCACAAACATTGTTTATGTTTTTGGTGTATTTAAGCACTTCTCCCTGCACTTCCACAATTGAATTGCCTGTTTCCTATCATCATTAGGGATTATTGTATTTGGATTATCTTGTTCCATAAAATCTCTTGTATGTGCATTCTTTGTGTGATTTAATCTTGCATTAAAGATACTCACCTGTATTTCGTGTGGGGAAAAGAAGAGTTGTTGGTGATAATTAGCAGCTTTCTTTGTAATAACTTGCAAAAATCCAGGCTCAAGTTAACAAACCTAGCTCTGGAAAACATACTACCTGAAAAAAAACTTCTTATCCTATCCCGTGTGTGATCCCTCACCATCTGCCTAATGCAGGATTACTCACCCTTTCCCTTGGCTCAGGTGAGTTTCTCTCTGGCTCTGATGGATGGTTTTCTGTGTAAGCAGGAGGCTCGGAAGTGTCTGAGTCTGCCATGGAGGCTGTGATGGGAATGTTTTGGCCTTGGAAGTACCTGTAAGCATCTTTGCTGCACACCAGCAGCGTCAGTCTGTCCCCACTGCTCTGGATCCTTGCCACCACTTTGTCGTAGGATTCCTTGGTCACATTCACTCCGTTCACTTCCACCAAGAAGTCGTCGTTTTCCACACCTGCTCTGCCAGCTGGCCCCTGGCTTTTTACCTGCAGAGGGGAGTTCAGAGCAGGATATTGCATAAAACTTGGAAAGATCCATTTACAGCTGAGGGTTGGCTCTGTTACTGCTTTCCCTAGAGAATGGTGCAGTAAGCATGCGGAAGGGGAGATTTGTGGGGCAGGAAGGAATTCGGACAGGCAATGGGCCCAGATATAATAAACATGGAGCCCATCAGTTTGAGATTTTAAGATGCATCCTGATCTTGGTAGACTTACGTTATAGGAATGTGGCATGGTAGAACCATGAAGACAGGTAGAAAAACAGTTTTCTAACTATTTGCAGGTCTCTGTCCAATAACTTCAAAGTTTAGTACAGTTCACAGATGCCTTAGTAATGAGTGGAACCCCTCCTCTCAAGAAAGCTGTAATTACAGGTGTAATTTGGGACAGCAGGAGTTTGGCTTGTACCAGCTGTGGAATTGAGAGAAGGAGGGTAGAAATAGGGCAAAGGTATCTCTCCTATAACTAAGCTGTTCTACAGTAAAAATCAGTTCTGTCTAAAATACTAATTCTAATGTGTGAGACTCATGACTAAAAGCAAAAATTAGGCAAAAGCTGAATCCTCACTAGACGTTTAACAGAATGAGGAATATTTTCTGGTGCTCATTTTTTATCTTGGGACAACAATGTCAATCTGATAAACAACTCTAGCTCTTATCTGAGAGCATTGGAGAAGAGACTTTTGTGGCTTTTCTTGTATTTGTTTGGAGGAGGGAAGGGAGGAAGCTGTCCAACAAACTACTTGAGCTTCTCCTTGCTCCTCATTCTTCATTAGTACCTCATTGATGAACAATCCAGGCTTGTTCTTGATCATATTTAAACTGAAGCCAAATCCATTAGGTCCTTTCACCATCTTGCAGATCCTTGGCTTGTGGTTCACTTTCTGCTCAGTGTGGAACTCCACTCTTTCCTCCATTTTAGCTGGAATTGGATCCTGTGCTTTGTAGTAGTATGAGAAAGGGGAAATTTGAGCCTGAAAAAAAGTGACAAAACTATGTTAAAATAAAAACCCCTGTTGTGAAATGTGTTTCAGGCTCTCACGCTCCACATACTCCGTTTGAAACTGTTAATGACTCAGACTTGAGCTGCAGTGGAGAACTCTTCCCTATTAATTTCTGGCTGTGTGGGAAACTACAATGTTAATCTGTGTGAGAAGGAAATCTTGTTATTCATAAATGGTTACACAGCCATGTAGCTCTGAATTTGCTCTCTTAACAGCACACCTTAACCTTTCTTGTGATGTGTTTGAATTAAGAACTGTTCCAATATTGTCTACAAAAATCAGGAAGAGGCCAAAGATTTGGATGTTTAGTGACTTTCTGTGCAAGTGTAAATAGAGTTGCTGAAATACAGGGGTATCTTAGACATTTCCTGCAAGTTGAAAAGTGTCAGAGCAGATTAACTGTTTCATTGTGATAAAATATCAATTCCTAGCAGTAGTTTGCATTTTCTTACCAGTTTATACATGCTGTCAGTTTCCTTATCCACCACCAACAGGGAGGTTTTTGCTTCAGACTGCTTAATTTTTCCCACTACGCTTTCATGATCCAGCCCTTCCACTCGCTCGCCATTGACAGCCACTAAGATGTCATTGTCTTTGAGACCTGCCATGGCTGCTGGGCTTCCAGAATTAACATCTTTGATTACGTGGTCTAAGAGAAGAAGAGGAGAAAGATTGCTGTGAAGGCAGAGCTTGGTGAGTTTTCAAGACTTTAAAATGCATGGCAAGAGGAAATGGTCAGAATTGCGCTTCAGGTTGAGGCTGTTTTCCCTGAGGATTCCTCCTAGATGGCCAGTAAGAAGCCAAAGGGAATGAGGGCTGCAAACATCATATAGGAGGAAAGGTACAGCAAATGTCATGGTCTGTGTGTTAGCTTGGTTCTTACCACCAGTATTTTGTTCCATCCGTAGATAAAATCCATAACCACTATTTCCTTTCTGGATCTCAATTAGTCGTGGTTTGAGGGGAAGCAACCTTAGGCTGGCGCTCTCTTTGCTCAGTGCCATCCTCTGGCTTGTGAAATAGCGGTCTGTTTCTTCATTTGAAAGTAGAAACATAACATGATTTTCAGACTTCTTTACCTGTGACAGCACATGTACAGTCTCAGATGTCGCCCCTTGAACAGCAGGTGGGAATTGCAGGTACTTTGGTAACTGGTGCACTGATACATAGCAGGGGCTGGGTGCTGTTAGTCCAGGCCATGCTACTATAAATTGATTTTTGCTTCCCGCCCCTCCAGTCAGAATTTTGGACCATGACAGAATCAGGGGCATGTAATATATGAGGAAATTTTTAATATTTCATACTGTGTTCCTAACCTGCAGGGTGGAATGCAAATGACCTGTGGAGGGCTATGGGGTTGGCATACAGTGCTATAGAATCCAGTGAGCCTCCATAGATAGTACTTGGCTTTTCTAGGTGTGGAGCTTTATAGACTTGCTGTGCCATCTATACCACTATTTTAGATTACAGTGACAGCAGTCAAGTTTCTGTCACCCCTGGTCCTCTTCTGTTCCCCTGTATTACTGATTCTGAGGTGGGTTTTTTTTTTCTGTCTGTTCAACTTCTCCAAGTCTATCCTTCTCTTAATCCTTTCTACTCTAATGGGTGCCCTTCTTACTCATCTTAACCAGTGTCATTCTGCTGCTGGTGTTGCAGTAGCTAAACAAAACACGGGTGTTGCATGATCCATAGTGAGCCGTGCGCACTGAATGCTGCTGGAATGCTGGAGTCTCATGGCTCTCTGAAAACTCTTCAGCTCCAGCTGCGTTTTAGCAGTGCCAAGAGCGGAAGGCTGGAAGCCTCATTAGCAATGTTCTTTGCAGCCTGTTAGTGAAATTACTTGCACAGTAATTTTAATTCGTTTTGGACTTAACAGGAGAAAGGGACTACTGTCTAAAATCATGAATCTTCCCTGCTCCATGCTGACTTTGTCATCAGAGGCTTCTCTCTTCCTGCCCTGGAAACCACATTTGATGGCCCTCCTGCCATTATGAGCATTTCCAGGACTTCTAGGAAATGACTTTATTTAACAGGGTTCCTGGCAGCAGTATACTTGTGTTATTTAAAATTCTTTGGGCTGTCTTGCTGGCAGTGTCCATTGAGAGGCAGCTCAAGAGGCTGCTTGATAGCAGAGCCAACGCAGAGGACTACACCGATGTGTTGATGGTACATGAGCAGCAGCTCCCAAGATTTACTGTGAAGTGCTTATATCAGCCAGCCTGGCCTCCTCAGTAACCCTGATGGGTTGCTGTGAAAGTAGGCCAGAACAGAAGATGAATCAATACCTTTTCCACCACTTCCTCGTGTGTGTCATTTTCCACATTTTCTCCATTGATTTCAATCAGACGATCGTTATTTTGGACGCCAGCCTTTGCAGCTGCTCCTTGTGGTGAAAGCTCTACTATGAACAACCCCTTCTGTCCTAAAATAAATGAAAACTCATTACACAGGGTAAATCACTGCAATAGGCCTGAATTTAGTGGTTAAGGAAACTCAGTACTGATGTCCTTGGAGACTCTTGGCCTCTGCTTGCACACAGATTACAGGAGCACCACAAACCTTCTGCACAGACACTTCTCTGTCTCTTACTCTGTCCTGGAAAGATCACTTCAGTGGTGGAGGGAGATATTTGTTCACTATCTGCTGTTGTTAATTTCCCTACCAGGAGTGCAAAGGGGCTGATTAACATAGCTGAAAGGGATTTGATTCCTGCTCCCTCCCACCCCCTTCCCCTCCCATCATTTTGAAGAGAAAAGCTGCTTTTACTGTTGTTTTATACATTTCATAATTTCCTGTGTTTGGAAGGCTTCTATGTTTGATCCTTCAATTATATTGCATTCCAAAATACCCTTTAGAGGGCTCTTTAGAGGTGATGCTTTCCAGAAGACCTCCCTTTTCCATTGACTGGCTTTGGAAAAAAGGCAAAGCTTCAAAATCCTTTTCTTTCTAAATGAATTAACTTACAAATCAGAGAACATGTTTCTTACAGCTGTCTAGAACCTCATGTACTGATTCCTGAGTTGATTTTCAGGAATGGAACATGACTTATAGCACATTGACTGTATATCTGGTGTTTGAGTAGGGACTGTAAATTTGGTTTAGTTAAGAGGGCTTAAATAACAAGCAGAAAATAGCTCATTATTTTTCTCTCTTTTTTTCATCTGTTTTCCACCCAAGGAGAAGCATGGTCCTCAGAAAACCTTGCACTGCATATGTTGCCCAGGAATGTACCCGTGATGGATCTGAACTCATCTTGCTGCTTCTCACTTTCTTTCTGTTAGCAAGAACAGTTTCTGTGTGTCCCCACTGGCCCCCACGTGTTAACTGTGATTGCCTCTGTCCCTGCTGCCAAATATACACATATATCCATAAATGCACATATATATCCAGTTTCTGCTCTTCAGGCTCTCACCTTCTGTGCTTTTCAGAGAGAAGCCGTAGCCTGTCTCCTCCCTCACTAGGTAGCAGAGCCGGGGCTGTGGAATGGCAGCAGTTCCTCTGTTGGCCATGGATGGTGGGCACTGCTGCTCCTGCTGTTGTCCTGCTGATGCCTTTTGACCCAGCTCTTCCAAGTTCACTCCGTCCTTTTGTGCCTTTTCATAGGATGCATTGTCCAGAACAAGGAATACAACAGAATTCCCGCTGTTTTTGACAATCTCCACCACCTGTAATGTACAAGGGGGAATGGAAGCAGGCACTTGAGTGATGGAGCTGAAAGCTCTCCCCAGGAAAAGCTGCACTGTCTTTGTTGTCTCACCCCCCTGCTCATGCACTAGGGAGGCACCCCAAAGACATTCCATGCCCGTGGTGGGTAGTGAATGATGCAGGGGGATACTTAGAGCAGTTGACTGCTCTTGGATTTCCTAGCCATAAAAACTGGAAGGAAAAACTTCACACAGAAGCCATGGGCCTGGGTAGTGGGGGCAGGGTGTGGATCTCAGACTGAACAGAGATGTACCTGTGCATGTTCCTCCTTGTCCACGAAGACACCATTGACCCTGAGGACTCTGTCTCCGTCCTTCAGGCCAGCCCTTTCGGCTGGGCTGTTGTGTTCCACGTTCCGGATGATGTGCCCTGCAGTGTCCTCCTCGATACGCAGGTAGAAGCCGTAGTTCTTTTGGGGCTTTTTGGTCACTTTACACTCTCGGGGCTGCAGAGCAGAAGTCATGTCTACCAGATAGGATGGAAAAGATACCTATGAGTAAAAACAGTAAGCTTACCTAGGGTATGTTCCCTCTGATTACATGTTGAGAGGGTTTTCTTCAGAATTCTTGGGGTGGGTTTTTTTGGCATGGAGTTTTGGGGTTTTTTTTTGGCCCCAGGAAATCCAGCTGTGCAAAGTAGTTAACAGGGCTAGGGAGAAGAAACCAAACCCTTTTCCCAGACCCTCCTTTCTTTTTTTGTCTCTGTATATCAAATGAAGTTAAGCAAAATGCAGAACTGAAATAAGAAAAGTCTGCCTGTGAAAACATAGTAAAGATTGAGGAGAGGATGTAATACCAGGATTAAGTCTTACAGAGGAAAGGAAGTTTAGGGAAAAAGGATTGTAACTGGAGTGAAGGGATTGTTCCCCTCCCTTTGACACTTGGGAGACCACATGTAAGCACTGTCCCCAGTTTTGATCTCCCCAGGTAACCAACAAATTGGAGCTAGTTCACAGAGGGGATTTAAGGAAGCTGAGAGACCTGGATTTGCTCAGTCTTGGGAAGAGAAAGTAAAGGGAAGATCTTACAGTCATCTTCCCACTGCCTAACTGGATTGTGTAGAGAACATAGCCAGACTCTTCTTGGAAATTAACAGTGGGAGTATGAGAGGCAACACAGGCTGCAGCGAGGGAAATTCCAACCAGACATCCATAAGGACGACTTTTCCTCTTGAGGATGGTTGGATACTACTAGAAATAGCCAGAAAGGCTGTGAAATCTCTGTCCTGGGAGATAGCTGGATTGGGCCCTGAGCAACCTGATCTAAGGTGGCTCTGTTTTCTATGGGGCATTGCACCAGGCAACCTCTAAAAGTCCCTTCCTACCTAAACTGCTCTGTGATGCAATGAAATTCTGGTTTGGGTGAAGCTTGTACTGCAGGAATACCTCATATGGAAGATAAATAACAGGTGTGACCAGGGAACATCTCCCAGGGTAGTTGTCCTGCCAAAGATCCATGAAGATGGGGGAATGAGACAAATGAAGGCAAATTCCTCCAGCTGGAAAATCCAGGTTATTAGCAACCTCGGTTTGTATTTTACTGGAAAGATTTTTTTTTTCTGTCTCTTTACTGACAGAAGTCAGTTCTTTAGATCTGCTGGCAGTCAAATCCTTCTGTGATAGCAATTCACTGCAGAGCTACTGCTGTGGCCACCTGTGCTGCAGATTTTTTGCCATGGAAGCTGAAACTGCATTGTTGAGGCTGCTTGGGCAGCACATAGAACAGCACAGATGTGTGGTGTGAGTTTGGCACAGATGGCACCGGAGCTGGAGAATACAGGAATTTCAGCTGGCAAGGATATGAAGCCTGCAGACCATGATTCATTTGTAGTTCATGGTCAGGTGCCTTGAGCTTTTTTGAGTCTCTGTGTATTGCACTGAGATGATCTAATAAAGGGGTGAGATACCCTGTTACTTGAACATTGTTTAGAACACATCAGACTGTAACAATTGTAAGTACAATTCAAAGCAGTTTTTCTTGACAAACACTGGGAATCTGTGGTGATTCCAGAAATTACCATGCAAAAACAATGCTACACAGAGCTAAAGAAACAGTAGGCTTTTATGGGAAAAATTACATCTTCATATTTAGAAGTGGAGGGAAGGTTACAATGCACTGCATACGACTCTTTTTATTCCGTGAAAGCTTTACATGCAAAATTATTTGTATTGCAAAAAAAAAAGGAGTTTTCTAAGGGAAGAGGGATTAGGAAAAAAGGAATTTCTTACCTGTATATCTACGCAGAGCAGCCTTCACAGGAGTTCTCTTTTGCTGTTCCTCCTGTGGCTGTACGTATAAGTAAGGCTGGACTTTGATTGGGCAAAGGTTGATTTAAAAGATGATTTATTTAACCAAGTTTCACTGAATGTGTGATACCTTGATAGGCTGTCTTGTCCTTGTGGGCAGAAGTGCTAATCACATGCATTTCTCAGCAACTTTGCATTTTGTCCTGCAGATATTATACTCAAAAACTCAGTCGAGGAGATAATCTGAGGCAAGCGTGACCTTTGCTCTGGGCAAGAGCTTCTCCTGCTCTGAGAAATGTCTTAAAGGGAGCAGGTTTGGGTTGTGCTGGATTGACCTGGGCCAGAAGCATTTCACTGCAGATTAGGAAGTTACTGGTTAAAATCTGTATGCCCTGTGTTGGATTAAAAAAAAAAAAGGACTGTGGCAGGTTAACCGTGATCAGAAGCCAGATGCCCACTGAGCCACTTTCACCCCCTTCCTCTACAGGACACGGGGAGAAAATAGGATGAAAACACTCAAAGAATTCAAGATAAGGACCATAAGTGGGAGAGGTGCAATGAAAAAATGGGTTTGTGATTGATGGATGGACCCTGACTGCTGAGGCCGTCACACATGTGAAGCATGCACAGCAATCGAGTGCCCCATGTTGGTGAAGTCTCCCTGGAACAGAGGGAGGGAGGTGTCTGTGATATCAGTATGGTGAGACATGACAAATTGGCTGCACTGTAGGTGCACTGGGAAAGGCAGTGTGGTAGCTTTACCTTGGGAAAAGGAACGTGCCATTTTGTGGGATTGTCTTTGCTCGGGGACCTAGGTGCACTTGGTGCAGGAGAAAGTGGAAATCTGCAGTGTACCTCAAGGAGATTTGTCCCTGGGGGAAAACGATCCAATATTTGACTTGCCTGGTGTAGGAAGGAATATGGCAGGAAACATCTGAACCAACAGAGAGTGAGCCTCACAAGGAACCATGTGAGTGCAGTGCTGACCCACCCCAAGTGCTCTTTGTGCTCAACAATCCAACGTGGTGCTTCTCCTGTCCTGAGTGATCTCCTTGACAGATAGGACCAAAGTAATTGACTGTTTGTAAGGAAATCCGGGGGAGGTGGAGCATAGAATGGGGGGATAATATCTGCATATATGTCAAGGGACAAGGTGTAGTGGTTATAGAGGATGTATAAACCTGACTGTTGGATGTAAGGATGGTTTAAGTAAGCAGTGTAAGTTTTAGAAGTTGGTAAGAAGCAATTTCAGGAAAGAGAAACAGAGGGAATGAAAAGGTTTGAGTAGGGTATAGAAATGAAGCAAGGCATGAATGGGATAGAGGATGCTTTGATATCTCAGATCACACATGACATGGATGGTGTGGAATAAGGGGCTGAGTTTGTACTGGGTTTGGCTGGGATGGAGTTAACTTTCTCCCTGGCAGCCCTTGTGGTACTGTGCTTTGCATTTGTGGCTAAGTCAGGGTTGATGCTACACCAGTTTTTTGGCTGCTGTGGAACAGTGTTTGCCTTCTGTCATGGCTTTCTCCCCCTCACTCCCTCCCAGACAACAGGGAGGGGACAGAGTGGTGACAGCTGACCCGAACTGACCAAAGGGATATTCCATATTCCACACCATTTGATGTGCTCAGCATTAAAAGCTTGGTAAAAGGAGGAAGAAGGGCAGTTGTTCCTGGTTATGGTGGTCTTCCCAAGCAGCTGTTGTGCATGTTGAGGTGTAGCTTCCCATGAAGGTATCTAGAAAGCTGCCTGCTCTGGGAACCAGGGAATGAATTCCCATTTTTCTTTGCTTGCATGAGCAGCTTTCCCTTTCCTATCAAGCTATCCTTATCTCAATGCATAACTCTAGCCTTCCTTTGATTTTTTCCCCATTCTGCAGGAAAGGAGTGAGAGGGAGTCATGGTGAGTGTTTGGCTCTTGGTTGGGGTCAGTCTGTCACAAGGGTTTATTGTATCCATGATCCATGAGCATGTGCAGGATATACTTATGGACATGGGCTGACCTGATGGTAATTCTAATGCAGGGGGAAGCCTCCACATTTGAGATCTCAGAATACCAAGATAATTACTAAACTGACCGTGTGAACTTCTTGTTAAAAAATCTAATTCAATTTTGAAAAGCTTTAAAACAACTTATTTCTCTCATTAACTTGCTGTGGAATTGGATTATTAGAAGTAATACCTGTGTTTTCCCTGGCTGTCTGCTCCAACTGTTTAATTGAAAGGGAAGGTAATAGAAATGATCATTCCCCAAATGTGCTGCAAGAGAACAGTCACTGATGTTACAAAAGCCTTACTGTAATCCACTTAGAGTAAGTGGATTTGCAAGCCTGTTGTGACTTGGAATTGTTCCTTTTTGTACAGCTTCAAACCTACAGAGTGAGGTAAGCAAGCCCCGATGTTGTAAGAACCAGGCAAGTCAAACCTGCCCTGTCCTCAGCTTGCAGCCTTTCAGAGGAGTCAGACTGGATGATGAAGGAAACCAGAGTGGCTCACAGTTTTGCAGCCAAGCATAGTGCAGATGGGAACTTGACAAGGATCTCAGGTCAGCGTACGAGGAAATAACACAGCATTTGAATAAATATTTATTTTTCCATTGTAGTGCCACTGCAATACTCAAGTGAAGTAATTTTGTGTCCCAACAGGATTTTTCAAGAATCAGATGCTACACAAATGTAAAATGTTAGTGAAGCATAGAAATTCAAAACTTCTCCTATCCTTCCATCAGCAGAATGAAAATTATTTGGGAATTGGTCAGAGTAAAGGCAGCTTGTAATGTCTCCTTTTCTGGCTCTTGATCCTTTTGCGAGAGTGTTCTCAAGCATATTCATACAGCTACAAAAATGAGGAACGTAACTAAGAAAAAAAGCGAAGATATTTTACTTTCTAACACTGTGAAAAGGGATAAAATCTGAAAAAAACCTCTTAATTAATAATATTCCTGTATTGTGGAGTTGGCCACGGTGACTTAGGTGGTGTGGTTCTGTTAGCACAGGGACTAGACTTAGTGGGTCTGCTTTCTCCAAAGTATGTCCCATTTCAACTGTAGCCTGGTTGTAGTAATGTATGGACTTTTGTTTCTATTGTCATGGCGCTATCCTGTGGGATAACATTAACAAAATACTTTCTCTAATTCTTTTTGTCAAAGCTTTCCTGATAATTGGTTAGAGAAGTTTCTGTGAAACTCGCCTGTGTTAACAAAAGTGGTCAGAAGTAAGCATTTTCTAGCAGTTGTAAATGTTCGTGTGGTTTCCTCAGTGTGTTGGGTGGTTGGAGGGAAGCACCTTTGTTCCTAATTTTGGTACTTGCTGGGATCTCTGACTTTACTAAATTCACAGGTAAAGTATTTAATATCTTTAATACAAGTGTAAAGTAACAAAGTTCAGTTGACTAAAAGGTGCCTTTTGTTATTAACACAACTTTACAAGGAGTCTAGCCCTAAAATTGAATGAATATATTTCATATGTTTGGTTCTGAAAATAAAGTTGTGCTCAAATAATCTGTAACACTGCCAGCATTGTTCTGTTGACAAAAGGTTTATGTGGCTATTTTGGTGTAAAAAAGTTCCTTCTTTATGATGGTGACTCACTTTCTTGCCTGGGAGCATGTACATACCTTAAAAGTTGATGTAATGAGGATTTCTAAATAGTGCTTGTTCACCTGTATTGCTTACTGGATACTTGCTGACCACAGGCTCGCTGCTCTCCTTGCAGTGCCATCCTTTCCTTGGATTTATAACAAAGCAGTTAATGAAAATTCATTTTCAAGTATTTGGAAGCATACTTTATTTGTTCCTGTATTTAAGGTGTTCAGAATCACTACAGCCCTTTCTCTTTGTCCCCTCTTTTGCCAGTGATGGTTTTTCCATCTCAGTTTGGCAAGTGTTGTATAAGGCACCATGTGATTTGGTAATAGAGGTATTTGGTTCACTGAAGTCCTCCTTAATCATGAAGCAAAGTCCATTTGAGCTGCCAAATGAATATTCATCAGTCATCCTGTACAAAGCCAAGTGGTAATTAATTCTTTCTCTTCTGGTGACCACATGCTCCTGACATGGTAAAGAGAGTCAGAGAAAAAAAAAGAGGGGAAGCAAACGTTGCAATCCTGCTGGTTTGCAGCATTCTAGAGGAAGGGGAGAATACCCCTTCTTCTAGCATTTTGGGCTTATGTCTTCCTAAAAAGTAGGAGAGGAAAAAAACATTTGCTGTTCCTGTGTTTGCAGCAAAAAGAGGTTTTCCATCCCCTGGACCTGTCAGTAAGGGTTGGAATGTGAGCCCCTTTAGGTCTCGGTTCTACAAGCCCAGAAACGAATCAGAACATGGGGTTTGAATTGAAATCACTTCAGAAGCTGTCACACGAACGTAAAATAGAAGTATAAACTTTAGTTTTCAGTAGAAATACATTTTAAGTGCCTTAAACACTGAGAAACTGTATCAGTCGAGTTTAAAAGACCTTAAACCTAGTTCTTTAGTACAGCAGTGCTACCTTTCACAGAGTACCCTGTCTTAGACAAAATATAAACATTGTTACATTACTGGTATTTTTTAGATAAGTTGTGTACCTAAACAAAAAGAACAGATAGAGATCATATGCATAAAATCTATGAAGGATTTGTGTAAGAGTTACGACTATTTTTGTAAAAATAGAATTAAGTTTTGATAGGTTAGAAGAAGTAGAATTAGAATCGTGTTCTACACTGGTTGGTTAATTAATGAATATAATGTATCTCCCGGAGTGTTAGAAGTTAGAAGTATATAGAATAGGAATGCTGTTGCTATGGAACTTTTGCTGCTAAGGCTGCTTTGCTTTTTCTCCTCAGACTATTTGCCCTCGGACTTCACCTTCAGATGAAATAAACAACTGAGAGAGCAAAGCAGCCTCTTCTCTTTTTCTCTCTCTGGTCCCGGAGCTGGGACTCCCCGTCATCTACTCGACAAGTAAGGAACTACAGTGGCAGTCCTCTTGCCCCAGGCTTTGCTCTATACATTTCAAATATTGAATTGTCTTCCCTAGTGCCCTTTTTACTGGAGAACATAAACTCTAAACAATGCTTTCTTCTTTAGAATGTTCTCTCTTGATCATGAATTTGGGCTTTTAGGTGCAGAATTTATTACTGAGGTAACTCTGAGGTCTGTGCAGCTTCTTTCACCATCGTGTCAGACTGAAACCAGTGTTAAACCCCTGGACATTTCTGTTGCAGCAAAAATTCAAAGGTCTTAAAAGTGAGGACTGATGCAAGTTAAGCAGACTTTTTCGGTGGAGCTGTGTGTTTGTTCTAGTAAATGGCAGTACACACGTGGATATATTCTCATGCACACACAGCAATCAGGCTGTCTGCAGCACTCTTCAGGTAACTGCAGCTGAAGCTGTGATTAACGCTGCCTGAAAGGCAATGCCTTTGGAATCCTCCCCTTCCCGCTGCCCCTGGTACCTTGAGAAGACTTTTCATTCCAGCTCATCCTGTCGGGCCTTTTCTGGATGTGCATTTCTTCAGTTTTGCCTTTCAGCTGCTCTATCATTTGGTACTCTTTGGACATGCAAGATGCTGAGACATAAAAAATAATGCCATAAATTTACAAGTCTGGCTTTTTTCCATGCAGCACATAGATCTTTCTTTTTACTACAGTATGTATCCTTACAAAACTGTTTTTCCCCTTGACCTATGAAAAAACAGTGTAAGTTACTTACCTCTCTGTTGCATTTCTTGCCCTCTGAAGATAGATTTCTGAATTTGACAGTAGACTTCAAGCTTTTGAAATGCATAAATAATAACCACTATGTCTAATTTGCTATTTTCCTCAAGGAGTATGATGAAAAGGTGCTTATACAATTACCAGAGAAAGCATACAGTCTTCCTCCAAAAAGTACAGCTCAGTGAGAGAGGAAGTATCCAGGCCTAAGGCATCAATTTCTCTTTCTCTTCCCATCTTCCATTCCTCTTCTTGCTCCCTGTGTCCCATCTCGTTCCACTCCCATTCCCCAAGTTTGTAATCTTTCAAGGAAATGTCCCTAATTTCTGCATTAAACTCTCTGTAGTAGTCAGCGTTTTATTTCACTTTGGCAGTAAAGACTCTATTCTGAAATTTCGTTACCCTAAGATCAGGCTGAACCAATATTTGGAGTGCTTGGGTGCCTTAGCCTCAGCTAATTAGGACCTAACTTCTGCATCAAATCTCTCATTGGGTGCATTCACTCTTGCAGCAATAAGGGTTTAAATTGGACTAGCATTCATTTACCTTTCTATCTGAGATCAGTGAACATAATGAAAAAATCTGAATGTAGCCTTGAAGGCAAAGAGAAATACAAACTTCCGTAGGTTTCCATCTTCTTGGGCGCTGTATATTGGCTTTTGTGTTGGGAGAACTATTGTGTTCTGCACTGATGAGGCTTTTGTGATGCTTACAGAACTTTTAATAGAAACGTGAGGGTGGATAATGCCTGGTCTTTATGAGTTCTTGTCACTTTGTGGCTTTGAAAGGCTTGTTATCTGTTATCACAAAAAGGAAATGGCTACTGCTATGTTTGGCACTGCAGAAATGCAGAATGCAGCCCTTTTCCTGTGTAACTACTGAAAACCATTTTATAAGCTTTGGGAGGGATATAAATCTAGACCTTATTTGAACCCAAGATTACTTTAATAAATAAAAAAACAGTATAAAATTAATTTATTTTAATATAGTGTAAAAGCCAGTAGAATTTAAATGAGCTTGTATTTATTCTTTTAAAATTCCCTCCAAATAAGCAACGGATCCAACCAGGAAACCATTCCTAAGTCCTATGGACAGGATAAATCTCAATAAAATGCATATCTGGAAATGAGATTGGTTTGGTTGTAAGAGTAAAACTGGTTTTGGTGGCAGCAGAACTTGTGCCCCTGCTTTAACTGGAGGATGACTCCAACTTTCTAGAAAATACCCACCTACATCTTAGCTTACTGCCTGCCTTGAAAATCGCCCTGATCATCCTCACATGACTATATCCGGGCCTAAAAAACTGATCCTAAATGATCCTGAACTGCTGAACTGGATTCAGAGCTGCAATGAGTGGGACATGCCCTTTCAAGAAGTAAAGACCAGAGAAGGAAAACCAAAAAATCCTGTTATTCACAGACATAGCTGGAGTTGATTCCTTGGCAGGTCATCCAGCAGAGGAAGAATTTAAAGTTCTGTGTCAGTGGGGAAGCCAGCATAAACTTGAATGAAACTCCTGTGTGTGGCAGTAAGTTCCAGGGTTTGAGTCCTTATAGCCAGTGACAAGATCCCAAGAAGGTAAGCAGTGAATAATTTATCCTGCTCTCTTGGTTTTTGGGGTTTTTTTTTTGCTTTTGCAGGGGGCAGTTACACTGTTACGGCTTGGTTTTCATTTGTCTGTGCACATGAGAGATTCACAGCAGAGTTCTTTAATGATTTCCTAAACTTAAACCACAACTTCTCACTGAGGCAGATTTTCTTATATTAATGGTTGCATTTTAAGCTGTTGCACGATTTAACTATTACACATCTTTTTAAAAAGCTCACTGTGTCCTTTTGAAAAAGAGAATAATAGAATAAGAACCCTCCTGTAATAAAAGGAAAAAATACCCAGTGGACACTTAAAGTGCAATTTATATTAAGTAAAGTAACTGAACCTGAAGGATGTTGTCATTGCCTTAAACTCTCTTAGGGTTACTTTAGTGAGTGGCAATAATCTGTTATTTTAGTTTAAGGGCTTGATCACTTGACTATGCTAGTCTGTTGAGCCACTGTAATGCTGTGATGTTATATATTTAATTAATTTAGCTAACAGTGCAGTAATGATTTCTCAAGGTTTGCTTGATTTTGTTGTTATTTGATTGACATAATTTTTTAATATTGATTTAAAAAAGAGGTGCATCTTTTCACTAACTGTTATCCTGTTTTAATTCAATATAGAACTTCTGGGTTTCGATGTCAATTTTTAAATTTTATTTTTCTATCTTGATATAAGAAAGTAAAACTGACAGCCCATTTGTCATTTCTGGAAGCCAGTGTATAAGATATGTAATAATGAAGGGATACTCTAGGAAAGCAAATCCAGCAAACTAGATCTGAAACTGAGGTAAAGCAGGAGGGTAAAAAGGTGCCTTTTTGTCACCACTGAGTTGTTTGGATATGTATTTTTCCCGTGATGATGCATTTTTTTTTAAACAAAGTAGGATAAAAATATCAGGATCTCAATAGCTAAATTTTATCGCTGTTTAATATTTTGATTTTGTATAAACACACACAAGAACTCAAACCATCCTTTTCTTTTTTTCCCCCCTCTTTCATGAGGAGGTAGGTTCCTAAAGCAGGACATATGTAGGATACAGAAGGACAGTGGAGAACATACTGTGTGATTTTATGATCTATGTTTTTCGTAATGATTGCCTTGATGATTGCCTTGTAATGAATTTTTGTTAACTGCTGTATTGAATCTGATGGATTTACCAAAGCTGGGCTGTCTGAGGAGACCTTGCTTGCCTTAAAACAAATGGACACGTATTTAGATTTACTCATCAAGAGGAACTTTGCTATCTTGCTCTTTTTTTTAGTGGTTAAAATAGGAGATTTTTTCCTCTTTTAAGCCCTGTGCAGTGTCTTCCTGTGTTACTCAGCTCCAGTGCCTGTTGAGAATGTGTGTGCAGCTCACAGTGCTGGCTTCAAGGCTTTTCTCATATAAAAAGGGAGTTTCCCAAGGCTTTTCTCATATAAAAAGGCTGTTCACAACCCTGTTTCTGAGGTAAAAACCTCAGCAACATGTCCAGCGCTGTTTGCTTGTGAGTATGAATCCAGAGGCTTCACTGAGGAGGCTGAGTAACTGGGATTACACTGCACTGACAGACCCAGTGCTGAATGGACTTCAAAGTCCACTGCTTGCTCTGCAGGAGAAGTGACTGCTTTGGGATTGGTGTGAGATCTGAGAAAGTGCAAAGAGAAAAAAAGTCTTGCTTTGCTCTTGAAGTTGTGCCTGCTTTGTGAGCGGCTGCTGCTTTTATCTGAGCTCTCAAGCCAGCACATTTCATGTCCTCTTAAGGAAGTTTGGAAGCAGCTCTGGAAACAAATATTTTCCTGCACAGGGAGTTTACATTTTCAGGAAACATGTCTGGGACACTGAACTGCTTTTTATTAGTGGTAAGGGTTTTGATTGCTTCAATGACTTGTGCAGGCTGTGAACTGGCAGCTCCCATTATTCCCCTTCCATGAACCACTGGGCTCTGTGCACCTCTGGAGCTGTTAAAAGAGCAACTGAACTTGTACTTGTTTCCTGCACTCTGAAAACGAAACGTCTTCTGAGTCTTTTAAGTGTCTGAAAATCACTGGGCCATCAGGAAAGGCTAAGCTAAGCTGGCCTTAATAAAAGCCAACAAAATCTCGTGGTCCTGGCTAGCTGACCCATAGCTGAAAGTTTGACACCAGAGAGTGCAATGTGGACCCTTGTGGAACACCAACAGGGAGCTGAAAGATAAGTGAAGAACACATAATAGTTAAAATAACACAGAAACCAACCAGACATTCGACTTCTTGCAAGTACAGCCTACACAGGAATTTCTATGCAGTATAGAAAAGAGCAGATAAATGCTTGGTTGTCATTTTCAATCCCATCTGCTGCCCTCCCCTGCCAACAAGATCAGAGCATACCCCAAATAACTGATTTAACTCACACAAGCACACAGGACACAAGCACACAGCTTACAAGGACTGGGCAATGTGGAACAACCAGAAGTCCTTCCATGGCTAAAGTGAGAGGGGAAAAAATCAATCTCCAAGCAAAGAAACACTTTCTTTTGATTTTTAGTTTCTTATTGAATCACAGAATCTCTCAAGCCACCTACCCATTTAGAAAATGGAGGCCAAGCAAACCACTCCTGTTTTTCTCCTTCTCAGCAGTGTACCAAGTTCCACTTGCTGGTCTGGCACTTAAAGATGTTTCTAAAAGACAGTTTTGTTTTTCTAGGAAAAAGAGAAATCCATATTTTGAAGTAAAGAGAGGAGCTCTCCTGCCTCTTAACACTAGTCTGAAACAGGAAGATGCTGTGGTTAGCATTAATTTTTTTTTCTTTCAGAATTTCTCTATTTTTCCCTGATGTTCACATCATAATTCTCCTACTTAAAGTACAAATTAAAGTAACTAGAATTGATTTTTTCCCCCATCACTGAAATAGAGATGCCAGTAGCATGTTGTTCTATATATTCATATTGCTGAGAGTCAGGCTCTTACCTGTGCCAGCCAAATAATTTGATACAGGTGCCCTCTTGAGGAGGAGAAACGATTACAAAGGAATTTTGCTGGCTTTTGGCATTTTTTAGTCGAGTTAAGAGTTACTTGGTGTGGCCAGGAGGTGCTGCCTGGGTTCTGGGAAAGAGAGAACATCTATTGCAATAAGCTTCTGCTGAGCCATGCTCTGCATGATCTATTTGAGTCTTTTGTTTTCTCTATGCTCAATTTTGCCCAGAGAGCTGGGAGGTGAAACCTGATCCCAAAAGAGAACTATTTTGAGCCGATCAGTATTTTTAGATTATCTTTCAATGGAACAGCTCATTTTTTTGATGAGAGCAAAAACCTTCAAATTGAAGAAATAAAAACAAAGAGCCCTCCCAAATATCCCTCTTCCCTGATGCTTTCACTTGCTTGTTTTTTGAAGAGAGGATGCTTTTCTCATCCTCCATTTTTATGAAAACAGCAAAGCTTATAGAGAATATTGTGTTGGCATGAGGCCTTTGCTGCAAGATCTGTGTTAGGAAAGAGACTTTTCTGTCCCCTCATGTGAAGGAAACAGTATAGTTTTCTTTGTGTTGCCTGTTATCCTGGGTGCTGTGTGCACATCTGAATCATAAGACAGCTCCTGCTTTTACAGTGCATAAAGAAGTGGAAAAGTATGGGGAGGGATGGGGATTGGCCTGGCACAAAGGTCAGCTCAGTTAATGTCTGCACTCTCCCACCACGGAACACAGCATGCTGGAAATCATTTCTGCATCTACCACGAAATACCTGGGAGCAGGAAAGAACCTGAATTGTAACTGCCTTGTCAGGCACCAACAGAATCAGTCACCACAAATCGAGGCTCACAGGTATAAAAGAGCCAAGGCTGGGTTTGGAAAGGAGATGGAAAGCTTGCTCCTCTCACAAAGTGCAGACCCCATGGCAAAAGCAGGTCCTCACTGAAAACTTCTGAAAATATAGGAAGTCAACCAGCCAGACAGTGCCCGCTATCAAGTGCAGAGCCAAAATAAAGAATATTTTCCTAACTGCTGTGGGCCGCTTCAATAGGGTGAGTGTAAAAGGTAAGCTCTGCGTGTCCAGGGGCCTGCTTGTAGAGGGAGTTGGGAGCCTCAGCAGAAATTTCTGCATGATAAAAACCATGTTCATGAAGATGTGTCCTCTCCTCCTACGGTGTGAAACTGGAATTGATTGCTGCCACACTGTGACATGTGCAATAAGTTTCATACTCCTCTGTCTCGTCATCTGTGCACGCTAAACGCAAGGCTGACACGTGAAAAACGGGGATTTGTTTTAGGTCGGTCGTGGCTTTCTCTGAGCTGATGGAAATAGCTTCCCGTGGGATTTCTACTCTGAGCACCTTTACCAGAGCTGAAAGGAATTGGGTGAAAAAAGCAGTGTGGGAAAATGTGTGTTAGTCTTGGGTTAGATGCAGGTCTGGCCCAGTTCACCTAGCGTCTGTTCTGGGTTTATAGCCACAGTTGCGCTCACAGGCAGTAAAGTTATATTCTCTAAAATGGAAATCTATGGATTTTCTTAAATTGAGACCTTTGTGTATGCAAACAGCCTGGCCTTATCACCTCTGGAATTCATTGTAGTGTATGTAGACCTCAGGGAGTATTGGTGCTTAGAGGGAATGGGGCTTGAGGTATGGCAGCCACTGCTGTGAGTTACTTTGTGCTTACTGAGGTGAATTTTTAATTCTCCTGTTTCATTGGTTAGAAGAGAAAAAATATTGTGCAGAAAGGCTGGGGAGGCTGAAACATACAGTGGCAGTGCCCCTGTGCAATCATTTCTGTAAGTGTCTTAACTGGTCACATGGTGTGGTGTCCTCTACTTGTGCCCAGTGACTTCAGCTCCACACCCCCAGGAGAAGGGAATACCTCTTTGGCCTAAGTAGCCAAGGTGGTGAGCTCCTAGAGCTTTGTGGGTTGGTTCTGATCTGGGTTGGGCTGAGATTCATATTCCTTCCGAGCTGTTCCCCAGCTTTGTCAAAACATAGGGATTATATTCACCTTTCAATTTCCTAAAGTTTTCCCCAAAATATTTTGACTAAAAATAAAATAAGAATTATGCTTTCAGTCACCTTTTTGACAACAATTTTTAGGTAAGGTAAGATGTAGTTCTGCAGACTTTTACTTGCATGTAGGTCATCGTTATATCTGGTGCAGCACTGCCAATTCCACAGAGAGTACAGAAGTTTATCTGGAACAGAACAAAGCTCTGAGTGTGGATTCTGGGCTGGAGAAGACTGTGGGCTGTGGTCATGATATCCTGGATAATTGTGTATGTCAAAGGTAAGAAGATGTATACATATATTTTTATATAATTTTTTTCTGAAAATAAGGTGTATGATCAATTTTATAAAATCACAAGTCTCTCAGGTGGATTTCTGGCATTGTCTATATATTTACTGACACCCCTTTCCCATTTTTTTCCAGCTGTACTTTCTGGGACCAGCCTCCCATGCAGGGAGGTTTTTTCCTTTCCTCTACATCTCTCAGTGCAAAGGATTTCCTGTGTTGTTCTCACCTCTGGCTTGTTTCTAGTCCATCCTCTGTGTTCTTTAGCTTGCTCTGAGAAAGCTGAGCACACTCCCAGTGGGATGAGCTCAAGGTGGGGAATGCACAGGAGGCAGAAATGAAGTCAGTGTCACTCACTCTTCTATAAACAGAAACTAAATAAGTTGTAATGTTTTACCCAACTCTGGGATATTTTGAAAGCTTATTTTGTCTACAGACTTTTAGCAGTGCTGTGTCCCTCTCCCTTTTTCCAAGTATTTGTGTAGATTTCCCTTTTGTGAAAGGACTTCTCTCTCAGGCCATAAAATTTGGCACCAAATGACAAGGGGAAGATGGTTACACCTGTATTTGTTTCTGTGGTAACTACAGCTTGTCTGAGGAGCACTGCTGATCTCTGCTATGTTTTTCGTTCTTGGACACGCATGTAATGTTTTTGAGTGTCAAAGCAGACACAGAAACCAAGTGAAAATTTATCTCCGTGTCACTTTGCAAGGGATCGGATTGTTTATCAGTTCTGAAGGGCTTCAATGGCTGCTGCTGTGGGAGCCTTTCAATCACAGGCAGCCTGATTTCGGATTCTTGTTGAAATAAATGTGCAAGCCACATCTGAGAGAACCAATTGCTTTTAAGGGCACCTGTTCCAAGCAGTAGAGCTGTCTTGCTAGGTGGGGGAAGGGGGTGTGGAGAGGCTCAGGGAGAGCATTGTATGATCCTATGTTTTGGGCTCCAATGAGCCAATTTGGACTGCAGATATTTTTGGCACCATTCTTCAGCGGGCAGCATGCTGTACGACTGCACACCAACACGATGCTTCTCCTGTGGGTTGGTGTAGCTATGTTTCCACCTCCTGGCAACTATAAGGAATAGCCGTGGAGAGACTAAGGGGAATTTTTTGGTTTTGCAAGGCTCTAGAAGATGAAGTAGGAATTTTAAAGAGGCAGTTCTCTTGAGCTCAGGGGGATTTTTAACTCCTTGGCATTCAGTATTCTATGCTGTATTCAAATTCTATTCTATTTGGAAGCAGCATAGAAGCTGCTTCCAAATAATCTGCTTTGCAACAGCTGCGAATATGACTCTTTGAGCTGAAAGGTCATAAAAACAAGGTGCTTGCAGCAGGTCTGTGAGTAATAAGACACCAGAGAGATATTTTACATCGAGAGAGGGAGTATCAGTGTATATCCATGGTAACTGGGGACATGAACACACCTAGTGAAATTCCAGCTCCAAATACCTATGCATTCTGTCTGTTAGGAACAACACTTGTTATAGAGGCACAGACTGTTACAGAAGACACGTAGCCAAGACTAGGAATTCTGTGAGGTGAGTGGCCTTGAGTAACAAGAAAATGCTGATTTTTTGTCATAAATGAGTGTTTTGGGTGGCTCAAAGAATCACCAGCAAAGGAATTGGCAAAAACAGGTTTAATATTAAAGTGAAAGTGCAACAAAAGGCATTGCCAAAGCTCACTCTACTGTCAACTAGATGATTAAAGCACAGAGAAAAATCATGCTAAAATGTAAAATCAATCAATCAATCAAAAACTAAAATCAACCACAAATTATCTACATTGAGGTTGGGGAAGGAAAAAGGGTTAAGGATGGGAAAAAGTAAGGATAAAAAGGAATAAGGAAAGCCTCCCGTTGGATCAATCACAAGGTTCAGAGAGGACTGCCTTCCCAAAGTTAGCTTCAGACTTGACCAACCGCTTAGGCCTAAACTCAGGTCGTAATTTGGGCAAGAAAAATAAGTTTCCAAAGCTGTTGGTTAAAAACTAGAAGCTTGTTAGGCAGCACTAGTTCCTGGGAGCAGACAGTGTTTCTGATAAGCTCAGGAGAAGCTCAGCCCAGATGCTGTTCATAAAGGCCAAGGCCTAACGAGCATTTTGATGTCACAGTGCGGCCTGAGGAGAGGGGGGAGGCACTCTGTGGGTGTCCTTCAGTAGTAAGGAAACACTAATTTTCCCTGATAAAAATCTCTTGCATAGGTTAGGATGACCTCTCCCTGTCCTGGACAACCCAGAGCTGGGTTTTCCTTCAGGACCTGCTCAGAAATCTAAAGTGCCCATTTCTTGTCCATGCCAGGGCAATGCCATCTGCCTGTTTCACAGGAAAGCATGAAAGTTCTTTATCCATCTCATAACTGCCCTGTGTGAACAAGAAAAAAACAGCTTTGAGTAGATTGTGCAAGACATGTTTTTAGAGCCTATACAGAAAAATAAACTGCTAGTCCGAAGCTTCCAGATCAAAATGTCTTTTTCAGTGAAAATGGATTTTCAAGCTAACTGTTCAGATACGCATCCAGTCAGAATCCCTCATCCCGTATGTTTCTTATGCCCTTGTTAACTGCATTAAAACTAGTTTGGAGAAATTTTGTAGCACATGTACATAAAACCCTGATGGAGTAGAGGTGCTGGAGTCACTGAATCTGGACTTTGAGTGAGGTTGTTTTCTTCATTGTCCAGTTGCAGGTACCCCCCATGTAAAATGCAGTCAGTTGTCCACAGGTTATCTTCTTCTACACGAGGAATTACCTTACTTGAGGAAGACCATCCTCTTCAAAGAGGTTTGTTGGAAGCTTGTACAGTTCAAAGTTACCTCTGGTTTATTCCTTTGGATGCATTTTTAAAATCATTTAGCCAGAGACTCCTTATTATTAGGGAAGCCATAAACTAGCCCTGACAATAGACCACGTGGAAGCAATGTGCAACTCGGATTTCCAGTGACGGAGACTTTGCAAACAACCCAAGTAACTTTTCCTGCTGTGTCAGAGGGCTGTGAGTGCAGCAGCTCCAAGTGTGTGCATGAAGTTGTACCTCTCTACATAATGATTTTTAAAAATATTCATGTATGTAGCAATATACATAGACATGGCCCAGCACAGACTCTTTTAGCAAATTAAGGTAGGGGTTTTTTACATGTATTTTAAGCGAGCCCTTAGCTGTGCACAGACACAGCCATATGGCTCTAGCCCATATATGTACATAGGCTGAACAGGCCTGAGGTCACAGGTGTCAAAAGGCTGTTGTCTGTGGTGTGAATGCATTCAGCAAAGCCCTTGTGGTGGGGAGCTAGAGGCTTCCTGAGTCTCAGTCTGACACTTCTGCATTCTCTGTGCTAGTTGACTTTCTTTTGATCTTGCTTCCCTTTCTCTCATTTGTTTCGTAGTGCTGCACCTCAAATTTTCACACAGCGGCTTTGGATGTTGAATAAGGAAACAATGATGTGCATGTTCTCCAGGCCTGGAGAAGCTCTGCCACCTCATCCTCAGGAGCTTCCACTCTGGGCTGTATTTTAAGCCACTCTGGGAAGATGACAAAATGACCTTTTATCAGCAATGCCCCCAATCCCATGACAGCATTAACATTTGTGGGAGACAACCTGAATTTATATAATGTTTTTCACCTGCAGACCACTGGTCTACAAAATAAGGGGGGAAGTTTGGTTAGCAGAAACCTGAATAAGAACATCATCCTGCCTCAAACTGAGCTTAAAATCTGCCAGAAGTGCTGGTAACCAGAAAAGAAACAAGGTGAGAAGTTTTACTGGAAACCACCAGGGAGAGTTTTTCTAGACTGCTAACACAGAGCTATAGGTGTTAACTGGCTCATGAGAAAGGGAGTCTATGACAGCAAAGAACCCTAAATGGTGAGGAAGGAAAAAGGAGAAGCATCCCCTTCAATGTATTACACTGCACCAAAAGAGTGTATGCCGTGATAAATGGCATCCTGACTCTGGTGTCATGACTTTATTTGGCGTTTGAGAGGTGGGATGTATCGTTTTTTCCAATATAGATATGGGTTTCTATATTAGGTACGTTTTGTTATACAACCAATTTATTCCACTTGTAAAAAAAACCCACAGAAAAGGAAATGAAAGAAAACTATTGAGCTTCCTCCTTTACCATATGGTAACAGTATGTATTTCATATTTGTAAGTGTTGATCTAGCTGCTCTATAAACACAGGAGGCAATTTTTTTCCTTCCTTAAATATATAAATAAGTAAAATACATCTCTTTTTCTATGCGATGACTCCAATGAGGGCTCCTTGAGATTGGAGAAGCTGTCTCCCAGCTGATGGGGGTTCCTGGGGCTTCTTGCAGGATCTTCACGGCTGTCCATGGAATGGGGAAGCTGTACATTTCAGAGAAAATTATGTTCCCTGAAATGTGAAGGAGAAGAAGCAGTGAAGAGCTGGAGGAGAGAGGTCAAGTAAGTGCTGTGTCTCTACCCCTGCTTAGCACCGCCTGAACCGTGGTTAGTGATGCTACAGGTAAGACTGACTGACAGGTGAGGAAGGACTGCCTGGGGTTTTATTTCTGCTGCACCCGAGGTCTTCTGCTATTTCTGTTCTTTTTAAAGCAGGACTTACTTGAGGTTTGTAGCTTCTTTACATGCAGTTTGGGATGTGTGCTGCAATTCCATCATGTTTGGCTGTGGAGTGGGAGGCTGGTACCTCTGACTGAAAGATGGGGAGGAAACTTTCATCTGGGGAACCTGAGATATGTCCTGCTTCTTAACGGAGTGCTTTGTGAGTTAAACATCAAGCTATAAACCATCTCCTCTCTGTTCATCTCTAAATACTTGTATGGAAGATTCTTCTCTGGTTATCCACAGCCCTTAATGCAGTAATTGCACTTGTGGATTGCTAATTCCCAGGTTTTTTCCTGGGAAATCAGCAACAAAAAGCAGTTGGCCCACAAGGGGCAGGAGTTAAAGTAGTTAAGATCATGAACATACGTGTGGTAGGTAGATTTGTCTGCTGCAGTACTGGGATCGAGTGAGAAGCTCCTGAGGTTCATGACCTACAAGCGATAAGGGGATTCTCTAGGGCCAGGAGTAGAAGTTGCTGAGCATGGCCCTGCTGGCCCAGTGCAATCAGCTACAGTTAAAAAAGACATACATTTTCTTGATCCCTGGAAATTGTGATATAATTGCCTCTGGATATTTTAACATGGAAGCATCAGGTTTTACAGGCTTCATTATCAGCAGGGCTTTCCCCCATCTGTTTGCTGACACTGGTGACAGCCACAGATGGTTTATACCTGGCAAAGTCAAGGTGTTAGTTACAAGAAATGTTTTTTGTTTCCCCGTAAATGGAAAATGTAAAGTAAATGTCTTCTCTTTTTCTGAAAGGAAGAGAATGAGCTACCAGGGGTGATGTTCTCATTCATCCTTTGCTCCTACTACCCCATCCCAGCGTGGGATTACAGTGCTCTCTGAGGGGCAGCTACAGATGTGAGGAGTAGGCCTTGGCTTGTGCAATAACTTCATGGGACTAAGCCATTTTCAGATGAGCTAGTGATAAAAAGGTCAATATATCTGAGAAGAGCGGAGATGCCCAACAGCTCTGGAATTACAGCTACTGTGTATGGCAAATTTCTTTTCCCCTGGGGAAAAATTCCATATTTTGAAAAGTTGGTATTACTCTAAATATTGGTATCTTGATGAATTCAATAGATAGACACCACAAATCTCTGTCATGCTGTGGAGGAAATTTCAAACCTATTTACCTTTAGATATATTTACAGAAACACTGTAATTTTACAGTGGTTTTGTATAACTCCCTCGTGATTGTTTTGAGCTCTTTCTATTAGGCTAATTCTCTCTTTCAGAAAGCCATTCACCCTCTATTTCCCAGTTTGTAGAGGAAGTTTTGTAGTTGGGAACGGAATGAAACTAGCTCACAAACTGGATGGGCTGAATTTCAAATCATCTCTGGCTTCAACCGATGCCAGCTACTGTGAGACAAACAGGGAGTATGAGGAGAAAATGCACTATGGAGGTACAGATCCATCAATCCCTGACAGTGCTAACAGTCTTCTGCTGTGCTACTACAAGAATCCAGGGATCGGTTCTCAGGGCCAGGATATCTTTTAGAGAATAAAAAATACCATGAGGCTCTAAAGTTGAAGCAAAGGTCCATTACCCCGCAGCATTGTCGGGGGCCAGCCACAGATGGCTAAGGAAGATGGTGAAGAACAGAGAAAGAACACAGCCTCTCCTCTCCCCCCAGAGCTTTCCAGTTTCACCTTTGGCACTATCTACCTCCTGCCCCTTTTGATATGTTTTGTCTTCCTCTCAGGGCATTCAAAGTCTTGCTATATTTTGTTGCTTCATTTTCAGTGGAGGGACTTGAGAAATTCCCAGCAGAGGACCATTGCTAGGGAGAAATGAGAGCAGAAGAGGCTGACCTGGGGATGTTGAAAGTACAGCATAACCAGCATCCCTCACTTCAGAAAAGCTTCAGGCTTTTGAGCTGGGTGCTGTGTGGTCTTGGTGATGAAGTGGAAACATCAAATGCTGCATAGAAGATGCTGCTGCTGCTCTGACTGCCAAAAATGTGGGTTTGGATTTTAAATAATGTCGCCTTGATTTGCAGACCAGTTACCTTATCCTTATAAGAGGAAGCAAGAGAGTTGACACAAATGTGTGCCACTGCTTCTTCTTCTTGCTGTCCCTTCCAGCCCTCCCTTGCCCAAAGACACAGGTCTTACAGAGAACAGACTTCTAAGGCAGGGTCTTTTGTACTCTTTAAAATGTGCTTCCACTTCAAAACAGAACCATATTTTGCTGAGTTAAACATGGGAATGGCTCTGTGACACAGTGGTTATCCTTTAAAAATTTGTGGTGACAAGTGATGCACTGATGGACACCTGACCTTTTCCTCTTTCGGGTTGTGTTAGCAAATATTTTAATCATGTTGAACTTTGCTTTTATTTGTCTGATTTTAAGTTGGTGCTTTTCATAGCCCAAGGCTTGTGGCTTGTGTTTGATGTGTAACAGCAGACAACTAAGGCTGTGACTTGTTCTTCATGTCACAAAGCAGTTTGTTTCTCTCAATTTAACTGTGCCACATCCTCTTCAGGGCAGTGTTCAACCAGAGGGTTTTTTTCACTCATCTCTTTTGGAGGGGGTGGAGGCTTTATCTGTCTGTGAGACAAATCAGCTGCATGTGACGATCTCAGAAGCAACCCTGAAGAGAAACTCATGAACTGTACAGCTGAACCCAGGGACTACCTGGGATGGAATCTCCTAAACTGAGATAGTTCTCACTTTGCACTTATATCTGGGCCCTTCGTGGGGACGGAGAGGGAGGGGAGCTCCAGGTGCACCTCTGCAGCTCCCTGGTGTGCAGGAGCTGCCTCGGGATCAGCCAGCAGGACCGGGATCCCCGCGGGGGTGGCTGCGTGTGCCGCTGCCTCTCTGCTCAGCCCGGAACGGAATCGGAACGCCGGAGCACGCTGGAGCTGCTGCTGCTCCCCTCCCAGGCTCCTGGGCCGAGGAGGGCTCCTCTTCAGCCGGATAACTGGGTGACTGTCCTCCAGCCTCAGCGCTCCCCGGGAGGAATCCGAGCGGCCCCGGCTGGAAGAGTGACACGCGTGTCGCACGGCCTCGGGCCGGCCGCCGCCACCGAGGCTGAGTAAAAAATTTAATTTATTTTACCGCAGCTGCTGAGGCATTTTAATTCCATCAAAGGAAGTAACGCAAGGCAAGCCACATTCGCCTTGCTACTTTTAAATGGGTTTGATTCATCTGCGCTTGGTTGTTCCTTTTTGGATTTTACTTTGAGTGTTCCTTCTTGCTCAGATGCACAACTATTGAAGGGTTGTGAATTTTAAAAACTGCAGATTAAATTCTGCGTTTCACACATGAATATTTAAACAGAGTAATATACTCTGTTCTTTCTGTAAGGTCCCATTTTTAATCATTAATGTCTGTTCTTTCGAGCAAGTAAACCCCATATATGAGATTTGTATGCATTTAAAAGAAAAGACAGTTCTCTGGGACAAGTTCCAATATGACAATATTCTGTTATGAATATTTATGGATCCATCAAAATTGGTAAATACTGAATTTGCTGATAGAAATTGTGAAAGGTTTGTTTTTTCTTTTACTTTCCTTATGAAACAGACTGAGAAACTCTTTTCAAATTGGGTCAAGTTCAGTACATAAGTCTGGTCAAAATGTATCTTTAAAATTTTTTTGGCTAAAAAAAGTCCAGCATTTAAAGTTTCAAAGCTTTTTGATTGCATGCATAATGCATCCAAATTGAAAAAAAAAAAAAAAAATCCCCAAACTTCTGACAGCATTGAATAAAATGAAATAAAACAAAATACTTCCTTTATGACACAGATTTTATGTGAATAAAAATGAAATTCGGGATTTTTTAATGTAAAAGTTACATTGCCTGTTGCACATTAGTAGCAGAATACAGATCAATTTGGTTGTATTGGCATTTTTACCAGGTTGCAATGAAATCTTTTCATCCAGATGCACCACAATTCTTTGTTATATTTGTGAGGAAAACAATTCTATTGAGGGTGGTGGGGCACGGGCACAGGTTGTCCAGAGAAGTTGTGGATGCCCTGTGCCTGGAAGCGTTCATGTCAGGTTGGATGGAGCTCTGAGCAGCCTGGTCTGGTGGAAGTGTCCATGGCAGGGGGTTGGAACTGGAAGATCTTTAAGGTCCCTTCCTACCCAAACCATTCTGTGATTCAGTGACTTGGATGCGGACATGTATCACACTGTCTTAAGGAAAACGCCCTCTCTTGCATTTGGCTCGTGACTGTGGCAGTGTTTGTTCTTCCTGTGCCACACGTGTGGCAGTGTTGTGGCTTCTCTTCTGCACACCGGGCATCCTCATGTGATTTGTGTCACATTTAAAATGAAATCTCTAATGCTGCATAATTGAAGCTGGTTACTTTCATGGCAGGTGATACCAGATGAGGATTCAGGTCTCTGGGTGCAGAGTGAACTTCTCCTCCCAACACGTGCTGGGAAACTTGGTTGTGTTTGAATATGGATGAGAACAGTGGGTGATCCGAACAACCCACAAGGAAAGTCCTTTTGGAACAAATGTGACATTTCTGAATCAGCCATTGCACAGAAATATTTGCTTGTCTGCTGCATCTTGGGCTTTGACTTGGGAATGAAAACAACAAAGCAGTATTTCCCATGGGATGGGAGCACAATTTCCCAATCATCTCTAGCTGTGGGTGCCTGATTCAGAGAGTAAAATATTAAAGAGATAGAAATGGCAGTATTTATAAGGCATGGTTTGTTAAAAGGCATATATAGTCGTAGAACAGCAGGAGTTACTAGAGGCCTCTTTAGTTCACCCTGCCTATGAAAGCAGGAAGCAAACTCATGTGGTTTTGATCCCTTGCAATAGCAGGGTTGCGCTTCTTGTTCTGCTCCAGAGGGGGAGTTACTCTTCCAGAAATTAAAAGCATACAAAGGTTAGGAATAATTTTTTTGCCAAATAGTTGATGAAGTCTAGAGCCTGAGTGGTACCAGAGATCCAGGATTTTAAAAAACTATTTGTAAACAGTAACTTGTTTTTCCTTTTTTTCTTTTAACCGTGTTTTCGCCTTACTTTCTTCAGTGCAAGAATGACACTTGACATGGGGTCTTGCTTAGAACTTCTGCTTTCAAAGGAAACAGAAGTTTTACTACATGTTCTCTTTGAAGAGATGAGCACAACAATTTGTGACTACATGCAATTTTCTTTGCCTTCACTTTCTGCAGTGCTGATTCCTTCTGCTAAAGATGGCTCGGAAATGGGAAGTTCTGGCTGTGCTCCTTTTCTTGCAAATCAATCTGGTTGATGGTAAGTGAGAAAGATCCAAAACTCCATGTAGCAATGCTTGATACTCTGTATTTCCAACTTACCAGGACACTGAAACTTCATAGCACACCACAGCAAACTTTGCCTGGAATGTGAAAGAGTAATGTCACCCTCAGCTGGCGAAATAATCGTGTGCCTTGCAGAGTGGCACAGGATGATGAATCTGATAGGAATCCAACACTTGCCACCTGTTCACCTGGGACAATAGCAGGAGAGCTATGATTTTGGGAATAAAAGGGATCCACAAAAGTCCCTTACTAAACTATGGCTCCAAGTGATTTTGATTTTAACTGTGCCACAGGTGTATGTTCCACAGCTATCCCAGGTTTTACTGGCACTTGAAGCCAGGCACCTAATCCAGGAACACAATAGATTTTCTAAAAAGTGAATTTTGCCCTTCCCATCAATTTTTCAAAGCCTGTATTAAAGCGATAGAAATTTGTGGCCTAAGAAAAAAAGGTGGAGGACTAGCAGCTCATCAGCATCACTGTCCACAGCAAAAAGGCACCATCTCCGCTGCATCTTCAAACTTCAGGAAGGTGGATCTGGAAGTTGAATACTAATATGTGCCCCAGGCTCCCAGTACAGTTAGGAAGTGTCTTTTTAAGGGTGATGAAGTCAAGAGTTTCCTGTGCTTTCATGACGGCTGTAGTATTTTTATGTCTTTTTTTTCCCTCTTATGCAGCTCACAACAGGGTGACTGTAGAGGCTGGCCATGAAGCTGTGCTGAGTTGCCCCAGCATCTCCAGGGTGTCTTTGGTACTGGTGACCTGGAAGAGGAATTGCAGCAGTTGCTGCTTGCTGTCCTATAGAAGTGATCAGAATGAGACAGCCAAGCTGAACTGCAGTGAGAGGATCACATGGAAATATTCACCTGCCAGTGACCCTGCTCTTCGTATTTACCCTGTGGACCTCAGGGATGAGGGAAATTACACCTGTGAAACTGTCAGCAGTGAAGGGAATTTTAATTTTTTCTCTTCTCTGACTGTGATAGGTAAGACTGCATCACTAAAACAAAAATTAAATTAGTCTATTTGCAACCTAGGCAGGAACAAAAGAATATTAGGAAGCATCATGAATACATCAAGTCACCTTTTTGATATAGTCAGGTAAATCATATCTAGATTTCCGTAAGTTAAAAAAAAAACAAACAAAAACATGGGAAGAATTTGTGTTTTGGCCATATTAGTTGAGCCATCTCAATATAACTAAAAATGATGGAATATTAATTTTGGGACTCTATAATTGCTATTTTAAATTTTAGTCACTTGATTTTTTTTTTTGGGGGGTGGTATTAGTTTGTTTTGGTTTTGGGTTTTGTATTTTTGTTGTTCCCTGCAGAGTCTTGCCTTTCTGATAAAGACTTAGGTGTTGTGTGAGCCTTTCCCTGTTTTGCCAAGTGCAGGTTGAGTTGTTCCACTTCAAGCAGAACAGTTTTGTCCAATTCCTCTTTTATTTCCCTGCTATCAAATTTAGGATTCTATTTATTCAAACTTCTAAATACTGTACCTGAAGCTTCAGCAATCTGCCCTTTTGTCAGTCCAGTTGTAAATCTTTATTTAATCCACCCCTCTCTGTCATCCCATCTCCTGTTAATCTGTCATCACCTTTTGGAAAACAGGAGGAAGCAGTGTTTTAGATGCAGCCAGCTAGTTTTTGAGGTGTCCACCTTGGACTTTTTGATGTATTGTTTTTCCTTAAAGATGTGCTAATATTTCAAATTATTTTAACATCTCACGAATTGGTCATCCAAACTAAAAAATACCACCTATTTTTCACTTTCTCAGTTGGTGATTTTATACTAAAAATGAAACAGAAAGAGAAAATAAGACAGAAATGACAGCTTTTAAAAATTTCTTCTCTAGTCCCACCTACGGTGACCCTGACCCGTGACAGTAGCAGGGTGGCTGTCTGCCAAGCATCTGCAGGAAAGCCAGCTGCTGACATCTCCTGGATCCCTGCAAGCAATCACAGCTCTGAGGAAGAATTCCATCACCCCAATGGAACGGTGACCCGAGTCACCTACTTTGGCTGGGCCAGCAGCTCAATCCCCTCTGTCACCTGCTTGGTCACCCACCCAGCCAGGAACCAGACTCTGCTCATGGACCTGACATGTAAATAATGTTATTCTGTGATTGCTCTTCATCATGCCTGGGGCTCCTCTCTGCTGTTCTGTGCAGCTGTACCCACTAAATGCCAGGGCCCTGGAGCTGGGTTAGTGTGGTTATAAGGTGAAGTTCTAGTGCATATGGAGAGAGAAATTAATAATTTTGAGTTAGTTGAAACCAAATGCTTTGTGGCTCTGTATGGAGAAGATTTCAGCGTGTTTTTCTTTCAATTCCTGTTCTGTTTCACAAGAATTCCTTATTCTGCTTTCAGTGGGTTCACCTTGGCCATACCGGACAGCAACATTGGCTGGCTGCCAGGTGCCCTCCAAGCTGCTCTATTGTTCCCCCTCTTCAACAAGACAGGGAGAAAAACACAATGGAAAGCTCACAGGTCAAGGTGAAGGCAGGGAGAGATCACTCACCAATTACTGTCACAGGCAAAAGAGACTTGAGAGAAAGTAATTTCTTGCCACTCAAATCAGAGTAGGATAGCAAGAAACAAGAATGAATCTAAAAGCACCTTCCCCACAACATTTTGTCCAGCTTTTCCACAGTAGTGATGGTCTGGAGAAAATTTCCTTGGAGAAGGTCTGTCTGTGATTTTCAAGTGTTCCAAAGGTAGTAAAGTGTAAAATTCAGCTTCTCCTCTGGCTGTGCTGGACCTGTTGGAAGTCTGTTGCAGTAAGGATTTGTAAAAACAGCTAAATAAGTGCTCATAGCACCAAAATACCTCAGTAGAGGCATGAAGGACAGAAGTCAGCATAGACCAGTCATTAATAACAGCATTTTGCAGGGATGGCTGCTCAGTTCTGTTGTTCAGGGCTAACAGTACTTGAGGAAAAGGAGAGTGTAAAGGCAGATGAGTTGAAAATGAAAATGTGTTTGTACACACGAATGAGTGGATGTGTGAGGCAGCTTCTTGTTGCTGGTTGGCATCCAGATGTCTCATCTGCTCCTCTCTGCTTGTTTGAGCTGTGAAAGCAGAGGGTTAGCTTTTTTCTCCAGTCAAGGTAGGCAGTAGCATCACAAATCTGTGGATATTGACATCTAGCTCTGTAACTTGCTCTCTTTTCTCATCTCTCAGCCACTTCCCACAGGCTTCTGTACCTCCTGGTAGGAGCAGCTGCAGGAGTCGCTGCTGTCACTGGTGTGACTTCATGCTTGATTTTCAGGTGGAGAGGTGAGTCCTTTGAGGAACCTGAAATATGTTACAATCCCATTGCTGGCTTTGTGCAGGTACAAGGACATGTGCTTTATTGCTGAGAGTGAGGTGAGAGGCAAGGGTTGAGGAAAACGTTCATATCTGCATTGTCCTTTTGGAGAAGTTGTGATAAAGGGGTGGCAATTTAAAATAAGTCTGGAGTTTTGAAAGAGCCATAGGTATTATGATATTAATCCATTACAGACATGTCAGAGATTCATCCAGGATGAAAAGGATTCTTTCTGAGAGTAGGGCAGGCTTTGAGATTTTGGAATTATTTTGTTTGCTCTGCATTTACCAGCACAAAATTCTATACTTAAGAATGACAGTTCACAAACTAACGACTAAACACAAATGAGCTCTGTTTCCATCAGCAGTGATACATTTTCCCTTGAGAAAGAGTAAGAATAGGCAAATGTACATACTTGGATATCTTTCAGATAATTGTGCATTGGGCATTTTAGGTAGATGATTGGTTTCATTTCTCATACTAAATGCAAAACAGCACTGTACCAGCTACTACGAAGAAAATGAACTCTACCCCAGTAGAAACCAGGACACCCAGCATGACCAAAATTACAGTCAAGGGAAAAATAAAATAATAATGGGTTCAAGTATAGGATGTAAAAAATAAGAACTTAATGTATGAGGGTAACTGTATTTTGAAGAAAGTCTTTCAAGAGCTGAGAGCAGCTAGAGGAGGACTCCAGATAAAACAGCTGTGTTATCCTGCACCATCAAACCATTCTAACTTCCTGATATCCTACTTTCAGCTCGCTGGTTACGTAAAAGGGCACGTGGCCCAGAAGAACACTTTACAGTAAGTGGGTTTTTTGCAGTTTTTGGTATATTCTTCACTAAAACTTCTAATTTCTTTGCAACGTGGAGGGGGGAATGAGGAACACATCATCTGTGAGGATTTCTATTGTTTGGATGGCCCCATCTCCATGTATAATCAAAGTATTTGAGCAATTGTTTAAGCACTGGATAGAGAGTGTTGTAGTGCATTTCCTGCCTCTCAGTTACATTTACAATGCTGAATTTTAACTCTCCCAAAACTTAGTATTTTCATATTTCTGCTTCACAGAGTAGTCTTAACTCAGATGTTTTGTTTAAGAATGTGTATTCTTAATGGCAGAAACCTGCCTGATTAAAGATTGGATGGAACCAGACATGCCTTTTACAATGAGGGGAAAGGGTCCACTTTGTTTCTCTATATTGGAGACAAACACAGCTATGAAACTTTTATTTTTTAAGTGGCAGTTCATATACTGGGAAGCCAGGAAACAGCAGTGATAAATCTGCCACCACAACTCTTACTTACTCTCCAGTTCCAGTGTGTTGTGATATGTATTTAACAGAATGAAAATGCACTGCTTTTTCCTCAGGGCTTCTGCCTCACTTAATGCACATGGAAATACCAATTATTTCTTACTTTGTTTTCTGCTCATGATTTAATTAATGTTCGTGTGCCTCATTTGTTGCAAACAAGTCAGAGTGCTCTGAAGTTAGAATGATTACTTTCCTGATATGCTCTTGTGTGGCATTCAGGACAATTTTACTGATGAGAGTGGGAGTTGCAGAGATCAAAGGCTGTCAATGATTTTAGGTGCCTAAATTGGATTGTTTGTGGTCTGTCTGTTTTGGTTTTGGGGTTTTTTTTGGTTGTTGTTTTGTTTTGGTTTTGTTTTGGTGTATTGTTTTCAGAGAAGCCAGCGTTGTTTATTTTCATCAATTTTGCTGTAGATACAAACATTTCAAAATTTATTTTTGAACATACTAAGAAAAAAAATTTCAAAGGCTGTCCTGTTGAGGCTTTGTGAAGGCTGTTCTGGCATCTGTCTCCCAGTTCATGTTTCACCCTCTGTGCTCTACCCTTTTGCTCAGAGAGCTCAGAGAAGTCACTTAAAGTGCTTTTGCAGCAGTAATGTTACCTATGAGGTTTCTTCTGCTCTTGCTTTTTCTTTGGGATCTATAGGAAAGATGGTTCCACAAAATTCTCCGGTATCATATAATGGTACATGTTTTTCTTCCTGCTGCAGACTAAAACTTCCAAGTTCACACCGTCACATGTGAGAAGAGCAGCAGACAAGCCTCATGAGCTTTCAGAGAGAACCTATGAGAACTTCACCCCGAGAACTGTTTATGTACAGATACAACAGTGTAGGCACAAGTAGCCAGCTCAGCTACTCATGATACTCAGCTACTTGAACTTGTACTTCAACTATTCAGCCTCACACCTTACCCACAAAAGCCTTTGTCTTTCCTGACCTGACAACAGTGGGGCAGAAAGGCCTGTCTTAGTAAGTTGTTTTTATCTTTCTCTAAATATCTGTACAGATCTCAAAAAAGTTGGAACTTTTAAGGATTGAATTAGGGAAATACCTGCCTTAATTTTGTTTGAAAGTGGACTCAGGTATGTGCTGCCTTTCCTCAAAACAATAATTGATGTATTTCTGTGCCAGAGTAACAGACTGCTGGTGAAAATATAGCACTTTTCTTTCCATTTTGGCAATGGGATTCTCTTTAAAGTTCTGTGTTGGAAACCAAAGAGTGACATGGAGCGACCCCAAAACACAGAAGGTCAAAGCAATACATTTAACAGAAATGCAGAAATAAGAGAGTTTTAGGTTTTTTTGGTTGTTTTGTTTTGGTTTTTTTTTCTGGATAGATGGTTGCACATGGCAGATGATGATCTGATATTTGACATCTTTGTTTATTTTTTAATTTTTAACTTATTTCTTTTTCTATTAATCTTTGTGTTTGCATTGATAATTGATGGGAAATAAAACCAATTTGATATTTAACTGGATATGAAAATAAGAAACAGCAATGGGAAATTTTTGGAGACTCTTTAAAGTAAACATTCAAATATGCAAATATTTTCCTAAATGATTTCTGTGGCTATTTGGGTAAATGTTTGCTGACCAGTTTCTGAGAAGCTGAGATCACAGCACGGCTTTACTGAGAACAGAAATGTTAAGTTGTATAAAATGCAGGTGGTGAGCTTGTTTAAAACAAAGGAAAGAACCCAACTCTAACCACACCAATTACTTCTTTTCATCCTCATGTCCCCAAGCTGAAAACCTCCACAGACTGGTTTTTAATTTCAATTTTCATTGGTCAGATCTGTCAGACCTTCCAAACACTAATGCACCAGTAACTACACTCAAATGTGTGTTTTGAAGAGACTTTTTCTGCTTGTTGCTGCAGGGTCATCTCTGCTCCATCAGTGTTCTTAGGCATGAGCATCTCCCAGTGCCTTTTAATTGCACTTTGTCACTTCTAATAGCCATGGATGTCTGCTGACATCACTCCAGCCTTTCATTTCAGTCAGAAAGGCATGGAGAATGACCCTCTGCCTTAAGGAAAAGGGCCTACAGAAGGCAGGCAGGCTACCATGACTGGTGGGCAAGAAAAGCCCTCCCTGTGGTGTTCAATGTCAGTGATGGGTCACTCTCAGAGCTGTGTGCAGCTTCATCATGTCTTCTGTGGGGAGGGAGAAGCACTTTTTTACGTGTGAAACATCTGGGAGAAACAAGCGACAGCTTGGAATTAGTGCAAGTAGGTTTGCAGTGGTGCCAGCTGGAAAAGTGTTTTGTAGCTCCAGCGAAATCCGCAGCAATGCCTTAGTCCAGGGTGCTGTCGAGGGGTTACTTGTGACTGGAAGCTTCTGAAATAGAGGGAAGATCTCCTGTTGCTTAAGGAACTGCCCAGTCAGGTGTAAACCTGGGTGTCACTATAGGACACAAGAAAAGAGACAGACTCCTGCTAGGTTGAGCAGAAAGAGGAAAAGGAGAAAGTTTATTTTCATTTCTCGTACTTATAAGTTTCTCAATTCCACAAGGGATTGGAGGACATGTCACTTCCTCTTCAGTCCCACTGGAGAAAAAGGATGCTCATCAAACTTTCTCTGATAGTACAAAAATGTAAACAGAAGAGGACAGTTAAGTAAACATTAGCTATTATTGACTTAAACTCCGTGAGAAATTTTATCTGACTCCATATTATACACAGAAGGCTTAGCAAAAAACAGGACAACACCTGGGTTCCTGGGCTGGTGTTTCTCACTGTGTTAAGTGAGCATGTGTTGTCCTGTTTTTTGCTAAGCCTTCTGTTGTGACCTAGGAGTCAGAGAATTTTCACACACTTTCATGTAAGCAATAGCCAATGTTTATTTAACTGTCTTTTCTGTTTTTCATTCCTTTTGTGATAAGAGAAAGTTTGATGAGCATCCTTTTTCTCCAGTGGGATTGAAGAGGAAGTGACATGTCCTCCAATCTCTTGTGGAATTGAGAAACCTATAAAGTACTAGAAATGTAAATAAAGCTGCTTCTTTTCCTCTTTCTGCTCAACCTAGCAGGTGTCACGAGTCTCTTTTCTTGTGTCCTCTACCGACACAAGCACGGATTGTTTTTTACAGACAGCTACAGCAGTCTGTGCCTTTTTCAGAAGCCGGATCGTTGCAGCCAGACCAAAGGATGACAGGGCTGTTAAAATTAGGAGAGTTAGGCTGTGGAGCAGTCTGCTTCTGGGAATCACAGTGCCTGTGTGCTGTGATTATTAGGGTGTAATGTAAGACCTTTTCATCCTTTGCACCAAGTGAAATGTTGAAGGGTGAGATCTAATGGAGACAGAAGAAATAGAACTTGGACAGGGAGATAATGGTGTGTGTGTGGGGGAAAGCTCTCTGAAGGATCATCACTGTGATAATCTGCCCTGGCTGAAAACTATGGTTTTCACACTCATAACTTTATTTTCACCTTTAATTTGTATGTAGTGGAATTGGTCCAGTCACCTGCAATGTGTCAGCACCTCCATTAACCCAGAAATTCTGAGCAGACTTCGTGCTGAAACGAGGTGCTCTGGCAATGACAGGTCCATTCATGCTGCAGGTACTTGGTGAAATGGGCTCTCCTGGTGGTCCACAGCTCTTAGCAGCCATGTGGACTATGGTTTGCCTGATTTCTTATTCCTGGGATGGTCCAAGAGCAAGTCCTGCTCCAGAAAATTATCTTACAGCATTATAATCAGTCTTTGATCATAACCTGTTTATTGCCAACAAAAAGCTTGACTTAGCAATGCACAGCTCAGGGGAACTCACATGTTGCAGACATTAAAAGGTCTCAGCTGCCTAATTGTTCCTTCTGCAATAAAATTGGCCCTCATGCTTTTCAGGCTTGTTGTGTATGATTAATAAAACTTATTAGGCCAAAGAGAATAATGTGGCTATGAGGGTGGTTGAAAGAAAAGCTGGGACATCAATACAGCTTCTATAGGTGCTTTCACTGTTGGCTGTGATGGGTGGGCAGGGTTTTGTCACATGTGGAGCTCCTGACGTGGGCTCTGGTGGTTTCCTCTCTGCCTGCCATCACCTGAGCCATGTGTCCCCTGCTTCTTGGGCTGATGAGCTGATCTGCTGAGTATTTCGAGAATGAGAAATAAACCACTTAAATATTTTCTGTTGTGCTGCTTTTGCATGGGACAGGCAGCTTTGTGTAACCCAAAAAACAATTGGTCTCTTATGGGAATTTGGTCTCAAAAATAAGCAACTTGAGGATGTTTTTATGAGTATATTTATCATGTACCCCACCCCCCCCTTAATTTTAAGAACATTTTTGGTGACTCTATACTGTTTTTATTTGCACTGAAAGCAAATTTAAGCAAAGCAGGTATTTTAGACTGCCAAAATGGCCTTGCCAAAATGTGCAGGAAATGCTGACTGTTTGTTGAATAATCATTGTGAGAGAGCTACTAAAAAGTGATGGGAATTGGAGTGAGCTATTTGCACATTGTCACAAGAAAAAAAATTTTTAAAAAAGCCTGGGAGCATGACACTGCTGTTTCAGATTGACTGTTTAGTCAAATGCACAGTTGACTGAATGTCACTTGAGCTTTTTAGCACCAGATGTGATTATAGATGAAAATGCTCCTGTTTATTGTGTGGATTTTCACTCACATTGTTCATAGGACACTCTTTGTAATAATGATGATGTCTGCTTTCTGATTAATCTATGAACAATTTATCTTCTGGAAATAGCAGGTGTTGTGATGCCTCATTCTCTTCACTGAATATGGAAAAAATGGTGACAAAGCGTTATGTTTAGAGCCTCATAAATTGGAATGTGACTTCAGATTATGAACAATATTTGTTTAAAATCACAAATTTCAACACCAGGATTGAAATGAAGAAGGTAAACAATTTTCCTACAGACTTTGGAAATAGGCCAGGTATCCAAAGGGTATTTGCCATTTCAGTGAAGAGCTCGGTTTCCTAAGTTTGAAGTTGCAGCTGTAAGTTTTGTCTAACCTTCTTGGCATCAATTTGTCACAGCTTTTCTTCTCTGATGAGAAAATAATGCTTTCCTTGGTTCTCCTCTAATAACTGTAACACCCGTGATGTCTTTGCGACCTGGTCTTCTTGACTTTGTGGAGTCTTTGCTGTTAATGATAACTTGTCAGCCACTTGATTCTGTGTCCACAATCTGTATGTACCTGTCATGTGCTGGAGGCAGTGAAGAGCTCAGGAATTAACCAAGTGGGACTTATTCTACATTTCCTATCACTCCTCTGTCCTGCAATAGTTTGTGCTTGTGCTCTTAATGGTGCTTCTTTAAGCAAGTACCCACTTTTCTCTTTTTCCTCCACAATCATCTCATGCGCTGGTTTTCTCAGTTTATTGACTTTTATCTTCTCTAAGTATTTCATTATCTACTTTTATTTCCTTCTCTTTTTGGCATCAAATACAATGTTATTCTTCATTTCTCTGTTGCCTTTTGTGTGTGTAGCAAGAGGTTTCAAACAGTGACTGGTTTTGGAATTTTTTAGTGCTTTTCACTGAACTTCTCCATAGAGACATACTTACTCCATGTCTCCTTCACTTTTTTTCCCCAATACATAATAGAAAATTAATCACTCTTGATGAGAAACATCTTCTGCTCTTAGACTTCTGTGAATCTAAGCTCATTCACCAAATCCAAATATGCAGCATTTTGTTTGTTCTTGGCTGACATCTGTCTTACAGAATCATAGAATTGTTGGAAATAACTTCTAAAATCATCAAGTCCAACCATTAACCCAGCACCATCATAGTCACCACCAACCCATGTCCCTCAGTGACACATTTACATGTTTTTGAACACACCCTGGGATGGTGATTCCATCACTTCCCTGGGCAACCTGTTACAATGCCCAACCAGCTTCTCAGTGAAGAAACTTTTCCGAATACCTAATGCACTCTACAGCACCTGTGAGGAAGAGGAGTGAGAAGACTGTGGGGGGAACAGCCCTGCAGACACCGAGGTCAGTGGAGAAGGAGGGGCAGGAGGTGCTCCAGGTGCCAGAGCTGAGATTCCCCTGCAGCCCACGGAGATCCATGGAGGAGCAGATTTCCACCTGCGGCCCATGAGGATCCGAGCTGGAGCAGACTCCTGGCAGGAGCTGTGACCCTGGGGAGGAGCCCAGGCAGGAGTGGGTTTTCTGGTATGGCCTGTGACCCTGTGGGGGACCCACGCTGGAGCAGTTTGCTCCTGAAGGACTGCACCCCATGGAAAGGACCCACGCTGGAGCAGTTCATGAAGAAGTGCAGCCTGTGGGAAGGACCCACCTTGGAGCAGTTTGTGAAGGACTCTATCCCATGGTAAGCAACTCACTGGAGCAGAGGAACTGTGTGAAGAAGGAGTGGCAGAGGTGAAGAGGTATGAACTGACCCCCAAACCCCATTCCCCATCCCCCTGCACAGCTGGGGCTGGGGAGTATGAGGTAAATGTGTGAAGAAGAGGGAGTAGGGGCAAAGGTGGTTTTAATTTTTTTTGTTATATCTCATTATCCTCCTCTGTTAATTATTGGTAATAAATGAAATTAACTTTTGCAAGTCAAGTCTGCTTTGTCCATGACACAAACCAGTGAGTGATCTCCCTGTTCTTATCTTGATCCATGAACTTTTCCATCATATTTTCTCTCCCTGTCCTGCTGAGGAAGGGGAGTGAGAGAGTGTCTGGCTGGGCAGGTGGCAGCCAGCCAAGGTCAATGCACCAGGCAAGGCTTAGTCACCAGCAGAGCTATAATAGGAAAGAGGATGCTGTAAACATCAGATTCTACATTATTAAGGCATTTTTATGCCGATGGTCCCTCTCTAGGTCTTCTGACTTTAATCTCATCACTGTGTACTGAGCTCTGAAAATTTCATTTCCACTCATTCTATTCTCTCAGCTGTCAGTAAGTACTGCTGAGCAAACAAGGCTAAGTGCTTTTGGGATTGATTTTTGTCTCACTTCTGCCACAGTCCAACAGAGTTTATACTGTCATATCATAATGTTCATATCTAGCTGTGCTTATATTTTAGATTTCTACGTGTACGTCAGAAAAAGAAACCATGGACAACCCCCCGAAATCGTTTCTGTGTTAGATTTATGATCTCTGAAGAATACAACCCCCTCTTCTGTGCAAAACGTGTGGCCACATGCGGCAGAACAATGTGCTTACTACATAAATGTCTTGTAACTCACTCCATCTCTTGTGTGAGAGGAGAGCTGTGTGGAATAAACAGACGAGCGAGCCAGCTACTGAAAAGCTCTGGTCTGGCTGCTTGTCTTTTTGTGCAACTTGCTTGAAATATTCAAATGAGGAAGATTAGAATCCAACAGCACCACTCAGTGTATTGTTAGGGCTGCCTGCTCAATCAGGCAAGTTAGTGCCTGCAAAGCTCTGATACCTTCAGGAGCACTGCCTGCCTCCAGGTCTGAATACCTACCAGCTACACTTAGTATCACATCCTTCATCATTGTCATTCTTGTGTAATCAACAGTGGCTGCCAGTTTCATGCTGCTATAGGTAGCAAAAATAAAAATATACACCTATATGCAAACATCTTGATTCATAGGAACATTGCTCTGTGCATGTGTGCGAAGCTGTGAATATACACAGGAAAAGTTGTGGGGTTTCTCCTTGAGAAATTAATTTCTTAATAGTTTCTCATCAACAGAACATCTCATTATATATAAATGTTTTGAAAGACCTTATAAGACAGACAGACACATGAGGGATAAAATGAAAAGTTGCTGTGGAAACCATAACCTGAAATAAATCTTCTGTGCACTCAAAATCCCAGTCTTTGTCTTCTATTAGAATATTGTTTGCATATCATTTCTCTCTTTAGAAAGAATCTGAATTGCTGATACACAAATGGAAATCCCATCTTGATGGTGACTGTAAAGTGCATCTCAGACTAATGGAAATTTTTTTTTTTCATTTCCTGTGAGTATTTTAAGCCTTCCTCTTGTACCTGGTATCCTGGTAAGGCAAAAAAAAAATGTAATCCCTTTTGGTCAGTACTGCCCACCTCTGACCAGCTGCAACAGTTTGTAACTGATGATATTAATGCCTTAATTGGAACTAATTTTGGTGTAGGAGACAGCCTGGGGTAGAGTGTAGAGGAGAGAGTAAGAAACACTGTAGAAGATGCTAAGGCACAGAGGAAATGTTTTGCTAAGCACAAAACATTCTTTAGCTCTCAGCTTGCAGCTGTCATCATCCCTCTATAGCACATTCTTAGAAAAACACATTTCAAACAGGGCCTGTCAAATGAGCAAAAAGAGATTTGGGCTCTGGTATCGAGAGGCTGGATCACACCAGAGCTGCTGTCCATGTTCTGTCCTTGGGACTCTCCCGTAGCTGTTGTTTCCTGCAGTCATCTGTGGGCAGATGCATTCACACCGTGTTAGCCTGGGTCAGGAATGTGCTTTGGAAAAGAAACTCCCGGTGGTCCCGTGCTCGTGTGCTGGGCCGGTATTGTCCAGCAGCCTTGGAGCACACAGCAAACGCTGCATCTTTTCTGCAGCCCCCCAGGGGTGTTCAGCTCACAGGATCAGACCAGAGCTAGCCCAAAATAAAATCCCCCAACCCGTGCTGTGCTCTGTCAAATCACTCCTGCTGAGCTACGCAGCTGATGAGATAAACTTAGCTTTTGTTAAACAAGCTCTTCCTGCAGTGTGATTTTTTTTTAATCTCTTTTGTATGCAAGAAATAACTTCAGCATCAGCTTCAAGAAGGCACTGAAAAATACCGATTTGCAGTGCTCATGTATTGAAGACCTTTCTTGATCACACAAAGGATGTGCATGGAAAAGACAGGGCCAAATATTGAGTGTTCTCCTGTGATTTTCAGTCCAGCAAAAATCATTGGGGACTGATTCTTGACCTGCTGAAACTGGCTTGTTTGGCAAGAAAACATAGGAGCCATGGTTGCACACAGGTGTTATTGCTGGCTAAGCCTCATGTTTTTTTCATAAATGCTGAAATACCACAAAGAATGATTTAAGATCAATCTGCACAATGATTTGCAAAGACATTAGTCCCATTTCACTTATTCAGTAGCTACATATATATAAATATATATCTATAAACTGGCAAAGAATTTCTACTGTTATTACACAACAGCTTGCATTTGAAAAATTGTGCTTAAGTGCAAATGGAGAATTAGCATATCTGTCAAAAAAAAAAAATAAAAGGAGGGGTTGTGTTTGTGACTAAAAGATGTGTAAAAAGCCAAATTCTTGGAATACATCTCCTAGATGCAATGTCAAGGTGATGCCTTGTTGGGACTACCTAAAACAGGCTAGACAAAATTAAGAGAATAAAAAGTGGGTATATTTATTGAAGTGCCCGCAGGTACATTTAGGGCAGACGAAGCCCACCCAGGGGCTACAGCCAAAAATGGACGACGGCTCACGGGTTTTCATACTTTGATAATTTTGGTCCATCTGCATATCGCGGGTTAATCCTCCAGTTACAGCTTCAGGTAATGAAGTAATCTACTTCAAGTTTGCTCTCCCCCAACTCACTGTTGTTTACATTTCTCAGGGCCTGAGACAGTGAGGTGTCCTTGGTGTCCAGGCCTAGAGAGGAATTGTTTTGTCTGTTTCACAGTAGCTAACACTGTATATGGAGTTTAGAGTTATACACTGAAGAATTACAGGATTACAAATATATGAAAAATATAAAAGCTAAAATCCTAAGGCATCAAAGGCCAGTCCTGTATCTGGAGTTCACCCTCAACAAACATCGCAGACACGGACCCCGCCTGATGGGCAGGCAGTTCTTTTGCCCTTCCAGTTTTAATGCCATCAGTGCAGAGCTTGGCCTGGTAGAGTTTGATGGAACTGGCTCTGAACCAGGACTTGAATGCCTCTGTGGTGCCTTATGCCCTGCCCATGGCAGGGGGGTTGGAACCAGATGAACTTTGAAGGGTTTGAACCCTTCCAACCCAAACCATTGTATGATTCTAAAGGAATCATAGAGCAGAAGCTGGCTGTGAAACAAGCCCAGATATTGTGAAACCCATCTCTTTTTCAGGAACACAGAAGTGACATTCTCCAGATGGCTTGAGAGTGTTTTAACCCTGTATAATGTTTTACAGGACGGTTCTGAATAGCCAGAAGAGAAAAGACCATAGAAAACCACAGCTATCTTACTCTTTGAAAACCTTGCTGAGTTTCTTACAAGGGTTTAGGACTTGTTGAGATGGAGTTTGCATTTGAATCACCTCTTAACAGCCACTGATAAACCTATGCTCCATAATTATTTCACTCTCTTTTAACCTTTTTTATGGTATGGTTTTAATCTATAATATAAACTGCAACCATGAGTTCCACGAATTTAATTATGTTCTGTGAAACAAATATTTATGCTGGTGGTCCAAACCCATTTCTTGGTAGTTAAATTCTGAGGAGGACGTGGCATTAGTGTGGTGAAGCTGAAGAAAACAATCAACAAGCAGCAAAAGACACAGTAGTGGCAAAGAAGAGGAGCAAAGCACCTCTCTCCAAAAGAGAGGCAAGGGTCAGGAAGAAGGATAGTAGGGAGAAGACCTCAAAGATTCCCACCTGCCCCCAAGAGGACACATCCAGGAGTGTGAACAACCCTGGCTGAGGAAAAATTGGTCAGGTTCTCCCTGGTGAGTGGGAGACTCATGATCCACATCCCTGAGGAATGGGTGTTGCGGCTGAAAAACTCTGAAGGTCATGGGAAGGATCAGCAGTGGATTTTTCCCTGTTAAAACAAGTGTCAGTGCCTGAAGGGGATAAAAAATAACCGTGTGAAAACGATATTCAAGAAAGACTTGTTTTAGGTGAGCTTTGGTAAAATGCTTTGAAAGGAAGGACAGAAAAGTTCCTGCAGATCAGTGCAGTCAGTGCAAGGAGTGTGGTTAGAAGGAAAAGCCATGCAAAGGGGACTAATCTGAGAATGGATAAAGCTGAAGACAGTTTCCTGGGATCACACTTAAGACAGCTTCTGAGAAGAAATCTAAATTAAGAAATGAATAAAATTGTTTTGGAAAGTAGTGAAGTCCTTACAGCTATTTTTATAATATGAGGAGAAGGGGGAAAGTGAGTAAAGCTGCTGCCAACTGTAGTTAAGTGGGCAATATCAAGATCAAATTATTTACTTTTATATGGCAAGAAAGTATGGTCAGTAGGAGACAACAGATGCTTGTTTACAGCAAGCAAGTATTTATTGCAGGTGTTGTTAAAGCAGGAAACTGAATATCATCATCAACTACATCGACTACATTGAGGTGGAAGAGCAGCAGTGATTATTACATGACAGGAGCAATCACGTTGGAAATGGGCTGTACAAAAATGATAAAATAATGATTTTAAAGGTACTGGAGGAGTAAAAACATATTTTAAAGATGATAAGAAAAAAGTGTGGTAATGTGGATAACATAGATTAGTTTCCATCATAATTATTCCAGGAAAAGATGTCAAAGGAGGCCCTCTTGAGATAGACTGGGGAGTTGAATTTGGATGCAAATAAAGAATTACTGAATGCTTTTAGAGAGCGAAATACTCCAGAGATTTGTGTCACAGGAAATTTTCTTAGTCATCCAGACTGAAAACCATTAGCAATCATACGCCATGGGAGTGACAGCAGAAAATCTATTTAACTCCACAGTCAATGAACCAGGGGCTGATATGACTTAAAATTTTGTTTCTGTGACTAAGATCAACAACTTAGAGGAGGTAGTTGTAGAAAAAACTCTTGAGTGAGCAAGTGAGGTTGATTTAGTTGATGTGACCTGGAACACTGGGATGTGATCTTTTTCTTAGTTTGAAAAGGGAAAATTGTGCATAACTGGAGGGAACTAAATGGTGAAGAATGGTCCAAAAAGCTCAAGATTTAATTTTAAATGAAGCCAGGAATTTCTTTATGTTAAAGATGTAGAGATATTGGGGACTTCTCTTCTAAACCAAGGAAACATCAGCTCAGCCAGCTCTGGATATAAGGGTAAATTCTATTGAAATGGGCATTAGGGACACAGGGAAACCCTGCAAGGATGGGGAAAGATGCCCTGCAAAAACACCTGTCTTAAGGCTCAAGAAGCTCAGGGAGAAAATGGGAATTGCCAACAGCTGTGCAATTGCACAGCTGGTCCTGCAAAGTACCTTTAATTACTAAACAAGGGGCTGGCTTGGTTTTGGGCAAGCAGAGCTGTGGTGGCAGCAGCCCTGAGTCCCAGAGCCCTCTTTGTATCCCTGCAGTTTGGGAGAGCCTGGGGGCCCTGTGGGGCTGCTGTTTGGAGTCATGCACAGCCAATGCTCAGTGAGTAGAAAAAAGGAGGTGTGGGGCTAAGAACTGCTACAGAGAAACATTTGGGTTTTTTTCTGTAATGAGGGGAGTATTCTGGTCCAAGTTTGCTTTTGGTACCTGGCCAGGTGGGCCAGGCCAGGGTCCTGTGCTGGCCCAGACACTCCTGTGGTATGGGGCATCTGTTTGAGGCAGAAGGGGGTCAGTCTGAGCAGTGAAAAACCTTGAGAAGTAATACAAACAAAGTCTTTTATTGCAAAGTGTTAGGAAATTTTAATTATCAGCCTCATCGCTAATTTCACGTGTGATGGCTTCACATCAGAGGATTCAGCAGGTGTTTGGGCAGAGATGGAAATGAATCTGTTGATGCAAGGAAGACATTCAAGATGACTCCCATATGTTTTTCCCATTCTTTGGGAATGTGGGGGGATAAATGGACATACCAAAAATCACCACCTGCCTAAGGAGGATGTGCTCCTACTCAAATCCTGTGGTGACTGTTTCTGGATCAGAAAAGTGCTAGGTATGGAAAGAGATTGACATATGCTTGATGTTAGGAAGATCACACCCCTTCCTCAGGGTACCAAGGCAGCCTGAGGAGTCAGTGTAATTGAATGGACAGTGTGAAAATTTGATTGTGGACTTCCACACAACCCTGCTTAACATTTTTCCTACTGGCTTAATGCAAAATTTCTTAATGTGAAGTAATCTTTCACTTTCCAGCATCTCTGAAAACACAAGCTGACAGCCTTCCTTGTTTTCACTGATTACTCACAGAGTCTCAGATGGTTTTGTTTTACCTTAAAATCCCACTTGTTTGAGTCCCAGTTTTGGTGTTTGGCTTACTCTGTGTTCTTGTATTTTAAATGATTGAAAACCCAATGGATCTGACACCACAGCTGTTAATGGCAAATTAAGCAAATCTCAGTTGCACTATTTTCTGATGCCTCAGCCATGACTTCAAACAGTAAGGGTTAACAATAAAGAGACTAGCTAAAAATAATAAATTTCTATGTTCTTTCATCTTTCTGCTCTAGACCCTGCACTTTTATGTCAAAGGAGCTTCCTTGCTTGTTTCCTGACTTCAACATTTTACAGGCTTTTAAAAATGATATAATGAAGCCTAAGGAGAGAATCAAATAATGTCATAGCAAGTGAGGAGACCTGGGTTTAATTCTTTGCAGCTGTTTTCTTTTGTGATCTTGGGCAAGTAGTTTCTCCTTCTGTCTCTCTCTCTGGTATGATTTTTTATCTCTAACTGAGGACACAAAACAAAGGAAACTTTCTTGATTCTCCTGGAGATGCATTATTTTAATTACTATAAAAGACAATGAAGAGCTCAGATAGTAAAGCAAGGGGATTGTGTTAAATGTAATAGAGGAAAAAAAAAACCCCAAAGCCATTCTGAGGCTCCTGACTTAAGGCTGGATTGTTTAACTATTTCTATCAGTTTGTTGTGCCCTCTGTGAACGTGGGAAGTGAGGACACCAATAACATCTGCACCTGTGTTAGAGACCCGAACTCTGCTGCCATCTCAAACCTTGGTCTTACTATTACAGTTGTCTTTTCAGCTGTTAATCTCTGATGTTGAAAAAGGCTGTAGAAAACACACCCACCTGTGAAACTGAAGTGTAGGATGAAGTGGCATTTTCTGGTTTTCAGGGGTTTTTATGTTGTTATTAAAATAGAAAACAAGGGCCTTAATGAATTGTTCTTATCCTATTTGAGTTTTGTGCCTAGATTGCTACAGCTTGGGCTTATTAACACATTTAACCAACTTGGAAAAGGAGATGAGTAGATCAGCAAGGAAATGGGCCATCACATTGATATCCCATAGCTATCAAGACTGCCCACAAATGGTGCTGGCTGATACCTTTGGATTTGATGAACTTCAGGCAGAAGCAGCCCGGAAGGAAGGAATTTCCCACCAACTTCTAGACAAAAGAGGACAGGAAAACCTGTTGACTGACAGTGCTGCCATTCAGATGAATGTCTGGTTTATCATCAATTTCTTTTTGTTTTTTTTAATCCCCATTTGCTTGGGGAGCACCCTTCAGCCTTTTTGGGACAAGGTAATATGTGTATTTCTGTACTTGAAAAAAACTCCAGGTGCCTGACTTTTGACACATTGGGAAACACGCAAATGGAAAAACTCATGAATTTGTGGGCAGTAATTCTATGCATAGAAGCTATATATCAGACTCTGGCTGCCTTGTGGTCTGTGAAGCCTCTCTGAGCAGTGGGCCACCTGTGAAGAAGTGGGTTGTGCTGATATAAGAGAAGATCATGACGATGGGGTTAGACCAAGGAAATGAGCACAGTGTGGGGGATGCAGTGCAAAAGAAGGAAATACACCTCTAAAGACCAGGGAGGAAATGGCAACATGTGTGTCAGTCTTTTGCTCTATTAAACAAGGATCATTTTGTATTAATGTTTTAGGTTACTATGAAATGCTTTAAATGTAAAGACAGCCAGATCAGAAAACGCAGTGCTGAGGGCAGTGAAACTCCTCATTCCATTCCTGGCAATGAGTCATCTGGAGCATATTCATGGTCTGCATTGTTTCCTCAGCGTGATGCCAAGCAAAGGGCAAGCTGGACTAATTGGCCAGCAGGGGATTTCCTTGCATGAAAAAGGCCCTCGAAAGGCTCAGAAGTGACCATACCCTAATGACAGCAGGCTGTCTAGCCAGCAGTGTTTGTGTTTGAGTGGAAGGACTAAAGGGACACAGGCCTGTCATCCTCCTTGGCTGCGTGTTCGGGCTGGCCTTTCCCTGCCTGCAGTGGCCTCAGCCCTGTGGATCTATGACCCAGCACATCCCCATGAGCCAGCATCTCCCCACACTGCCCTTCTGCAGTTGCTGCTGGGACACCAGCTTGGCTGAGCAGAGAGACCTCTTGGGAAGGTGCTCTCCCTGGGTGCTGGATTGTGCATTCCAGTCCTTTTGGCCGTGCCCCAAGCCACACTCAGCAGACTGGCTCACCATCAGTCTTCCTTTTCCTTACCAGGGCCTGGGGAAGCTGCTTTCCTTATTTGTTTCAGATCATTAACTTGCTTCGTTTTACCTTGGGGCCTTTGACAGGTACCTTGTGTGGTGCAGACGATCACTTGCTTTGTATCTGTGACCTCCTGCAATGTTGATGACAATATTTGAACTTCCCTGCTACAAGAATGAAGCTCCAGGAGATGCACTTGAGCAAGGAGACCTCCCATGCCAGATCATTTGTCTGGGTACGTCACGTAGTGACAGAATGAAATAAATTCAGATAGGGGAATAAGAGAAGGAGTTTACTCCGCACTTGCTTATTATATGGGGAACTGCTGCAGGTAGAAAGAGTCCCTGTGGTACTTCTGCATCAAACAAATGTTGAATATTGTAAAGAGCGCTATCTGGCATGAAATCCTACCCACACGTTTCTGGGCAGCTGAATAGAAGGATGTGGTTTGCCTTCTGACCACACTGAACTCAGGTTTACTGTTTGTACAGCTCCCTGAACAACCTGAAAATGTGAGTTCTCTACTATTTAAAACTAGCTTGCCTTTAGGGTGTCTGAATACCTGTAATTAGCACCTTTATAGCAATATATTCCAAAGCAGAAGGGAATGAGATGGGATCATACTGCCACTGTGCATTCCCTTGGAAATGCAGCATATTTAACTGTAACTGGCCTCACAGTTGTAATGAAGGATTTGGATTGATTTTTTTTGAGCCTTGGTTTGATTTTTTTTTTTTCCTTCCCTCCCTTTTAGAATCCAATGAAACTTGGAAAGAAATTTCCAGGGCTGGTGAAGTTGTTTATGTGCGGTTTTTTTTGTTTTGTTTTGTTTCTTTGTTTTGTTTTGTGTCTGTATGACAGTGAAGAAAGTCTATAAGACAGGAAAAGAAAAGAGATGTTGACAGAAGCACAGGATTCAGAAAATCTGTCATAATTTTTCTTGCTTTGCTTTGCAAAGCAGCTCAAGTGCTTCTGTGGCTTTTGTGCTGCCTATATTTAAAAAAAGAAGAAAAATATAATTCAAGCTGCACATGAATTGCATAAATAATTCTAGATTCACTTTTCCAGAAACAGGGATGGAGTTGGACAGCTGACAGGAACCAACCGAAGCACTTGGGTATAAATCAATGGTTAGGCAATGCAAGAGAGACAATTTCTTAACATGAAAAATGCCAGGGGAATTAGAAAGAGCCCTTTCAGCTCCTGGGTTCTTCTCTTGCTCAGAAAAAATCTGCCATCATGAATCCATTATATTTGGTAATTTCTAACTCTGAAAAGGATTGATTGTGACACTTTAGCTCCATGTTCATGTACAAATATTTGTGTGGCCTATGTGTGTTTCTTTGTACTTGTTCTGGTCTCAGTTGAGATTTTAAAGCTCCTCAGTACCCAGAGTTTGCATTGCTGGTCTGCTGCCCAGTACGCCACCAAACCCAGACATGCTGTTGGTAGAATTTCACAGAAAATGTAGGAAGACAGTAAGACATAAATTATTCACACTTCAGCATGATTTTTCTTTCCTAGAATGAAATTCCTGTCATTGCCCAGTTTATAATTCCAGAGCACAACTCTCCACTGCCCTGTGATTTGCTTTGGCCCTGTGCAGTATGAGGGGGGCTACTAATTTTAGGAATGAGGAAGTTTTGGCCACTTGACATAGTATTGTGCAATAGCAAAAGGTGGTAAAGAGCAACTGTGAACAAAACTCCTACTGTGGTAACCACAAACAAGTCTACATCAAAAATAACTACTATAATTAATGTCATTACTTTAAATAGAGAGGTAAGTGGCTATTTGTATAGTGCTTGGTATTGTTCATGGCTCCTTGGAATTAAATCCTGAAGTAAACCTGATAACACATCAAGAAAGAAACAGCTTCTCTAGAAACCACCTTAGAAACTTCTACCTGTCCCGGAGGCCTTTAAGTGTTATCAGCTCCCCCAGTCTCTGGTGATTTATAATTTTTCTCCCCTTTGTACATTTTCCAACTGCACAGATGGTTCTGCACACCAGTTCAAATGACAGTCCTTTCCGACCTTTGCTTGGGAGGTCGTACAAACGCTGCTGAGCTCCCCAGACTTGCCAACTTTAATTGGAATGCCCTGGAGTCTCATTCAGCTCACAAAATGTTACTTACTACCGCAGCCTTGAAGCAGCCATGAGAGGGAGCAAATGTCATGTTCCCTTTCTCAGAAACCTCCGTTGCCTCTGGCACCTGGCTGTCCCAGGAGCCTCATGCGATGGATGATTAACCCTGAGGAAAGCTATACTGCAACTCCCTTGTTCACCAGCCCAGCCTTCAACCTGCTCTGTGCTCAGTGGCTCCTCTCGGGTTATTGTCCCAGCAACGATTCCTTATGTGAATCAACCTTCCCCTGATTTTTTTTCTCCGTTTTGTGTGTGTGGTGCACCAAGTCTCTAAATGAGCAGACACTGGAGTGCAGTGCTGGCCACATGAAGGAGGTGATTGCCCCACTCTGCTCTGCACTGCTCTCACCTTGCGTGCTGCGGGCAGTTTGGGGCACCAAAAGATAAGAGAGATATAATCTGTTAGAGACCATCCAAAGATCTCTATCCTCATCCATGAGGGACTGGAGGGAAAGCTGTGTGAGGAGCGGCCGGAGGTCACTTGGTCTGTTCAGCCTGGAGAAGAGGAGGCTGAGGGGAGACCTCATTGTGGCCTTCAACACCCTCATGAGGGGAAGCGCAGCGCCTGGCAAAACTCTCTTCTCTCTGGTGTCCAGCCCTGAGGGAATGGCGTGGAGCTGTGTGGAGGAGGAGGGAGTGGCCTGGGTATCAGGAAAACGTTTTTCACCCAGAGGGTGCTTGGGCACTGGAACAGGGTCCCCAGGGACGTGGTCACAGATCCAAGCCTGCCAGAATTCAAGAAGTGCTTGGACAAAGCTCTTGGGCACATGGTGTGATTGTTGGGGTGTGCAGGGCCAGGGGTTGGACTCGATGATCCTTGCGGGTCCCTTTCAAATCAGGATGTTCAATGGCTCTATGACAAACCCTACTGAACGGGGGTGCAGGTAGACTCAGCGGTTCTGAGAATCTTGCTGGGAAGGGCGGGAAATCCCCAGCAAGTTTCCCAACTTGCCGGCACGTTTGTTCTGCCAGGCGCTGAGCCCCGCGCCCGGGATGCCTGGCAGCGGGCGGCACGGCGCGCCGTGCTGGGGACGCGGGGAGCGGGACCTGGCCGCCAGCCGAGCCCGCCCCGAGCAGGGGGTGTGAGGGGACGGCAGCCGGGGCTGTGACCGCGGGGATGTCCCCGGGCTCCGCGGGCAGGGACCGGGAGCGCTCGGCCGGGGCCGCGGCCGGGCTCAGGTGCCGCTAGAGGGACCCGCCCGCCCGGGAAAAGGCCCCGGCGAGGCCCCGGCCCTGCAGCGGGGCTCCGACAGCCCCAGTCGCCTCCCGTCCCTCCTGGTGCCAAGCCGCTGGTTGTGTACTCGTGGTTTCTTGCCCGCTGAGCGAGGGCTGGGCTTGCCTCCTCAGGAAGTGCCCGGGGGCTGAGGCGAAGCTGCTCTGTCCCGTGAGAACCCAGCCCTCGGTGAGAGCCTGCGCCTTCCTCCTTCTCCCTGGCACCCCTTTCGTCAGTGCTGTGTTTCCTCGTCTGCACCTGAGTCAGTAATCCCTGGCTCCTCTTTTGGTTTTCCTTGTACAGCTGAGGATGAGAGAGAGCGAAGCAGGTCATCATTTTACAGCATCCCTTGTTCCCCTGAAGGATCTTTAAACGAGAGCTCTTTAGCCCGACTATACACAAAAAGTCAAACCTGATGCTGAAAAACTCTTCCCCTTCCCTCACAGTGTGCAGAGTGTTGTGGGTGAGAACAGAGAGTGGAGTGGAGTGAGTACAAAGGGTGGTTCAGAGGAGTGTCTCTTGATTTATTTTCTGTTAAATCTAGACTGCTTCCTTCTATTTCTGTTTTATGCCCTATTTGCAGGTTTAGAGCTTGGAGGGTATTTCGGCTGCTTTTTGTTATTCTTCTCCAGTCAAATGAAAGAGAGGAGTGGTGGAGTAAATTGTTTCAGAGTGCTTTAATACTGTGTTCAGTGAGCTGGAGACACAGGCGGAGGCCAGCTGGCAGGGGCTGGGGAGGATTGGCATACACTGGGGTATTTAACCAGGAGAAGCAGGAAACGTGGTAGTGGTTTGACTGTGTAAGTTGTAGTTCTGAAATATAATGCAAGCTGAGCATTAGATCTATCCCTGCCATGTCTAAAGCAAGGGACAAAGTCTCCATTCAGCTCTCCAGGTACTTGAGGTGGCTTTTGAGAAGGCAGGAGGGCATTGGAATGTAGATAAGATGTTAAGATATCCTTTCGTACTACTCTTTTTTCTTTTTCCTCTGCTGTTTGTACTCCTCAAGATCTCAGTACGTGCAGTTCCCCAGCCTCGCTGGCTGTGCACGGCTGGTGCTGACCAGAGCTGTCACACCAGTCTTGGAGAAGGATCACGTGTGCTGGGCTGTACCGTGCTGTGCTGACCCTGCGTGGGATGGAGATGGCAAAACCACCTCCTCTCCCTCTCTCAGCTCTGGGAGGTGCCAGGCAGCTCCAAAGCGAACTGGCACTTTTGTTAGCTGGATCTGAGCTGTGATGAGTTCAAGCAAGTTTATTTCAAGGCTGCCTGGCTCTATAAGGAGAAAACTGCCCGTCTTTCTCTTTCTCTGTTTTCCTCCTCCTTCCCCTTTCCTGATTTGCTTTTCTCCACAGCTCTCATTTTCATCCCTCAGACAGTGGTGCGTGATTCCTTCTGCAGTTAACAAAGGAGCTCCTCTCCTCCCCTCTCCTCCTTTCCCCTTCTCTTCCCTCCTGTCCTCCACCCCAGGACCTCAGGATGAGGTGCTGCCTGCCTACTTCCCTTAGCTTTTGGTTTTCTAACTGTAAAAATGAGATAAGACCTACCTAAGATAATTAAATAATTAGTATTTCTTCCACACTTTGAAAACCAGATGAGAGAAATACTTGTCAAAATACAGAAGGCCATCAATGAATGAGGTTAGAAACAGTCCAACAGTAATATAACTTACATTTATGTGTGTGAAAATGAAGCCATGCTTACCTGTTATAGATATATCTGTCTTGGGAAAGTGTTTTGTGTTCCAAATTATCTCAGTTTACTGGCTGTCAAAGCAGATGTGGAAGACAAATCCCCAACCTGAAAACACTTAGCTTGAATTTTTCTTATCTTAAATTCCAGTATTTTTGCATATACCTGAGCTGATTGATCACCTCAAGTTTCAGAGATGAACCTTTTGATGACAGGGAATGCAAGCCCTGTATTGACCAGAGCTGTTGAGGTAGTTCCACACTAATTTGCTAATCACTGGCATTGTCCTTGAAGGGATCTCTTTTTGTGTCTGGCTGGGGAGCAGTGCTGCTCTGTGTTGAGCCCTCCTGGCCGTGAGTCAGTTCAGGCTGTCTCTAAAGTAACAGATGAATGTGAAAGATTTTGGCAATTTTTGCTGTGGATACAGGCACAGCTTTGCTGCTGCTGGTTGGTGGTGTGTGTTTGTGGGGCAACCACCTTCTAGTGACTGCCAGACTAGAAACAACTGGAGTGCAAACTGGCTGATTCCTTATTTCATGGCTGTGGACTATTTCAGGCAGCTTTGTACCATGCAAGATGGGAAACCAGGCTTAGCCAAGAGTGAGTTGCTTAGCAGACGCTTGCTGTCATACAAATTAGCCACAGCTTTTGCATCTTGGAGTGCTGCCAGCACAGAACCAGCAATTGCATTAAATGTCTACCACCAGTCATGATCTAAACCAAAAGTGAGAAGATTAATCGCTCTTCTAGCATTACCGTAGCAGTTAGTGCTTTTTGTGGTGTTAAACATGTTTTTCATCTTTAAACCCAAACCATGAAATACAGCTCTGAGTTTCAAATAAATGGGTGTACAGGAAGAAAGGGAAAGGCTTAATTTAGTGAGGGGAAAATATCATGCATGTATAGGAGGTATCTTGCTTTAAAGTGGAAAGAGAGGCTAATTTTTATTAGTGCTGCCCATCTGGTATATAGCAATGAATACCTTCAAAACTATATTTTAAATAATTTTAGGCCCATATTATATATATTATAGTATTATAAACAAGAGTAGATACAATTGATTTGACCTACTAGTGGATAAAAAGCAATAGCATTTGATAAGCAGCATCTTTGACTTTACACTGCCCCAATCAAGATTTTTAATTCATAATTGGATTAACGTACTTTGACTAATGAAACACAGTACTTTTTCCTTGCCTGAAAATATTCTCTTCTGAAATTTTCCTGAGTTGCAGGATTCTTACTTAAGGATTAACTCACTTAAATGTGAAGTAAACAACTGAAATCTATGAAACTCATACTTTAGTAAGTTAGGGTAGAAAGTGAGGATATAAGGTTGCTTTCAGTCACTGGTGTCCACCATGTGTGGGGGATTTGACACCAGATAGGCTGTTTTGAATTTGGTTGGTAGCCGTGGCTGTTCACAGCCCTTGTTGCTGACTTCTGTTTGTTCTGTTCCTCTGTAATCTTTCCTCTTAGCCAAGATCAGTATCATCAAAGCTTTAATTTTTTTTTTTTTGAGTTACTTAATGATGGCTAGAAACACTAGATCAAAAAACCATTTATGTTTCTTTTAGAGGTTTCACTTTCCTGGTTGAGGAGGGAAATAAGAAATTTGGACCTCCAGAAGACAATGAAAAATCTGAAAAAAATAATCGGTTTAATTAATTTCGGGATTTCACAGGGGAGGAGATACCAACATCTTGCTGGTAATTTTTAGCAGTTCTGCTATTGATAGTACTGTCCCTGTAGTAGGACTGACACAAGTGTTAGGGTTCTGCTTGATCTTTACAGGGATGCTATGAGAGTTTCCTTTCACTTTCTTGCAGGATTTACTCTTTGATGTGCAGAGTTCCAAAAAGCCTTTTTTTTTTTTTTTTTTTTAGCAGCTACAGCAGTGATTTTCTGTTTCTCTTCTGCAAGGGGAATCTGACATGCAAAGGTCGAGTAGTAATGTGTACTTGCCTGGAAATAACGTGCTGAGTTTGTAGCTCCTGGAGAAAACAATTTGGCACAGAGCTATTTCCGTGTACCTCCCCAGCACCGAGAACAATCAGGCACCAGCTGAAGACAGCGGCTGCCAAAAGCGCATTTGGATGAGGTGGGTGTTTCTGGGTGGTACAGTCATGCGTTAACAAGTGTGACTGCATCCCTGAAACAAATGTATTTTTGTGTCCCCGAGCTCTCTGTAGGGATACGCCATCCTCAGGAGGAAAGAACACCAGTAAAGAATCTGGCAGGGAGGAAAGGCAAAGAAATGAGTACAGGATAACAAGGTGTATCTAACTGCTTGTTGTTAGGAAAAACCATCCACCTGAGCTGGATGTCGTGTTCACAGCTGCTTCAGGAACCATTCTCTGTGGAAGCTGAAGTGGGAGTGGGTCAGCTGCTCCAAATCCAGTTTTCTGAGTGTTGGAAGAAATCTAAACTGATGGGAGGGCAGCTGCCGCAGGGATAGAGACCCGGGAAGCTCTGTGCAAACTCTGGGGGAGATGTAAACCCTGTCCCTGAAATACACACAGAGAAGTCTTCTGACAGAGGTGGGAAACCAGACACATTTTTTTTTCTCTTTGCTGAGACTGAACTCTCACAGGGCACAGAGCTACTTGCAAAAAATTTTAGTTCCAGTGCATAAAATCATGCTCCATCGTGCTCCTTGAGCCTGGTGCTAAGGTCCAGTGGATGCTTCACGGGGAGGGAAAGCAGCATCCTGCAGACATCTCAGCCTTTATGCATTTTGAAAGGGGAATTTGTGGTTTTTTTCTGGACACATCACATGCATGGGTAAATGCTAGCGATGAAATGATACTGTGTGGTGCTGTGTGGGGAAGTGTTTGGCACAGTGGGTTCTGTAAGGGAACGAGTGATGAGTCGCAGTCAGACACCAAGAAATGATGGTCCACAAGCCGCAAGTGCTTTTAATGGAATAACTGCCCACTTGTTTGATCAGATTTCTTGCAGTTGCCTCTCCCACCGCCGTGTTGAGGGGTGAGCAGATACAGCTCAGTGAAAACAGTACAAAAGAAACCACCCTGCATCTTGAGAAATGTTTAGCAGCTTAATTAGTTTCAGAGTATAATACTGTTAACAGTGCATAAATGACAGCTATTTTCTGTTTATCTACATATGGTTCCTTCTTTGAGCTTCACCCATTATTATTTAAATGAGTATTTTAAGTATCTTTTCTCCTGGAAAGCAGCCCCTATTTTTCCTTCCAATTTGATATCACAAGATATTGTCAAACATCTTACAAGTAAGAGGATAAACAATATAGTCTGTACTCCAGCAGCCATAAGGGGAGGGGCAGGGGGAAAGGAATGGATTCCCCTAGATACCCAGGGTTATGACTCAGTAAATGTGGGAAACAGGTCTTCAAGATTGAATGTTTTAGTGGGGTTTGCTGTGCTGCCTTCTGCTAATCTGCTAATCCTTTTAGAAGGCTAAATTTCATGGCTCTTTCTGGAGACAGCAGAGCACAGCTGATGCTTAGAGCAATTTTTTCTTCCAGCATAATGCAGCCATTGCTGAGGTCACAGGGGCTGCAGAGGCTGTGCTCTGACTGCAATGGTAATAAAGTGTGCTGGCTTGCACTGAGCATGAGCCAATTCCACTCTATCACATCCCAGTATCTTCAAAATTTAGCTGTGCCACTGCTGTGCTAGATCTCCATGGTATGACAAGTGAGCTTTCCATTAGATTCCTGGCTGCGTTAAAATCCACCGCAAAGCAAATGCACCATTTCTGGTAATTCTGAATAGCATTTCATTTGGACCTTGATGTGAAAGCAGAATACAGTACGTTGCAAGTGACAGAAACAAATTAGTTCAATATCTCAAGTTTCAAACCTCGTCATCTTGCAGGAAACCCTTTTGAAAGCTGTTGTGTCAGCTGGTAGCCAGTGGGCAAAATACAAAAATTATAACAAACTCCGGAGTTTGTAATACAAAAGAGGGAGAGGGGGAGAGAGAGAAACAACAGTGATGACTTTTTTACTGGTGGTTTTTCTTTTTTTTGTCTAATGCAAACCACTGAAAGTCTCTTGGAAGAACAACTGCAAGGGCCAGTGACACCTTTCCCCAACTAAGGGTGAGCATGGTGCTGTCTCAGTTCAGTGTGGTGAACGTCTCATTTCCTTTGTGGTGTCTCTAAGCTGGTGGGCCAGGTGCCAAACTGGAGCACCTTTGCAGGAGATTGCTGCTGCTGACAGCAGAGTTTGTAGTCCCTGTAAGGAGCCTCAAGTTCCTATTCCTGAGAGGCAGCACTGAATGTCTGGCAAAAAATTTGAAGCTGGGCTCTTAGTGACATAGCCTGAATCTGTTTGTCCTGCGAAGTGCAAAACCTGTCCCTGGGCTTTGGTGTGGCTCTTAACAACTCCATGGCTTGGCATCTACAGCTTGTCAATCAGGATTGGCCAAAGTGCCATCCATGGGGCCTTGGAAGGGATTTGTTCATAGAGGTTATCTTTGACTAAATAAGTTAGAGCTGGCAGGAGTTCCTGTAATGCCTTTGCAACTCTGCTGGGAATGGGGATATGGATGGATGCTCTGGGGGAAGGAGAGGTTTAGAGGTGAGCTTCCCAGTGAGCATCCCACAGCATCCCCTGCCCGGGTGTGTGCAGTGCATACCCAGGTCACTCCCTCCGCCCTTGCTGCAGAAGGTGCTGCACAGCCTTTTCCAGAGACCCACGCTGCCAGCACTGTGGGGCTTTCTCACTTGCTTGGAAAGAGGGAGCATAGCCCTGGTGCTTGGGGCAGTCAAGAAAAGGCTCAGGGGTCATCAGGCTTCTGAGGATGGAGGGCTGAACGTGCTGAGCTGGAGTTGTCAGCCGCAGTTCTTCAAACCTCACTAAGCCGCCCTCCGTCAGCAGTGCTCAGCCCTGACACGAGCTGTGGCTGGGTTTGGTGCTGTAAGTCACAGGCTCCGTGCCTGGCCAGGTGTGAGGACATGGAGAAAGGAGTGTCTCATGCTTCTCTCCCTTCTAATATCTCCATGAGGAGAACCAGCTGCTCTTTATGAGCCTTCCCTCCCCAGTCCCCATGGAAGCAGTGTCTCAGAGCACCGGGCACTCTGTGTACCCAGCTCACTGGAGGCGCCCCAGATGTTTGGCTGTTTCCCTTGGGGTTATGCTCACATCTGTTGTGGGTGTGCAGTGGCAGAGGGCTCCCAACACTGGCTTTTTATGAAACTGGTAATCCATGAGAGCCCCTTGCCTGCTGCTGGGGTGCTGTGTAACACAGGGGTGTCCGTCGATGGGACAAGGCAGGGCTGCAGCTCACTCAGCTGATCAACACAGAACGATGGTAGATATATTTAAAGCTGCTACCCTTAGCTGTGAATGGCATAGCTCTGTGCTGTAGGCCTGTGCCAGACTGTTAAAATCATGTTGTCATTCCATGGTGTATTTTCTATCTTATATCAGTAGGGTTTAAAACATGTGTGTTGTTTTACTTAACATTTCATTGGTGACTGAGGGTTACTTTAAAAAAAGTTTTGTTTCTTTGCCTACTTCAAGTGTATATTTCCTTCATATTTAAGGTAATACCTTATGCTTCAAGCTAGGCACATGTGCAAATCCCAACTGGATCAGACCTACAATATACTACCACTTTTTCCAGAGGAAAACCAACCCCAGATGATCGATCTCTTTAAAACTTGGGCAATTAATGCTCCCAATATTACCTATACAAAAAAAGTCATTGTAATGTAAATGCAGAGTCCTGGTGCTTTGCCTTAAATACAACAAATGTCATCTCAGTTGTATAAATTTATACAGGTTAAAAAACAATGAATATGTTCTCCTTATATGAACAAAAGCTCTTAAAGTTATTGCCCGCACCGTACGAGCTTCTGGAAGGCTTTCTTGAAATCTTCATTAAAGATTGTGTAGATTAAAGGGTTAATAAGGGAGTTTATATATCCCAGCCATGCTAGGAAATTAGACATGTCTTCTGAGAGGTGACATGTTTCACAGATATTAACAACTACTTCTTTTACAAAAAACGGGAGCCAGCAGATCACAAATGCCCCCAAGATCAAACCCAGCGTCGTTGCTGCCTTTCGCTCTCTTGTGCTGGAGATTCTCTGTTTTTTCCAGGACTTGTCATGCTTAGATTCAGACCTGGGGCTTCGTAAGGTGATGTTGATTTTATCGGAGCTCACCAGGGGATCTGAGGTCTTCTCCGTTGTGCTGGGCATCGAAGCTGACTTGGTGCTTCTTTCACCTGCGTCCAGAAGGACTTGTCCATTCACCCCCTCCTCCCTCATGATCCGGCTGACGCTTCTCCTGTGAAATGTCTTTGCTGCTTTGTAGATCTTGTAGTAAAGGATCAGGATCAAGGCCAGCGGGATGTAGAAGGCGCCAAACGTGGAGTAAATGGTGGACACTATGTGGTCGTGTTTGATGATGCATTCGTCCTCCCTGCTGGTTGTCTGGTGCCTCCAAAACAAAGGCGGCATGGAGATAAAAATGGATATGATCCATACAACTGCTATCATGATGCCAGCATGCTTAGGTGTCCTTTTCCGGGCGTATTCCACGGCATCCGTGATCGCTCTGTACCGGTCCAAAGCAATGGCGGAGAGATGCAAGATGGAGCAAGTGCAGCACGTGATGTCCACGCTCAGCCAAATGTCACACACCACCTGCCCCATGATCCAGGTCTCCTTTACAATGTAGACAATGCTGAAGGGCATCACCAGGACTGCCACAAGGAAGTCAGTCACTGCAAGAGAGCAGATTAGATAGTTGGCGGGGTGGTGGAGCTTTCTTGTCACAATTATTGCAGTCATCACGAGAGAATTGATGGCCGTTGTCATTAGAGCAAGCACAGACAGGGTAATGGAAATGAGAATCTTGGATGTTGCCCATTTGAAAGGTTCTTCTGATGTACTGTTTTGCTCGGTTGAGTTTAATAAATCCATGTTCCCTTTTAAAGATGATCTTTACCCGTAGCAGTTACCTGTTGGAAAAGTAAAAACATTCAGATAGTACACCCTTGATTTTTGTCGTCTTGAAAGACTGCGGGCCCCAAGCTTACAAGAACTTCAGGCTTATCATTATAAATCATTCTGGCTCCAAACAGATTTTCCTGGCTAGCACTATGGGGGATGCTCTGCCTCCAGAACAGGGGCCTCCTTTTTCTCTGTTGGGAAGGGCAGGTTTGTATGTCAGGGGAGAGGAGAGTGCTGTGGATCCTGACAGGACACTGCTCTTCAGCACTTCCAGCCTGGTTCCTCGAGTGGCTAAAAATACTTACTTCCCCTGCAGCTAAAAATACTTATTCTGAATGCTTTGTAGAAGAGTCCTGAAACCGGTTAAATGTGAACAACCTCATCCTAAAGTAGGCACTAATGCTGCTTTTAGGCTCATGCTGTCTGCTCCACTAAGCAATGTAATGACTGCTGAAAACGTTAATCCAGCAGGCGTAATGCTTATTTTCCCATATAAACTCATTTCCCCCCATCAATAAGTGACTCATTCCTCGGGTATTAGATAAACATGGGATTTCTTAACTGGGACATAGTTTCGAAGACAAAATAGAAATGTGAAACATTGCCCTAAAAACAGGAGAAGAAGAAATTGCATGATGGAAATGTCATTTTAGGGCTTTCTCTTACACAGCTCTAAAATCAAACAGATAAGTATGTTTTAAAGCTTCAAATGGTTTGCTTATTGTCTAATTGAAGTATTGTACATAGGTTAGAGTCCTGAGAACATCTTTACTTTTCCTCGAGTTTTGCAGTTCTGGGGTTGCTGCTGAAGAAAACTGCAGAAAACTTGGATGCCACTTGTTCTGCTAATAACTCTCTCTATGGAAACAGCCTAACTCCTCCTATGGCTCTGCAGGAAGGAAAATGCAGGGAAATACTGGTGAAATAAGTTCTTGGTTGTGTTCTGGGGGTACTTTCTTATCAAGAAGAGTTTCTGAGTACCCTGCAGAGTGCAGCTGAATTGGAGTTTCCAGCTTTTACTGTGAGTGACAAGCTCTACTCTAAAGAGGATCAGGTTTCGTCGTCTTGTGAGTGTTGACCTGCAATTCTTGTGTGAGATCTACTTGATGAACACCCAAGTGGGGTTTTCTCTGACAGATATTTGAGTGTAGTGAGTTGCACTCATGCTACATTGGATGCCACATGTAGGGAAATATGTGAAATAAGTGAATAATTTTTCTTTCAGAAATTTGGTCTCATTAACATAACTAAAGCTTTTTGATATTATGCTGGAGAGGCTGAAAAAGAATCTCATTAACTGTTTATAACCTTGGACCCAGCTCACTCGCTTGGTTCGAGTCTAACCTGGGCAATGCTTAATATGCTGACTACTCTAAAAATGTTTTTAGCACTGGTTGCCCAACATTTAATTGAATGGAAGCACAAGGAGAGGAAATGTATTTTATGTGGTGATATTTATAAATGCTAAGCAGATTCTTGTCCTGTACATGAGCTGGTCACATGTGTGTGCTTTCTGTCTGTGTTCCTTTCTCTGAACTCGAAATACACTTCACACATGTAAAAATAGATCTTTCATCATGCCAGTGTAACCTTAAAACCCTCTGAATCCACACTAATTGCTAATTTGCAGATATCTTTGTCTATAGCTAGCTGCCTTCTAGGGAAAGAATAGACACCTATACTATTATCTGGTGAATGTTCAACCTCTGTTAAATAAATCTTCTTTTGGAAGCTGGTACAAATACATGAGGGGAAAGAGTTTATTGGGAAAAACGAAGATATCTGTTATTCAGCAGCTGATCATACTTTAAAACAGTTACTCATTATGGTTAATCACCTTATAAGTTGCTAACTCTTTGGATATTAGTCCCTAATTGCGAGCAAGCAAGCAAAAAGCAATTTAGAGCTAATGAAAGCTGGTTAATCGCTTTTGAAAGATTCTTCAGTTGGAGACCATGCAGGAAGGAAGGTGGTATGGGTAGATTTGTAAAACTGGCATGTAGGAATAAGTAGTTTCCTTCGTGCTGCTGTGATTTCGAGGCTCTTTACAGGAAGCACAGTGGCTGTTTGTTTGTTTTTATTGCTTTCTCTTAGTAGCACGTTTTATTTCTTGTGGAATGGGTTTAACAGTGACTATTTTAAGTGTGCAACTATTTTCAGAAGAATTATTCCAGTCCGGATGTTTGTAAGGCTACTTTTGTGGAGCTGGCAGCTCAGTGCCCCTCTTGCAGAATCTATCAGCTTATCATTGATAACTCAAATTCCATGGCCATTGCTCTTGCTGCAGATGGAAGTGTTGTCTTTTATTACTACCTTTTCAATACTCAGCTGTTGTTGGAAAACTCTGGAAAGACTTGGAATTTTGATTGTATTACCTTGTCCTGAACTTAAGACTGGGGAAAATGGTGTCTTGTACTTTATTCATTATTTATTTATTGTTATTTATGATTGTTGAACAAGACCTCTATTCACCTAAGATAGCATGCCTCTTATCTTGGACACAGAAATATTATTATTTTTGAGGAATTAGCCACTTCTACAAATCTTTTTTCCTTCCCTTCCAGATTCGGCTTGTTAGGGTGACCTGAATGTAAGTACTTCCTTGTCTGTAAACACACACATATATATCATCTTACTGATCGTGTTTAGAAGGCATGGGTGAAAATGTCTGGGCAGCCTTATCACAAAAGTAAACACTGAATTTGTCTGGTGGCCACTCAAAGAAAATGGATGTTACTGGTGTGTCAGTTTTTCCTGAGCGTGTGTGTGCGTTATTAAGTCCATAACATTTGTGACTAAGGTTTACAAAATAGCAATACAATTGCTCTTCAACAGCTTTAGTCTGCCCTTCCAGGTTTGGAAAACAGTACTACTCTGCTTTTGAAAACCTGGAAAATAATTCAAAATGCCTAATGCTGGAGAAACATGGCTGGGAATGCCTTTGGGAAGGCCATCATCAGTCTGCTGTCTGGAGTTCTGAATGTAGACTGAACTGCTAGAAATGTACAGCTCTTGATTTTTGGGCCTGTTTCTTCTTTTTAATACTGCTTTAAGCATAGACAGGGAGAAAACTAACTCATTGGGGTTTAAGTACTGCTTTCAAATAGAGGCTTTTCTGGGTGCACTGGGAGGGGAGGGAGAAGGTGTTTGCTTTTTTTCCATGTGGCTTGTTAGCAAAATACGTGTCTTAATTAAAAACACAGTAACAGTAATCAGACAGCAAAATGAGCTAGAGATTGAATTTAGAGTCTTTAAATTGCTTCAGGCAGCCTTTGTGCTTTAAGTAAACACAAAGTTGTGCCAGGGGCAGAGGAAGCTCCTGCTTTTCCACCTTTCCACCAGGCTTCAGCTGGCTTTGAAATGAAACACTTCACTTGCCAGCAGGAGTCCCTTGCTCTGTTGGCCGCCCTGACCTGCAGCCAGTTGGAAAGGCCCAGCTTTCTTGTTCTGTGCAAACTGATCCTACAAACTTTTTTTCCTGATGAAAGGGAAGACTACGCTTGTTTTCAGCTATTCTGTTTTTATCACCTGCTTCTATATAGCCCAACCAGATCCTCACTGGAGGTAAGGCTAAAATAAGCATAGAAGGATAAAGCAGTTATAAAGTACCAGCCTTGCTTGGGATCTAAATATTTTTATGGGGCTTTATAAGCTTGTAAAAATCCTTCCTAATGTGACTGTGTGTCTTTAGATACTAACCAAGTGATGTACTAATGACAGTTAGTTTGATCCATCACGTTAAATGTGAGTAGAGGGAAATATTGCTCCTTTGGATTAAAAAAATCCATTTAAGAAAGATGAGCTTGTGTTTGGATCTGATAGGGAACGTGTACTTTGAGCTTGAACCCTGGTGTCCCAAAAGAGGAGGGAGGGTAGAGGGACACTTTCCCTTGATTCTTGGTGCCCTTAAATTCTTTCCTGCCAGGAACTCTTGCTAAGGCTGCTAAAGCCCCAGTGCATCCCTGAGACAAGGCAGGGAAGGTTTGTAAGGGAAGTTCCTTGCCAGCTGAAGGCTGCTGCAGCAAACCTGCCTTTCCTGGAATGCAAAGTAGATGTCTGTCAGCAGATTGAAGTGCGAAGCAGAAACGACAAGGTTGCCAGCTCTCCTTACCCAGTCTGCATTTCTGCATGCTTAAAACCTTTTTTTATTTTCTCTTTTTTCCCCCCATATCTGCAACTTAACTCAGAGGTAGAGTTATTTCCAGTTCTTAATCTGACAGCAAATATTTGTATATGCACGTTGAAGTAATGCTTAAGATTCCCTGTTTGGGTGATGCTGTCCAGTCCATGGGACTGAGCACATTCTGGACCTGAAATGTATTGGCAGCTGGAGGAATATCTTAAAAGCTGTTTAGGTTTTGCTGTATGAGTCTCCACAAACTGGAGTTATTTATAATTTCCACTTGTAAAAAAGGTCACAACAGACCTAGAAACACAGATGACAAATAACTGCAGAATTGCAGATAAATCAGTTGAAGTAAAATCAACTAAAGATAATGTGGAATTCTGTCTCCCAAGCACGCCTCAGGAGAAGCATGGGCAAATAAATATGCTTTGCAGCATGCCCTGAATACCAATATGACACATGAAGGAAACAAATCTGAGTCCTGGAGAATATGTACCTCCAGGTCTGAGCACAGGCACTTTGATTTCTTACAGAATGGCAAAGGAAAGTCCATTTCTGTGCCTTGAACTTGGATTTAGTGCTTTTCTTAGCTGTGTTCCAGTCTTAAAAGTCCTCCTGTTGGCAAAATGTGCTGCAGTATCTTTGTGTCAGGCACAACAAAGATTATGCTTGCTCTAATTTTCTGGATGTCTCTTTAAATTCTTTCAGACAGCAGAAATAATCCCAAATGGCTGAAGTGACAAAGTCTGATAGACTTAGCCCTGAAAATTACAACCCCAAATGTCTGCTATGTCGTGTCATTGCTCCTGGAGCAAAACCAACAGAGGTAGGTAGTGCTTCCACTGAAGCAGCTGAAATGCAAAGTCTGAAGCCTTGCTCGAGCTACCAGGGAAGGGGAATTTGCCCTCTGCCACTGGATGCTGACAAGAGAGATGCAAGCACCAGCTCCAGCAGGGCTGGAATGAAGACAATGCTCTCTGGTGAAAGGGAAGCACTGGAATAGCTCTGTCCTCATCTCCCTGGTGTAATTAACTCACCTTCATGTTTCCTACTGTACAAACTCTGACACATCTCCCTCCAGGAAGGCTTTGGTCCTTGCTTATTTACTTCACGAGCATTACCAAGTGCTCCATGCTCTCCTGTCTGCACAATACCAGAGTCCTCAAGCCCAAACATGACAACCCCGCAGAACAGAGATTCCCAGAGATTCCAGCAGGGCAGCTCCTCCTTGCCTCTGGCATTTCACAGGTGTCACCGCAGCTGGGAAGGTGCCACTTGAGCTTCAAGCTCAGCTGGGTAACCATGAGCAGAGCACTCAGCTAACCCCGTCTGGGGAGCAGGATTGCTGCCTAGGCGGGGTTAGGCTGAGGTTCCTTTGCCGTGCCCTCTGCTTGTGTCTCTAGGAGTGCAGTGTAGTCCCAGGCTGCTTGTCAAGCCTGCCTGGAGGATCCCTCCCCTGCTTGTTGTCGTCATATCTGTAGCAACCACTGCCTCTGCTTAGGTGGAAGAATGGGATGTTCAGAGGGTAATTATGCATTCCTTGCCGTTTCTAACGGTGAAGTTAAGGGTTTGGCTTTCTGTCTCCTTCTGGAAAATTAGTCACTTGCCCATGCTTGCTCTTTATTTCATGTCCCTCTGCCATCTGTTTTAATCTAGCTGAGGGATGTGGCAGGGAGGCAAGCTTCTGGGAGGGAGGGAAGGAGAAGCAACAAGAACACAGGATGATGGACTTGCTTATATATCACATGACTCCCAAATCCAGCTTCAGTTCTTGGGTAGTCACAGAGTGAACCTGTTATGATTTGATCATTTTTGGCTGGAGAAGGGGAATGAAATTTTATCTTATTCATAATTCTCCAGAAGAAATGACAGTGATTTGTTTTGATAATTCACCAGCGGAAGGAATTTGGTTTCCTCTCTTAGCTGAAGCTGGCCTGAATCCGTGGTCCAGACCTCTCAGGATAATGGCCTGGCTAGTTGTCTGTTGTGTTGCATATGTTGTGGAAGAGCCCCAGAGGATCAGGTCCTGGACAGTAGTGCCCCTGGGAGCTGCTTCCTGCTCTCTTATGCTGCTGATGTTCCAAGGTGTGTAAATAAATAAACATCTGTGAGAAATAGAGTCTGAGCACCCCATCCTGCAGTGCGAGCTCCACACTGAGCAGAATGGCACTGTCACAGTGGTGTGGCAGGACATCCCTCCTCTCATGGCTGGGGCATTTGGAAGAGATGACTCAGGCCAGATTAATAGCCCAGCCAGGAGTCAGAGAGCCCAGCAGGAGGTCACCTCCAGGCTCCTGAGAGTCTGAGCTCCAGCCCTGTGTACACATCTTGGTATGAGAGCAGATGTGGAAAGAGATAAAAGGAAATAAACATCGGTGACCAAAAGGCATGGTTCTTATGTCTATAAAAGCCCACACAATTATCGCAGAGGCAGAAGTTACTTACACACTCCTTGGGAACGTGTGAGAAGATTTCTCCCTGGAGCTTGGACTCAACTTCAAATCCCTTTCCTGGGAATCGAGAGAGAATTTTTCATTGTGTACTCCATCAAGACTGGATGGTAAGAAACACTGAATCCTAAGTTATACTATTTCTTAGCTAGCTGTAAATTTAATGGTACCTTTAACTCCATGTGTATTATATTAGTCTTGCCTTTTTGTCTTATCCCTGTGTAGTAATAGTCTGTTTTAAGTCTTATGTCTGTTAGTTTTGTGTCTATAAATAAATAATCTGTTTTATAATAGACTGAATCAGCCATTATTAAAGAACTTGCAAGTAAGAGTGGATCTTGGAGTGCTGGCCACCTCAATACAGCTACTGCCTGCTGCCAGAGGCTTGGGCAAAAGACAGGAACTGATTTAAACCCACATCATCCATTCATAACAGATGGCAAGTGTTCCATACAGATGAAATCCCTCATAACCATGTGGTCACCACCCAAGGCACATATCCCCTTGGACTTGTGGTTGGGATCTGAACTTGAACCCTCCATATCATACGTGGGCCACTCACTTCCTATCCCCACTCTTTGGCATCCATCCTTTGTTTAGTTTGGATCTGACATGGCCTGAAATGTTCCATTCAACCAAAAATTTTCTGTATTAGGAAAAGATGTTTAAAATTTTTGGTTTAGTCCTGTTGAAGAAATAGCAAGGTTCCTTTTTGTTTTTATTTGAAGATTTTGGGTTTTTTTGGATTGGCGGTGAATCAAAGAAGTGACTAATCACCCACTTTTTATCTGATTTGTACCGCTAGTTTCTTACTAGGCAGGAGTGGCTTGCTTTCACTGTTATCAACTGAATTTGTACAGGAGGTTGAAAAGGCAGAATGGCTTTGCTTGTGTTCCAAACCACTGCCTTTTCAGGTAGGAAACCCAGGGGAATCACAAAGCAGTGCAGGAGCAAGGGGGTTGCGAGGCAGTTTTTGTTCTGGTTGAACAGTTGTAAAGTGCAGCCTTGCTTCTCCCACTTCCCACTCATCCTTATGCTTTGAGGCCATGTGTTCTTTGACAGCCCTCTGAAAACGTTTGTGTGTGCAGCTGTAAGTCCCAAACCTCCTTCACTGACAGGCCTCCCTCTGAAACTCTCTTACAGGGAGGTTCAGTAACAAAACAATCAATGTTTTCAAATGTGTGCCTGGAAAAGATCTCTATTTCAATCTATATTGTAAGAAAACATAATTTTCAAACTATACCCTGGTCCAACAGCTGGGGATTTATTTTTCTGCTGTGTGATCACCAGGACAGCTTTGAGAGAGAACTGGTCTCAGAAGAGTTTGGTGGAAGATAAGTGAAGGCAACAGGTCCCTGTGCTCCTCCTTTGCAGCAGGGATTCTGTGTGGCACAAGAACAGCACAAGTCTGTGGCTGATCACTTACAATTAGGAGAGATGGCAAAATTCACTTCATCTTTAATCTCACCTCTGACTAGTTTTTGGAGACTTATGCTATTTTAGACAATATTTGTCTTACTGCATATTTCCCAGTGTCTTTCTCTGTACTTGTCACCATGTCATTTGTCTTTGTTCTAATCTCACCTGATCATCTTGGCAACAGAAGGTCTTTTCCCCTTGATCTTACTATCCATCTGGCATGGGATAACTCTATCAGATGTGAACTCTGCATTGGGTTTCCTTAAACAGCACTTCTCTAACATTTCCTTTATCAGGACTAACTGAGACAATTCAGGCTATTAGCCCTGGCCAAGAAATACTTCAAGCAAAACAAACAAAACAGTCCTTAAAGCTGATGATTTTGGAAGAGGGAGCGATATTTAAGAGCATCAACCTTTTAGAGGAAGTAGAATTCAAAATGCTTTTTTTTGCCAAGTCTCCATGGGAAAGACACAGAAGAAAGCTGCCAGAAAAGCAGGAAGAATTTGTGGAAAGCTTTCTCAAAGTGATGCATCCATGGCATAGGATTTTGTTGTGGAGGGATGTTTGTTTTTTTCTTTCAGACAATGCTTTTCTGCCAGAGAATGCCAGCCTGCCTTGTCTTGATTACTTGTATTCTTAGGTTGGGGGCTATCTTTCTAAAATTCAGATTCTGTTCCTTCAAACTTAGGTCTGTACTAACCAGGATGTGATTTCTGCTGTACTCTGCATGGAGTGCCACAGTGCTGGTGAAGCAAAAAAGAGAATTATTTGTATATTTCTGCTTTCTCCTGCATGGAGGCAGAGCATTAATGTGGGCAGGTAACTGATCAGACTTTCCATGAGCACCACAGGATGACCAGGAAGTCCTCATTTGCTACTTTCATGTGCTTTTCCAGTTGTGTGGTGTTTTTGTTGTTGTTTTTTTGTTTGTTTGTTTGGTTTTAATTTTTTGGGGATTTAAATCCTAGCATTGACACAACTGAATATTTTAGCTGGAAGAATTATGTTCACTCAGTGAATTGGCATAAATGCTAATGGCAAAAAACCCCATTTGTTCCAAGGCTGTTTAAACCATCTGTGTCTTGAGATCTGGGATGTAGCTACGCTGGCAAAGCTTCTCTAGTGCAGATTGGGCTTTAGCTTGCCTCCGTTTCAGAGTTTCCAACTACTCTGCAGCTCTTGAGAGTGCCTTTCTCGGTACTTCAGTTTCTTATTGCACTGCAACGTGATTCTCTTTAAAAGCACCAATATTAGACAGAACAAGTCCTATGACAGCCAAGTTGTGTGGTGAGGAGAGCTGTGGAGATGTGGCGAGTACATCATGTGGAAGAGTTGTGAGGAGCACTTGAAGGCAGTGGAATGGCTGGGAAGGGGTGGTGCTGGAGTAACCCCTGCTTAGCGTTTGCGTGTCTGTATCCCCCAGTCCTGCTGAATTGCTCTGAAATGATACAAATGCAGCAATTTCTTTGGAGAGCTGAGATGCATCAAGTAGTGCATCTGCGCGGGGTGGTGGAAGTCAGCGTGTGGGAGTGCTGAGGTTTCTGGCAGGGTTCCTTGGCTCGGTGAGTGTCTGCAGCAGCGAGGATGAGACGAAGGCAAACTGGAGCAGCTGCCGCCAGCCCAGACTGGCAGCTGGTCTGGAAATGACTTCTGCGTGGTCAGGACTGGGAGCCCAGCAAAATCTCCCAAGATCTTATTTTGGCGGAGAATGACTGTCTCTGTGGTCAGCTGCCATCACAGCTTGCTGAATAATTCCTGGAAACGTTCAGCCTTGGGTAAATTTTTAGGGCTACAACACTTTCCAGAAAGCTTGTAGCAGCAGGACAGTGTAAAAAGTGTCCAAACACAGAAACAAGGATTTATCTTCCTCAGGAAGCTTCCTGGATCTGCCAGGTCTCTTGCTGTAGATGCTGTGATTACTAAATCAGCTCTTAAGCTCTCTAATGCTTTGTGAACTCATTTTCATTTCTGATAGGAAAATAACAGACTGTCACACACAACTTTTTTCCTTTGCATAATTCAGATGTAGTTGTGACACTTGACATACAGCACAGATGACTCTGAATGGCTCCTTAAAATTTAAACAGATGACTCAGAGTTAATTATGAAAACCAACTTTATAGTTGTCCCAGGAATTCAGAAGAGATTATCATTGTCTAAGAAGATCACCCAGCTTCAGTTGATCCCCAGAACTCTCATTGATAAAGCAGCTAAAGAATCTTGAATGATAGCCTAAGGAAGTATTTCCAAAGTTTCAAAGTTTTTTTTTACTGTTGTTGATTTTCTTTTTCCTTTGAGAGTCTATCGATGTTGGCTTTCTAAGATCTTTTAAAATATAACTTTTTTATATTTAAAGCCTTCAGCACTGTATAGAAGTTTAGGTACAACTTTGTCCCAGGGATTCTTGTAGGCAGCACTTCAGCTCTTCGCTTCCTGAGTAAGAAGAATCTGTGCAGTTTCAAAAGAGGGTTTTGCAAATCTAACTTTTAGATTTAGATTGTAATCATAGCATAAAGAGGAAATAATTCTAGCAGTTGATTTGTCCATGAGTTGTTTGCTGAGAAAATGAACTTTGTGTTTTTATATGATAAGAATGTTTCTTTGAAAACTTGGTGCACGCTTGCAATATATTTCAGTATATTTCACAATGACTGTTTAAAATAAGCTGTTTGACAGTACTTGCACTTGATAACATGAAATATTAGTTTGGTGGTGAAAAGAAGCATTAAACAGACTGTGTCTAATTGCCCAAATCTGCAGAAGGCACATCAGTGCTCTGAACTGCTGCAGGAGAGTTCAGAAAACCTCCAGTGGATTCTCAGCAATTGCAGGCTTTCCATGTCCCCTGTCGTTTCTGAGAGAGATCAAGATTGTAAGATGTGCTTTCACATAATAACATGGTAAAAAGCAAGAGTAAAGGACAGAGGCAAATGGTTAAAGTGCTGATCTTCAGAGGCTGGAAGAGGCCTGAAAAAATCAAAGGTGAGCCCTTGCTTCTGCATGATCTGGCTTGTTTTTTATGTATTGGAGCAACACTGTTGGAAATGCTGAATTCCTTTCCCTGGATTGCTTACAGCCCAGCTGCCACATTGGGAAACTGGAGGATTTCTCTCTGGACTATAGCATGGAAAAACTATTTTTCTAGCAGGAGATTGGAAAAGACCAAATTATAACTTCAAAGCTGTCTGCTTGAAAATGCTTTTTCAATTTTAACCTTTGAAGCTCCTGAAATTTATGGAAAAAGGCCTTTAGCATTTTAACATCAGTGACCTGTTGACAAGCAATGAGAACTGTAGTATAGGCTGTCACATTGTTTGCCCTTGTGTAGGTGCACAAGTGTATATTGCATCGTAGTTTTTCCCATCATTTCTGTATTTTCTATTTTAAGAAGTCATCATTGAAAACTACATTTCCTTAGTGTTCGAAATGCTTCTTTGCTCTTTGAAGCTGAAGAGTGTTAGAATGTTAACTCTTCTGGAAAGGAGCAATGAACAGATTCAGGCAAGTGCCCACTTCTGTATAATCCCTTGGGGTTTTTTTCCTCATTTCAACTTTTCCCATTTTTGGCCACTAAATGCTGACATTGCATTCTGTGTTTCTTTTTCCTCTTTGTTTCTTGATTCATGAACTTTGGGATGTAACTAGTTAATATATATCAAACATTCCCCCTCCCAGTCCCAAGATTTAGAGGCTTTCTTGGAAAGATAAAGGTGGTTATATACGCACACATGAGGAGGATGCTCTCTCTAATCAGTTGACCTGAGTATCTAAGGCTTCAAAAAAGACTGAAGAGAAATAGCCAGATCACCAGCTGTTGGAACAGGAAAAATAAATGTGATTGCCAGCATCCAAAGAAAAAATATATATTTTTACTTGGAAGCTCCATCTGTTTGTACTTGCTTAGCTCTGGGATTTGAGGTTGAAAAGTTCCAACATCATTAGTTGCAGTTTCTGGCTCTGCTGTTACTTGACCTCTGTTGCAAGATTATTATCCTTTCTGATAATTCAAATGGATTGTTTTAGACCCAGGCCAGCAATCACAGTATTTTCCACCTGCAAAGAGTTTACTTGAGTTTCTTTGTTCTCTCTGTTTCTGATAATGCCTCCTAATGAAAAAAAAATCATTAGGAGCTAATTTAGGCCATGCAGCAAACTTTATCGTAAAATCTTTGTTGTGTGGGAAATAACACTGTATTATACACTTACACATTTTCTTTTGATTACTGCAGTATGACCTTGTTTGACCACAATATTGATTGTCAGTATTCTCTATTCACTAGATAATAGGCAGCACTACATGGCAGAAAACTGCAAGGACATAACCATTTATTCATCAACTATTCCAAGTCCAAATTCAAATTTTAGTTTGAAAAAAAACCCCTATAACAAACAGTATAGGAGCTCCCAGAAAGTTTGTGATATGAGGTAGTGTTGTAGGAGGTAAAAAATGCTCCAATGCACTGAAGTCCTTGCTTCCCTATTATTTTCAGCTAGTAGTGGAAAAAATGCTGCAGACCTTTAAATACCATGAAGGTTTCCCTTATCTCAGTTGAAGATAAGATATTTTGTGGAAGGTAGGTGCAGAGGAGCACTGAAGAAAGAAGCAAAAAAACCCCCAAGCCTAAGAAAAAACCAACCAAACAGAAAACAACGAAAAACCACCACAACAAACCAACCCCCCAAAACAAAATTTTACTGTCTTACAACCACCTAATATGGCACAGGATCATTAGATTAACCTTTTGTTATGATGAAAAGCATTGCTGTAAGATGTTTTTCAGCTGTATTTAATGAGATCAGTAGGTTTATGCTCCTTATTACGTTGGAATGGATAAAGATCTTAATTTATATAAATGGGTACCTGACACGGTCTGTTTTTGTGGGGGGATTTTTTATATAACTGCTGCTTTTATGTTGGCTTCTGACTTCCGTGATGATTAACAGATAATTACTTTTCCTGTAGTGAGCAGTGCTGGAGTTGGGTGGCAAGAAGGAATTGTGTTCTGTGCGTGGATGTTGCAGCAGGAATGGCGGAGCTGGTGTCCGTGGGGGTAATGCTGGACAAAAGCAGCTGCCTCTGCCCAGCTCAGAGCACTTGGCTGCCCTTTTTGGTTTGCCTCTGCCTGATTTAGAGAACTGTGTCAAAATGTGCCTCCTCAGGCCTGTGAAACAGATGAATCTGTTTAAATGCTAGAGGTTGATATTCAGCTGGGAGTTGGTATCGGTGCCAAACTGTTTTAGAAAGGTCCTTGTTGGGTGCTAGAGCAGGACAATACAAATCAAGCAACTGTGCTGGCCTCTTTCTGCCTCCCTGAACCGATTTCTCTGTTCTGTACCAGGGCACCTCCTTGCCACCTTGGTGTCCACCCGGCATGCCCAGGATCCCACGTGCCCTGCAGTGTCCAGCAGCTGGTGCCAAGCAGGGTGGTGGGATCCCTGCTGTTCCTTGGTGACTGCTAGGAAATTGTGCTTTGTGATGTACTGGGAGATCTTGGTGAGTGAATGACTTCAGTGTCTCTGTGTGTAAAATGGACAATCCAGCACTTGTGCTTCGTAAATATATTGGAAACTGTCAGCTCTGCAGATAGTCCTGGGATGAAAAGGTTGAATTAAGGTGTGAAATGCACTTAGGCTAGAAAGTATCCAGCTCAAATAATCTGTTACAGCTTCCAGTTGTTCTTCCCTCAGTCTGAGTGTGGGCTACTTTAATCACGTCTATTTAATTTCATCAAAGGTTGCTCGGCTGCCATAGTGTGGAGTGCCAGTATGACCCCCAGAAAGTTGTTCTGCAGAACCTCTGAAAATAACAATGCTTGGTATTCACAGGTGTCAGCACAGTCAAATGCTTGCACATTGCTCGAGGTACCCTTTTCAAAGACAGGTGATGATGAGAAGTTGGGTCTCTGAAACAGGGAAAGGCTGAAGCCTCAGGGAGCTGCTGTCAGATGTTCAGGGACACAGCAGGTCCTCCTTTCTTCTTCTCTCATCCCCTCCTGTGTGCATAATGAAATGCAGCAAAAAGGGGGTTTGTTCATCAGATGCTTTGAACACAAGGCAATTATTTATCAGTCCTTTTCCCCCAGTAATTTCTTTACAGCTGGAAAAATAGATGCACTCCAGCTGGGGCTCCTTGCCCTGTGCCACTGACGGTCTCATACATGGTTTTCTGTGTCTGCCCTAACAATTGCCAGATCAAATCTTAGGGTCTGTAAGCCTTAATAGGTTTTAAGATAAGAACTATTTGATTGTTTCTTTATAATGTATATTTTCAGCCTAATTTTTTACTGCCATGATAGTTTTTACAGAATATCCGGAAGGAGGATATTGAGATGTCTTTGAATTACAAGAAGTTGGTGTCTTTGTGGCTCTTCCTTTGCTCACATGTAAGAGTAGGGAAGAGGTGCTTTTGACCTTTTTTTTTCAACTGCTGGGAGTGTGCTTTCTTGAGTTTTTGTGTGGGTGAGAAGTATGCCTGAGAAGGAAGCTGGGCTGCGTCAGTGACAGTATTGTGCTAACAGGAGTCTGCAGAATAATTGCTGAGAAGCGACATCCGTTAGGAAATTGGTAGCAGGGGGCTCTTAATTTGCTTGACTCTGGCACGACAAAGTTATTTGCCAGTCTGAAACTGAAGAAAGTGTTTGGATTTTTGACTGCAACTGAATGAGACACTCATAAGAACAATAATACTAACAGCAGTTACTTCTTCAGACTTCTTCCTCTCCATGTGTTGGCTGCATTGCAGGTTGCTAATAAAAGTGGTGTTATAGATTGCAATGGCTTATATGTGAGAGTAGGTCTTTTTATATTCTCAGTTCACCATGGATGATGTTTACTGCACTTCCACTTTATAAGCAGTTATGTAACACCAGCAAAGGTGTGCCAGAGGAAAGGCAATCGACTTTGAAAAGTTTTCATAAGCTGTTTTATTAAGTATTTATCTGTGTGGTTTCAGAGCAGGTAGTCTAAAAAGTAACTGCCTTAAGAATGTCACAAATGCTGCTTGGGACTGCTGGGAGAGCCCTGTTTGGATCATTTATCTATCAAAACAAGAGACTGATGAGCACAGGAACTTTCTTCTGACTACAGTAAAAATGTCAGTCTGAGCAGTTCTTGCCATTTCAAGCCTTTGCTTTTCATTTAGAATTCTACTGCCATTTGATCAGAACATTAAAGGCATGTTCAAATTCTGTGTCCTGTTCAATCAGGATATTTTTATTCCTATATGCATGCTACAGATTCTAAAGAATTAACAATTCAGTTGGGAGGGAGTGAGAAATCAACATGCCTCCTTCTGGGCCTGGTTTTGTGTGGTTAGAAATTATATTTTATTGGCTATAAAGAAGCTTTTAGTGCTAACGCTGTAGTAATATATAGGGGAGTTTTTGAAAAGACAACAACCATACATTAATTGACTTTAGCCAAAAGTCATGGATTCAGCTGCTTGCTTTTCCTAAAGCTCTGTTTATGACCAAAGAAAAGCTCATAAAGATCTCCTATTCTCCATGAAACTGGATAAAGAACATCATGCACCAACTTCTTGAGAAAGCCCTTTAACATCTAGGTAACTTCCTGTATACCTTTAAAGAACGTTTCATCTTGCCTAGATATTTAAATCCAAATGAGTCACAACCTTAGGAAATGTTATAGCTAAGTATCTAAAATAGAAGTGATTTAAAGGAATTAAGTGTAGTTAAATAGTATTTTCCTACTCTAATATATTGCAAACACCATGTCAGGAACTGTATTTGTCTGTTTAATTGTATTTTCAATACTTAGGCTTAATGGTGCACCTGTTCCTCTAGGCACCGCAGCAATTTTCCTACCTGTATATATGGATTTAATGAAATAAACCTTCTCTATCAAGGAGATGTAGCCCCTCAATCAGCACATAGAATTATGACACTATTAATGAGTGGCAATGGAAAATTCACGTACCTATAATTTTAATTATCCATTTTTTATGTGTTTGGACATCTGGATTGCCAGCAACACATGGCACTTAAATTGATTTGTTGGGGGTTTTTTTTGCCCATTAACCATTCAGATGTTTGATAATATCAGCAATAGAGTGTCTACGAGTAGGGAGAGAAGTTGCACATTTCCCAGCCTCCCATTTCCTTCCTCATCAACTAGAAAAACAGACACTAGTAAAGGTAAAGACAAGATTTTGCCTTTTTGCTTTAGCTGCAAAGAAATGTTAAAAATGGATGACTTAATGCCCCAGGAGAGGTAGAATAAGTACTTTCCTTTTGCTCTAGTGGCAAAAGTGTCTTAAAGTAAAGCCGAGCTCAGTCCCCTGTTTCATAGAGCTTTTAGGATATCTTTCCGTGCAATTTGACCAAATGCTCCCATTTGGCTGCCTTTCCCAATCCATACCCCTTGGCAGCAGCGAGTTGGTCACATTTCCCAGTCTGCAAGCAGTCTGAGCAAGGGGCGCTGTGCATTAGTTCTGCAGCAGAGAACCCAGCAGCAAATCCTTCCTGATGCATCTCCTGGGGAGGAGATTTGCTTCTTGGGTCCACTGCTTCTGATCCGTCTGGTACAAATCCAGCCTAAGCGCACTGAAAGGTTACAGAGGACTTTGTGAGCTCGTGCTTGAACTTCACACTGTGATTTATTATGCCTGGAGAGCCATATGGAAATGTAATGGGTGTCTAGGATGCTAAGAAGCTGCTTGAGACAGGGAGCTTACCATTAAGAATGACATACTGGCTTCAGTGGCACTTTGCCTTTATAAGGTTTTTCATCTGGAAGCAATTGTGGTTTCACCCAGGTGTGGTAGTGTAGAAGGGTTTTTGAAGGTGCAAGCACTTTGCACCAGTGCTTGGGAGCCTTGATGGATGCACAGGCTGAGCTGAAATCACATGCTGATTGATCCTGTTAATTGATCCATCACAATCCCCCTGCCAAAAGAAGCCTCCTCCCAGGAGAAGCCATCCAAGTGCCTTAAAATTCTAAGAGCATGGATTCAGACATGGCAAATCAAAATGTTCACCATGACTTGTATGGGGCTGCAGTAATTTTCTTAGTTGCCAGTGAACAAGAGAGCAGAGTAGAAATAACTTAAAGACAATTTAGCTGGCCAGCAGCTAAACTCCTCTCCAAGTAAAGCCAGTGGAAAAATTCTTTGACTAAGTACTTCTTCATGTGCTTCAGGCTAATAAGGCAGAAGGAGGCCCTTGGGTTTTCTTCTAGCCAAGGCAGAGGTACAGGTTGAGGATCTCTTACATAAAAAGATGTAGCTCAAGGATGTATCCATGAAAGATATTTTTTGTAGAATTTCTTTCTAAGTCCTATGTTCTCTAGTAAGAAAATATTTTTTTCCAGGAACAAGAATGTGGCTGAAAATAACTGTGCTTCAAAGGGCCACAATCTCCTCCATCTCAAGTTAACTTGGTGCTTAACTTGAGGGTTGATCCCTTTTCCATTTCACATGGCTGAAGCTAAACTGTGGCACATCTTTGATTCCAGTGCTGCTGGCAAGAGCTATTGTTTGAAAGCAGTGGGACCAGAAAAGAGCCTCTTCTGCCGAGGATGGCAGAGGACCCACCAGCAGGTGAGGCATCACCAGTGTTCTTCTGGGCTAGATTATCCTTGCCACAAAGGGGTCTGGCATTGTCCTTAGTGAACTTGGCACCTCAGGAAGCAAAGCACGCACGTGAAGTTCAGGAAGGAAAGTCGGAGCAATCTGTGTAGTTGGTAGACTGCCTTCAAGCACATTTAACATTCTTAGCTTCCTCTCTTAGGCTGAGCTTTACCCCATGCTGCACACTGAGCTTGTGTTTCTCAGCAGAAGCTACATGAAGGATTAGAAGTAACAGCACTTTTTTTCCTGTTGGTGAAAGGTATCCCTAGGCCTAAGCTCCTGGTATTGGAGAATGAACATCAGCTGTGGATCTTTCTTACACAGTGGTACCTTGCTTGAGTGTGTATGGACAAAATAAAACCTGTCTGGGTCTGTCTTTGCACTGCTGACACTGGACATGGGAATTGAGAAGGTCAGATAATTCCCAGAGTGACCTCCCTCTGTTCCCTCTGGGAAACTGCCGTTTATAGGCTGGAAAGGAATGGTCCTAGCAGCCACCCATATTATAAATCCCAAAGGGACAAACTTCAGGGAGCACCCTGTCTCTTTGTCTGTGCTGGTCAAAAGGATGAAATGCAATCACTCAGGAGGTGTGTGGGAGTGACAGCCGCCTCATGCACCTCTAGCATGGCTGGAGATGGTGTTTGTCTTCCCATTGCTCCTTCATCTGTGAACTGTGGCTTGAAAGCCCCACGGGGAAGCTCAGAGAAGCTTTTCTCCCAGGAGGGCCTTCTGCTGCGTTCAAAATTAAAAAGGTACCACGCTGGAGCATTAGAGAGCAAGCTGGAAGTAAATTATGACAAATCAATTAGCTACAAGTGCTATTCAGAGAGTGTTTTGGATTGAAATAGGCACCTCAGAGCATGAAATATTCTGTCAAATCATTGAACATAAGGGTGAAAAATGGAGGAAGCCCATTTTAGTACACATGTTCAGCCACATTAATTAGAGCAAACTGATGATTTTCTTCTGGTGGGAAATGTTGAGTCTGTACTCTCAAAAGAAAAGCAGCTCTTTAGAGGGAAAACTCTCCAGCAGGTTATTGTGTACAGGCTCCCCTTATGCCTGTGTGAGATTTCACTACCTCACATGTGGAGCATGTGTCATGCTCCACACTGGGAGCAAATAACATTTTAAACCACAAATAGTGGGATTTAGCTGACTAAATCCAGCCATCTAGTCCTTAATTGTCACCCTGCGCAGAGGAGCAGCCATCTCTAGGGCAGAGTTATTCTCAGCATGAAGTAGCTGCCTCAGTTGAGTCGGGTGAATTATGCCTAGAGGTGCTTACTGCTCCCCACTGATTGTAAAGGGAGCCTGGGAAGACTGACTCAGATATAGCAGTGTGCAGTGTGGCCCTCTAGAGCTACAGGAAACGAACCCTGTCCAAGATATCAGTGGTGGAAAGCTGACTGATAAGATTTCCAAGCAGAATGTTTATCATGTCCATTGCGGTGTTGCACAGTGGCCAGAGAAGTTTGTAGAAATGACATGAAAATTTCAGAGCTGCAGTGGTTCAGCAGTGAAGATAACCAACAGAGCAGGGCGTGCAAGGAGCACTTTTTAGGATGTTTGTAGCAAAGTCAACATTGAGATGACCTCTGTTGGGGAATTTATCCCGTTGGGGTTCACCAGCTGTCTTTACATCCTTGTAGCAGGCAGCTCAGTGGAAAAGCAAGAGAACTTAGGCTTCATCTCATTTCAGCCTGTTTGTGTTACTCCTGTAAGATAGGTGCTTTCCTGTAATACTTCTGGCGTTAAAATTCTCCTTTTCCCTTTCTCTTCTAGTTGGAAAATTGTATATGGTGCCACTTGGATTTTATCTTATTGGCAATAATCAGTTTCTCCTAAATGAGAATATGGAAATATAAGGTGTGAGGTAATGGCCCGATTTATGGAACTAAAGAACTTTTAGTGAGTCTTCAACAACGTAATTACAATCTCAAAGAATTTCTATATTTTTAAAACGTACCATGGACATTGGGATGTGTTGAGGGCCTGTGTCTAGCTCAGCAAAAGTTGGCTATTTCCCTGTATTAAACTATAAAAGCACTTCTACCTTCAAGGACATGGAACTGCAAGCTGATTAAATATATATACATATTTTTTTTGAACCAATATGTGTCTCTATAAAGACAATGAATTGTGACTGCCTTCTCATCTTGTGCAAAGAACAATAAGTCTTATAAGGCAGAAGCTTTAAGGATTGGTACTTAATTAGAAAGTGTCCTAAACGAAAAGTCAGCGTTTTAATAAATTTCCTCCAGGATGAAAGAAGTGTCTCTCAAAGGAAATTGCAGCAGATGTGTGAGTATTTGGGATCACTGGGGAGACCTTGGCATTTGAAGGCAGAAAATTTAACTGTGAAGCGTTTGCTTGGTAGCTTTGAAGAATGTGTCTCTGTACAAACACTGTGTGTGTGCATAACATTGAAGAATGTCTACAAACATACAGATATATACAGGTGTTTATACACACAAAAAAAATCCCAAAACAACCCCCCCAAGAAAAGGAATAGGCGTCTTTCTGAGTAGCACTGGTGGGTGGGAGGGGAGGTGGTAGCAAAAGTTGTAGGGTTTTGTGAGGAAAGAGCACAGCCTGAAAGGGACACCTGGAGCCAGAGATGGGAGCCCTGATGCCAGGGCTGGGGTACCCTGCATAAAATCACCCTTTGCTGCCTTCTGCACTACTGGTGGGACTTCTGAGAGTTTGGTGCATGGTCCTTGGGAAAGCAAAAGCTGTCAGGGCTGGAGGGGAGTGGGGAATCTCCTCCCAGAAGTTGTTCCGTGGTCCTCTTGGACACCGTGGCTTGGTGTTCCCAGCTCGTGGATTCCAGCCTGCCCTGGGCCAGGCGAGGTGCAGCGAGGAGGTTCCTGTTCCTCCTGCCCTGCTGCCCCCACCTGCTGTGCCCACAGCATTTTGGGGAAGTCTCATGGGGCAAGCTCAGAGCTATCCTCTCCATGTGGGTTTTGGTTACCTCACTCTTCCCACACCAGTGCCATTGGCAGTAATTTCCAATAACTCTCACATCCTTCCTCCTAAGTGATCCATGAATAACTTGGAAAAGCTCCTTTGGGCCATTATTTTAAACTGGCAGTGGTGAGTGACGCTGCCGTGGGAAGCTGGTACACAGTGTCTTGCACTCTCTTTATGACCCAGCTGATCCAATATGCTGGTGCTTGCAATGGGCTTCAAGGGACCTTGATATTTAATCTGTGTTTGGAGTCATGTTTGTTCCTAGCATTTTTTGTAATTGCCCAATTACAGAAAGTTCACTTTTGGCGATGAATGCTGCTAGACTGGCTTCCTCGTAGTTTCAGTTAAGACTAATTTTCTTTTATCAGTGTAAAATTTATTAAGTCAAGCAACATCCTATATAAGTTTATTCCTCAGTTCAGGCAGAAGTATTTTATAAACTTCGCTGCAGGAAGTGTCCAATTGAGTTGTTTAAAGTTTCTTGCTGGCTTCAAAATTACATTAACTGTTTTACCAGCATAACGGGGGATTGTTGAAGAAACATCTGTTCTGAAAGGCTTATCAAATTTTTACCCCCTCATCATCAGATTAGTGTTGTCTTGTTCATTCAGTTGTGCTGCCTGACAATTTACTGCAATTTTCTGCTCATTCCTTTGACCTAGAGTTTGGGATTTAAAGGTTATAAGCACTAGCCTAGTAGGAAGCATTGGTTTAGTAGGAGAGACATAAATATTTCCTGCATCGTAGCACTTTTGATAATATTGGTAAGCAGAAGACTTTTCTTCATTATCAAGTTATGAAATGAATGTTTCCATCCAATAAGAGTCCTCAAATTGCTGCTCCCTACATCCTCAAGTTCCTGCATTGCAATGACAGCATTGTATTATGGGGAAGGAGAACTTTGGGAGTTACTGTGCAGTTATTTTGTGTTTAGAAAGGATGGCTGGCAGGGATTTCTAAGACCTGTGCACTCAGAAATGGAGGAATTTTCACTTTTTACAGTATCACTGCCCACCTTGCTGTACCTGAGCACCAGCCCCTGTTTGGCCTTCCTCAAACTGGTTAGTTCCCCCAAAATGCTCCCAGAATTGCCTGCCCTCAGGAGCCAACAGCTAAGTGGGTGCTCTCAATCAACACTGGACTATTGATGTTAATTTTCCTTACTTTATATAAATACAGGGATACATATATGTGTAAAATCTTGTCATATGAACTTCATGTAAATTCCCTGCTGATTTTAAGAATTACAGGATGATGAAGGCCCTCTCCAGACCTTCTTTTCCTTCGAGAACAGTCCGATCCTCTAGAATTCCATCTGGGATACCACCGTGCAGCATAGATGAGCTGCAGTTTCTGCAATAATCATGTTAGTTCTGCAATAATGGCATTGGTTCATTAATAGAATATCAATTCTCCAGTTATCTTATTCTCTCTATTTCAAATCCTATAAACCTCATTTGTACAAGAAAGCTGATTAGCATAATGCTGCAGCATCAAGCACTAACAGCACAACAATAAATGTGTTATGCATTTTTTTAGTAATGCCTTTTTTTGGTGATAAATACATAGCTATTTTTAAAGCAGCAATTACAAGACTTACTGCTTTAATTTTTGTGGGAAGTACTAAAGGACAAACAATTTCATTGATATAATGAATATAACCTTGCACACAGCTAATGCTAAATGATTGGGGAAAAGCAGGCTATTTGAAAGATTTTGTGTGCATATATACAAAATAAGTGATCCTTAAGGACAAATAAGGAGGGAAATTTGCTAAGGAAGCATGTTTTACTGGCTTAATGATTTTTTAAAATTTGCTGGACTAATAGTTTAAGCGATCCATTAGGCATCTAATGGAAATGTTTAAAGCAACCATTTTTAAAAGACATTGTCAGTTGTAAGCCAAGTAAGTCAAGTACAAATACAGTATGCAAAGCTGATAATAGACTTCATGTGGTACACAACAAGTTTGGAAACACAAAATCCATCCCAATGCATGTCCGTGTTTAGAGCAGGTCAGTGCAGTGTTTCTAAGTCTGAACACACTGATACTATTCAGAACTTGAACAAAAGAGGCGTGAAATAAGACAGAACTTGCTCATTCTTTGAAAAAATTTGTAGAAGTTCCTTAACAGAAGAAATCACGTATCTTGTGTTTTGAACAGAGCATAAAGAAATGTGGGGGTTGTGACTGACAGGTTTCAGTCTTGAAAACAGTATAAGTTTGAACATCTTTCAAAAAAGACCTTGAAAGTAAGAATGGTTGAATCATGCTGTTTGCCTGTCTTTTCCATGATAGCCAGTTTGAGCTGCAGAACGAGATGTAGCTGTTTATAGTCCTTTCCAAAGGGGAATGGAGTATGCACATGATGCTTTAAATACTTTTCTCTCTCTGGGGATACTAGAGTGGCCATTTTGGGAAGAAACAGAGAAAGGAAAAAAAAAAATAGATAGAATTCCAGGTCTCTTCTTACTTCAGAGAAGTACTTGTTAAAAATAACCATTACGTTTCTTCCTCAGAAACTCTAAAATCTGAGAGCTTTACCTTGCATTCAGATCACTGCAGTCTCAGCGGGCACAGGTGCAAACGGGCAGCACCAGGGCCAGTCTCCCTGGGGATGATGCTGTTGTGTATTTCTTCCCCAGCCCCTCCTGCCTGGCAGACTGCTCCTCTCATACAGCAATTTCCTCAGTGTTACACGAGCTGCATTACAGAGGAGAGTTTAGAAGAGAAGAACAAGCACGAGGGATGCCCTTCTGGAGGCCTCTGGAGGAAAAAGCTGATGAAGCACAGCCTTCCTCCCTTCATGCAGCTGGTGGTAGCCAGCCCAGGGTGGCACTGGCCATGTTTACCTCTGGCAGAGATAAACTGGACATCCTTGGCAGCCTCATGTCATAGGAAAATGGGGATACTTAAAGTTATAGCTGGCTGTGCCTTGCTGTGGGCCAGTAGGAGAGGCAGGAATAATACCACAGATCTCTTGGCAGCATCAGTTCAGAGCTTTAATGACCAAGTGGCCAAGCAGCCAGAAGCTTCTATAAAGCTTGACTGAAACGTGTTCTCTTCCTATCTTGGCCCTAAAGAGTTGGGAGAATGGAAAGACAAGGTGCTACTGAGAAAATAGAAAATGCAGAAGGTGATGAATGCTTCTTGTTCGTCCATTTTTTGAAATGTGATGAGACAGTTGCCATAGAAATGCTGTTCTCTGCTTGATACAATGGATGCTAGTTCCAGGAAGCCATTGACAGCTGTCACAAACAGCTTTCCATGACTTTAAATATCTCAGAGTAATGTAAAGGGAAATAAGTCCTTGTGTTTCCTTATAGATCAGATGTGTAAGACTTGCTTTTACTTAGGGGAATGTGACTGAGCTGGGCATCAGCTGTTACAGATGGTCTGCAAAGTGAATGTAACTGCAGTTTGGTTTTGCTGCAAACACAGAACAGCATATGTTTTCCAGAAAGAAATTAACTTGCATCTTTTAAGACTGTTTTGATAGACCAGAACTTGAAACTACCTTGATTTACACTACCAGACTATAAAGATACACAAATTAATTTGTTTCAGAAGACAGTTTTGGCAGTTTGAAACAATATACTCCATAAGAATAAAGTGCTTGGTAAGAAACAGTTTTCAGCTGTAAATAGTTTAGGATATGCAAACCATCATGAATACAGCTAGAGTGTGTAGAATGAAAGGTTAGTTAGCAAGGAAGAGGCTTCTTAGTTCTTTTTGTGGCCAACTTTCCTTATCCCAGTTGTGTGCTCAGATATGGCAGGAGGTAAGAGCAGCTGGGGGGAGAGCACCGAGCATGTAGTATGAGCTTCTGGTCTACTTTTTTGGTTATCACTTTGATACCACTTTGGTTAGCACTTGTTCTGCAGAGCTGAGTGGAAAGCAAACTCCTTTGGGCAGGAGTTACTCATCAGAGCAGTCAAAGATGAGCTGGCCTAGGGGAGGAAGAATGACCTGCACCAAACAGCCAGTGGAAACAATGTGCAAGAAAATGAAGGCTCTAAAATTGTTTTGCAGATGAAAGAGGCAATTCATGGATACATTTAGTAGCTCATGCTGTTTACAAAATTTTAGTGGCCAGGCGTTATGCTTGTAAGAACTTGTTTCTTTTATTCTGAGATGAGAAAGATATGAAGATTAAATTATTTTATGTGAGCAAATCCCTTTATGGAAGACTAGACTCTGTTACAAATGAAGATAGGGCCAGTTCATTTCTTTTCCCCCAGAGCTTTCTGGACTGGAACAGCATCCTTAAACAGCCTTATAGCAATTTAAACCTGAGACTGGATTAACTTTTTTTAAAGAGACTTGCTGCTTTCCTTTTCTGATAGTTAGATTTGGGTTTGCATAAAGACATGCCTGTAGTAATTAGCTGTGAAAGTTATCTGTCCAGGTGAATGTGTTATGTAACCTACAGACTGAGTGCTTACTAAAACCTGCAGTTTGGAGGGTTGTTGCTTTGCTTCTCCAGCGCTGCCCGTCCAGTCTAAAGGGACCTCTCTGGCCCATCACGTCTTAAAAACTGAGGGCAGGGTAGCTGCGGGCTAGTTTATTAATTAATGGGAAGACTAAGTCTATGTCAGAGTCAAGTTCAGAGATTTAGTGTTCCCTTTTCCTTTCCACAGAGTCTGCCCAACACTATAAATTGCCAAAATATTCACAGCCACTCTGATGGGAAAGAAAGAGCTTGGCAAGGCAGCACCCAGTCCACCCTGAGGGCACAGAAATCTGCCATTTGTCTTGCTCCAAGGCCTCTGTGGATCCAGCAGGTGAGCATCACCAACCTTTATCTCAGACTCAGTGCCTCCCACAGGTCCTGCTGGCAGGGTTTTGATTCACTCTGGCTCTGCTCTGCTTCTTATAAATTCTTGCTGAGCAGCAAAGGTGCAAGGAGAGCCTGCTCAAGTCCTAAGAGGGCAGGGAGAATAGTTAATGATTCCTCTGTGCTGGAACTGACTGAGCAGAAATGAGCATCACCCCGTGGGCTACAGATGCTGTACCAGGAACCTGGGGGACATGGGGGTCCCAAACTGACTGGATCTGAGGGGATTTTATGTGCAGGTCTCTGATTGAGGGCTGTGGTCATCCTTTCTGAAGGGGACACCATTGCTCAGCACTTTGTGTCTTGGGAAACTTGCCAAGATCTCGTTCATTATAGGACAAACTTAATTTGGCACTACCGATTGCCAGAAGCCTGAAGTCATGTCGAGCTTTAGAACTGTTTCCTGCAGCTACTGTAAACAAATATGTGCTGTCTGCTGAGAGCATCATGTACTTGTTCAGCATTAGGCTTACAGACAGCTCTGCTCTTGGAGCAGTGCTTTTATTCACCGTTGTATAAGAGTTTGCAAACCTATTTTCTCAACATCAGTACCGATCCTGTTCTTGCTTTTCCACCTCTGATTTGTTGAATATCGTTAATCTTGGCAGGATTCAATTGCTTGAAATAACCGCATTGTCTATCCTGAAATGGCCTACTGTGAGGCTTCAAATTTGAGGGCTCTTAGAGCTGCAGCTCAATTTGCATGATGCTGCTAGCATTTTGAAAGTATTAATTTCAGTTTGTAAACATTTGTGCTTTGATGAATGGCAATCTATTGTCAACAATCCTGCACCTTCTCTCTACTTCTCTGCTTTCACAACCAGAGACAGGACGTATTTTACCCATGCTGAGTGTGACTTTTTGCTCTTTAGAAACATAGATTCTGTTCCATTCTGTTGAAATGGGTGAAAGTTCTGCCACTGGGTATGTGGATCTGGCAGCAGTACTATCCACCCATGGACAAAATAAATGCAGGCTCTCTTGAGAGTGCACCACAGCATGAGGCTGTCTCATCCATGTCACTGCCCTTCGGAACCAAACCATTGCAAATAACAAGGATTTTTTTTGCTGAAGAGGTGCTGTAAGCATGTCCTTCCTGCAATCCACAGCCTGTGCTACGAGATGGAGTTCTGGAGGGATCCCTCCCTTCCCATGCTGTCCTGAATATTGACACTTGAACCTGCTTGGACAGATTTCCCCCTTTATGTGCGTGAACCTTTTCTTCTTGTGGTGATTTCTCCCTTTCCTGGAGGGAGAGGCAGTAAATCTAGAGCAGATTTATGGCCTTCTGTCAGCCAAGGACAGCCTGATACACTGAAACCACTGTGATCTCCTCGAAAACATGGCAGGGCAATCTATCGAGTCTTGTAAAGCACACAGCTGTCTTCTCTTAGAGAGGAGAAAGTCTTTTGGCTTGTAAAACCTTTGGAAATGAAGGATAAAGAGCAGTAAAAATTGCCTAATATCTATTTTCTGGAAAGTCTGCTAGATTTTAAAATTTTTTTAAGCGAATCAGTTACCTTTATATGTCTGCCTCTAAGTCACTGGAATGGAAAATATCCTAAACAAAACTTACATAATGTTGCAAGATTTCTTATTCCCAACTCATTAAATGTTATTTTGTTCTCTGACAACCTATGCCTCCAGTAAGAAATTTCTCTTCTGGGAATGCCATAGACTGTGCAGAGTGCAGGGCACAGTCCCTGAGGTGGATTTGTCCATGTCTGAATTGGCGGAGACTGATATTCCAGTTGGAGTGGGTGGTGTCTCAAAAGCCCCAGGTGAGAATCAGATGCAGTATCACTGTAATGTCATCTTGATGGGTTTGGAAGGATCTGCTACCAGCCTGGTTACAGCAAGAGCATCACATTCAGAATTAAATTGCTTGAGTCAAACCAGAAGGCATCAAGAAAGATGAATTCCTGTTCAAGAACACCTGACGGGTGATGGGGTTTGAAATTTTTGTTTATTAAAAAATAACCAACCCAACCAAATCAAACACCTCCCCTTTCCCTCTCAGCCAGTCCCCTGGCTGCTTTTTATTTTGCTGTAGCTCAAGACCCAACACCATGCATGCTGTGGTGAAAAATGTCACTGATATTACGTGAAGATAATTACTGTTTTCAGTGCTGCTTGGAGCATTTAATTTCATGTTCAATACAAATGAAACAAACTGCTTTCACAAAATAACTTCACAGTTTCTTCCCTTTGTGTTTCCATGGAGGAAATCTCCATCTCACGCTGGATTATCTGTTCTCTTAAAAGAATACTTTTGCCCTGGCTAAAAGTCCCTATGAGGATTGCCTCTGACTTATGGGAATATTGAGTGGGAGACTAACAGAATTGAGTTAGAGATTCTTTACTTTTAAACAGAAAGTAACAGAACAGGAGGTTGCTTGAAATCTCTGCTAATCTGTTAGTCCGCAGATGAAGTGTTTTAATCATATTCCTGAAATTCATGATACTTGTGATAATGAGTGATTATTTGTACTTTACCATTAAAGGCACAGTGTAGCTACTTGCTGCATGGATTTACAATCTGCCTTGCAAAGGACAAGCCCCAAAGGGGCTACATTTCAGTGAATTAGAAGAAAAGGAAAAGGACAGGTAGATGTGCAGCCCTTCTGTACCTTTTTGCTTTCAGGTGCAGGTCCCTGAGTGAAAGGCCATTTGACCACTGCAGCTGATGGCTCTCATCTTCAGCTTAGCATCTCCTTAAATTGAGTTGGTGGTGATTCCAGGCATCTGAAGAACTATAGGGTGCAGTGTCTTGCTCTAGAACATTGCTTCAACCTTGAAATATTCTTTTAAAGCAGCAACTTTTGACTTTTTTATGACAATTTTAGAGAATTGTAGAGAGTAATGGCAAGGTTGTGACAAAGCTTGAAAGGAAACTGAACTGAAATGATAAGCAGGCATATAACTTAGAAAATTGTCTCCTTTCTCCTTTGGTGTCATAACAACTCTTTCTTCTAGTTCTGGTAGGAAAGAGATCATGAGAGGCTGGCAGATACAAGTCTTCCAGCATGCAAAATGTTTCTAGCACCAGGTAGGGCTTCATCTTCTATCTGCTGCAAGACCTGGAGCCCAGGTTGTCTATGGCTCATCCTCGTTTCACAGGTAGAGAAGGCACAAGAAGGGAAGAGAGAGCTGACCTGAGTTTTTTTGGGAGCCGGCTGAGGTGAATGCTGAATTCTGCCTTAGGGTATGACAAAAAGAAAATGGAACTTTTTGTAATTTTAAGATTGTTAGTTTGGGTTCTTGGGCAATAGATGGCCTGATAGCTCCGTGGTTTATCTATCCTGCATTGGTCTCGTGCTGTGCGTGCTTTGCTAAACTACTGCTGAGCTTCTGCTCTTGTGCAGGGGCCAGATTTCTGGAAATTTATCATCAAACAACACCTATCTGCTGCTTGGGGATCCTGTGTGCTCAGTAAATCAGTAGGAAGACTGCAGAACTTTATTAAGACTTAGGTCTTTGCAATGCCCTTGGTAGTTCATCACTGATAAGCAGAAATACAGCCGTGTAATTTCATAAAGGCCAGTTAGGCCTTTCAGAAATAACACCGGTAGTTATGCTGATAGATCAAGTGTGGGATCTCTGGATATAAAGCACTGTTGTTCATCACAGAGTATAGAAATTTATAGCTGGAGGGATCCTGTTGTGGGAGACTTTCCCCCTGTGTTGAAGTGGGTTGGTCATAGCTAGAATTTGATTATCTGTATTGTCACGTTTCCTAAGTGAGAAAAGCTATTTGCATATAATACAATAATGCCTCCCACCTGACATTTACAGCAGAGACCTTCAGAGGGAAGAAAAGAGAATTCTCCCAGTTTTTACTACCCATTGTTCATGGTGATATCTTTAGCTACAGGCTTGTCTTGTTAATTGATTGAATTATTTAAGGTGCTGATTTATTTAGTGAAGGCAAAATTAGTATTTTTGTCTCAGACAGCCATAGGGCTTGGAAGAATAGTTAAGGTATCTTTCCTGATCATTCAGTGCATTACCTAAGAACGTGTTTCCTGTGTACTAGGTAAAAGTACAGGTTCCTTCTCCCTCACAGTGGTCTCCCCATAAAAGATCAGGATTTTGCCACAGCTCTGGATGAGCCTCATGGAGTTACTCAGGAAGGTGCATGTTCTATATGTTAATGTGTGTAAGCCAGAACTCCGGTGTATGTGTTTTGTGGGCATTTGTTCACTGTTTACAGTGCTTGTCTGCACCTACACTGTGAGAAACTCTGAGGCTGGCTCAGCAGAAAGCCCTTCTGGGTTTGTGTGCTGCTGCTTCCCGTGCAGGGCGGTGCCTCTGGCTGAGCAGCCCCCTCACTTCCCTCTCCCAGCCTGTCCCAGGAAAAATGTGTGAGTTGCCTTTGTCACCCCAGAGCCCTCTCCACTCCAAAGCGTGCACAGCCACGAGCTTCCCGACAGCGTGGTGCACCTCGTCACTTGTAATTTATCCTTTCTTCCACGAGGAGCAACGCTGCTGAGTCCTTTAACTGGGGATTAATCTTTCTGTCTTGTACTCTTTGAGTTGCTGCCAATCAACCATTATTTATAAAACGAGCTCTTGGGTGATGTTGGCGGATCTCGTAAGTCACTGCTCAGTTTCTGCCCTACCTTACTAAGCCTGCTGGCATAAATTCAGATACGTTCAGCTACTCATTTCTAATTTGGTCAGTACAGAACAATTTTAACCCCATATTACTGCCCATACTGGCACATCCAAGCAAGTAACCAACTGCCCCTTCATTTACCCCATACAGCTGTACAGATCAGAAACACAGGGCAGGAGTTACCCTGAGAGGTTATTCAGAAATGCTATTCTACCCTGCAGTGCTTAAAACCAGGAGCACTACTACTGAGATGCACCCTAGGAGAATGTACTCTTGGGTGGAGAAGGGGGCTCTGAATTTCAGAAATGAGTGAGGACTGATCATTTTGGAGATGCTAACAATGAGCTTTAGCAGAGTTTGTATGGAATGGCCTTTATAGCTCATTCCTTTCCTTGCCTCTAAAACTACTGCAGTCTTTCTGATAAAATCTTCATACCACACTAGTTCCATGAGAGACATAGAAGGAAGGAGAGGGATATGTATTATTTAATCTGTGGTTTGCACCATGCTTCAGTCAATCTCTCGATATGAAATGGGTGGTCAGTGCTGTGTTAGTCACAAAGCAGTTCTGTTCAGATAAGCCTTGGCAATTTTGGATGTTTATGCAATGAATACTCAGTAAGTCGCCTGAACTTCCAAAACTTTCTGAGGAACAAACTCTCTTTGGGATGTCAAATATTGTAGTTCATGCTTTAAGCTAAGTCCAATAGCTGGAAATACCTTCTTTTACTGTTTTGTAACATTTCTGGATCTGGTGTTATTCAAGCAATGCAGAAATACAAAAAACCTCCCACAAATATGGGAGAGGACTGTGAAGATTGTGCTAGATAAACCTTAGAATGTTTTCAAAAAACCTCAAGCCCACCCCCCTTTTATTTTGAATTCTGGCACATATTCAGATTACTTTCCTACTAAATATGCAGTTTCCACCTCCTATAGTGGACACGCAGCGCTGGTTAAAATCCGATCTCATTTGAATTTCATACTCTACCACTGAAAATGATTAAAAAAACTACTGCCAAAGACTTGAGACCTACAGTTACCAGTCATATGATGTCTAGGTCTATTTTGTTAACCATCCCCATGCTTAGTTTGCTCCCCAGCCTGCAATAACCAACTTGAAATTTACTGCCACCATTAACTTGCTTATTATCTAGAGACTCCTAATGTAGCTAATGAATACCTGTATTCTGTGCCACATTATTTTCAAAGGCTTTCTTTTTCCTGTTGCAGGGTATGAGGCTGATCCTACAGAGCCTACAGAGGTCTTGGCTGGATAGGTTCTCTGGAAGTTGCCTCATCTGCCATCCAGCCTCCTCTTTGTAGCTGGAGGCTTGCTGACATTGGAGACCAGGTCAGCCATGGCTTTGTATTTAGGAGTTTTGAAAATGCCCAGTAATTCAGACATTACAAGCTCTGTGGACAACAGCAGTGCCCTTTCCTGCCAGCGAGGAAGTTTTTCCTAGGGTCCAACCTGAACCTATCAAGGCAATGTTTGTGAATGTTGGCATCCTTCATTATTTTGCCCGCCACTCTCAAAACCAATTTGGCTTTGTGGTCTTTAACCTCTCTAGTAGCAGTTGCACTAGATCATCCCTTCTTTAGTCTGATGGATCACCCCTTCTTTGAGGATGGAACAATCCCTGTTCTTCACACTCTCCTCACCAGCCACATGCCCTCAGCCCTGACCATGTCAGAGACTGGACTGTCTCCATTTTCTCCAAATCCATCTTGATCTCACCCTTCTTCCCAGAAGTGGCTGAAGTACTGCAAGTGTGGCCTGATCAGTGCTGACTGGAGTGGGATAATAACCTCCTGACCTGCTGGACATGCTTATTTTAATGAGGTAATTTGCCTTATTTGTGACAAGAGTGCAGTGTTGGTTTACATTAATCTGGCACCCAAGGTAACCTCAGGACCCTTTTGGCAGAGCTAATGTCAGCCCATATTGGTTTCCTGCCCTTTCCCTCCCTTGCTGGTGCCTGGGGTTTTTCTTCCCTGAGTGCACAGCTTTGCACTTGGCTGTGTTGAACTTCATCATGTTTCTTTGCTCAGTCCTCAAATTTATGGCCAGGTCCTTTTGTGTTGAAGCTCTGTCTTTTGTCACGTCAGAAACTTCTAATCTATTACCCTAGAGGACACAAAAAATTGCAGCCAAGTTTCTGCTCTGATTTATTCTTTCAGGGGAAATTTCTCTATCCATTAACTATAGAGGGAACCATGGAAGACTTATTCCCTGAGCTATGGTTGGCTTTTGAGTGTCTTCAGCTTTAGTTTTCAGAAGTGAGAACAGTGGGAGATATGGAGAAACTAGTATTGTGTTTTCTTTTCATCCTGCTGTGCAGTGCCAAGCCTGAATGGAACAAGAGCTTTTTTATTTTTTGTTTGCTGTGATATTCTTCTGCTTTGTATCTGTTCTGCCTTCCAAATACTGTTTCAACTTTAATGGTTATGGCACCCATTAAGCTGAGAACAGTCTTATGACTGAACCATCTCCACAGACTGTTAGCCTCATTATGGAACCTTAACTTAATGTTCAGACTGTCGGTGCATTAATAATTGTTTGGTATAAAATGTTGGCTTGCCTTCCTGCCCATTCTCTTCTGTTAAGGTTCCATTATTTGTAAATAGAGCAACTCGTGGCCCGTTAACCCATGGTGTTAATTGATTTCCTCGTTAATCTTCCTGTTAACATCTTCCTGTTAACATCCCAAATTTTTCTTGTCTTTTCATCAGATCTCCCTTTTATTTTAGACAATAAAATCCCAATGGATATATTTATGCGCATATTCTTTTCTTTTAATTTTCATAGTCTCTCTCAAGGGTTATGTCTTCTGTTATTGACCGTGCAGATACCATTTGAGTGTATTTAGCTTCTGCAGTGGTTTTAGACTTCTTTTTTTTTGCCAGCCAATGCGTAGGCTACTAAAAATCTTTCAGCAGAAATGCAGGTCCCCATGTGGTAACTGATGTCATGCACTAGTAGTGTGGTGGGTTTGTTTTTTGCCTAATTGTTTTGAGTGGATCTCTTACCAGTTGTTCATATAAACGTTTACAGACCCCAAGATGAAAACAACCATTTTTTTTAAGCTGGTGGGAAAATGGGAAAGGAATAATCTTAGGCTGTAGCTTACAGTAGAGAAAGCAGCACGGGATAAGTACATGTAATATATATCTGGCTGGTATTGCCTACAGGTTTCACAGCAAAACACACATTTGACTCCCTTTGTTCTCTAAAGGATGAAGGGCTATTAAGCAAAACCTGTTTTCCAGAAACCACAAAGATCTTTCACTTCAGAAGACCTCTTCAACAAAAACTCACAACGTGGCATCAACATGCCTCATTCTGTTCTATCTCAGCCCAGACCTGGACTAGGCAAGAGGGGCAGTATTTTAGCAGGGCAAGAGGTGTACTGCTGTTAAGGACAGCAGCAAAAAGGCACTGGGCTGATGAGTAAATGGCTTGCTCTCTCTCAGCAGTAGCAATTTCTCTTTTCAGCCACCAGCCATCCTGGATGCAGCCATCTGAAAAGCCCACTGCTGAGGGGGAGTGAGTGTGACATTCTCTTCTGTGGAACTCGGAGCTAAATTAGAACAGTCCTCCTCCCCCATTTCTTCCTTCGTGGATTGCAGTGCTGTGGCTGTATTAATGAGGCACCAGACCTGTGGAGTGTGTCTTTCTAGTGCCAGAGTTCAGGATTGGTAAAACTGTCTGAAAATGTTTAGTTTTTTGCAGGTTATAAAATTTTTTTAAAAAGATTCTTTCATTCATTTTTTTCCCTTTCTTGGTCGTAGCATTAAAAAATGACCCATTTTATATAAAGAGATGTTAAGTGCTTGCAATTTCATTGTCTTCCACCCTGTTTTAGCTGTGGATGAGTTTACCTACATGAGAGGACATCTCTGGTGGCGTTAATGGTACCTAGTTTTCATGGATTTGGTGGTTTTCTGTATTCCCAGAAAGAGAACTTACAGTTAATAACCCTGAAAGTTTCTTACATTATTTCCCGCTGTGAAACGTGGGGTTTGTAGGAAAAATGACCTGAAAGAGTTCACGAAGTGGTCTCTGGATTGGTGGCGGTTGGAGGGCTGGGCAGCACTCTGCTCCTCAGCTAAAACAAGTGCCTGCTTCACACTGCTTTGTAAGGGAAGCCACCCTTGTTTTTATCAGTGTCTTCTCTTTCAGCTCCAAGATCCTGATTTTATTTGGCACTAGGGCTAGACAATAAGCAGGAAAGGGCACGGAATGGATGCATGGACAATCGTGGAAAACCATGCCTGAAGAAAGTGCTTGTTCCTGCCTGCCACGAGCTGCAGGTTGGCTGCTGGTTGAAGAATGAATAATTGCATTCCTTTTTAAATGACACACTTTAGAAGTGGTGTGGATATTCCCTTTTTTTAGTCAGTCACATGCCCTGATCCAGCAATGTGTTTTAGTTCTTTTTAAACTTGGATGATACTTTGAAATAAATAAAACTAGCATGTGCTTCAACACTGTTCTCAATCATGAGTTCATTCCAACGTCCAGGCCCTAACTTTTAAAAAAGAGATAATTTCTAGGATAATTTCATGCATTCAGAATTCCCGTGGGCATTCAGCTGACGTGCCTCATGACGGACACCCAAATCCCAGAGCGTGTGTGATATGGGCCATGCAGGAGCTGAGAGCTGACCCCCGGGCTGGTGCCTCAGCCACCATCCCACCCTCAGCCACAGAAACTGGAGCGTGCCCAGGGCAGGAAGCAGAAATCAGGGAGGTTAACCAGCCTGGTGATTTCAATGAGGAAGCTGATAGAAGAGCAGAAGCAGAGAAATGCACTGAGGGGAGCAGTTTTAAGTACTTAATTACAGAGTGCCTGAAGAAGGCTGGGCGCTTTCTGGAGCACAGACCAAGTGCTTTCTCCTCTGCTGGGATTAGGCCGCTCTGGCTACTTGTGTCAAGTCCCTTTCAGACATGCTTTGATTCCTCCCACTCCCCAGAGGACTGTAATTAAGAAGTTACTCCCTCCCAAGTGTGCAATTATGTTCTCTGAAACCCAAAAACCAGCCCTGAATGTAAAACATCTCCTGCTTCCTGCATGAGTGTTCTTCTGACACGTGGGTACCTCAGCTTTGGTAAACTGCAGAGGATGTTCTGTCCCCAGATAATGAGTCGAATGTGAAGTGTTAGGGGATCAAAAAGGAGACATGAAGTAGGTAAAACACAAATAAGGGTGTTAGTATGCTTGATAACTATTTTTTAAATAAAAGCTTATATGAAAATCTGAGTATTTGTTGTTTGCCAGAAAAGAGCAATGATAGACTTCCAAGGACTGCAAGTTTGGGTCTTGGTGTTTTGCCAGAGTCTTTGTGCTGTTGACAAAAATAAAAATCAAGGAGTTATTACCCCTTAAAGGCTTTTATTTACACTAGCCAAACACCCAGTTATGTCGGTGACAATTTTAAGCTTCTGTGAAGGCAAAACTCACTTTGTGAAAATAGTATATGCAAGGCAGAAATATAATCTTCTAGAAAACTGGTTTTGAGCAGTAATCTTGAGTGTTTCACCACGACAGTTTTACTGTCACATCTGACAAACATTTACATTCCTCTTGTTTAAGGCACTCCAGCAATAGAAATAAACAATTTCTATGCACCATCTCCCAGCACAGAATTTGGAGCTAAACCCTCCTTGTTGCCAGGCACGCTGGGCTCTGGGTGGGCATGGAGATTGTTTTTGTCCTTCCCTCACTGCAACAGCCCTTGGGCTTCCAAATGTGCTTCCCTGATCTCTTTGATATTTCTTCTTAGTCCATATTTTCTAGTTCTTTGAATTTTTCCCTTGTTCTTTCCTGCGTGCTTTCCTGTATAACGCTGACCCTCCTAAAGTGGTAAAAAATGAACAGAGTGATATGGGGTGATGTTGTATGTATTACAGTACAATATTTTCCTTTCCCCCCCCCCTCTCCAATAGCATGGCATTGCTGACTCATGTCCAGCTGGTGAGCCCGTAAACCCTTCTCTGCAGAGTCCCTCCCAGCCCTGCTTTGTACGGCTGATTATTCCTAACTGAGTGCAGTGCTTTGAAATTCGCTGTGGACAATGAACGGCTCTCTCTTTTTAAATGGGCTGCTCCTCCAGTTTGCCACAGACGTTCTGGACTTAGGGCTGAGCTGTCAGAGTTGTGCCACAATCAAGAACACATTTTGCAGTTGTCTGAGCTTGAGCTGTTGTTCTAGAAGAGGACTTGCAGCTCAGGAGGTACTAACATCATAGGCCTTCAGGGAAGGTTAAAAATAGAAGAAAAAAAAAAGGAATATTCTACAGAAAAAAGTGAGAAAAAGTGAGTATATAGGTTTAAAAGTCAGGCTCATTGCCTAGAGTCTTTAAGTAGTACCTTTTCTCAGTTCTACAAGTAATGGCAAGCTTCAAATAAGTTAAATATAAACAATTAGGCTGGTTCTACACCAAGGATTAAAGGCAATGCATTGAGGAAAAAACCAAAAGGTAAACTATGCAAAAAGTTAAGGAAGCGCTTAACTTTGTTTAGTAGATGATTCTACTAAATTAAAATCTAATTAATTTTACTAAATTCTGACTTAGCTAATGATGAAAGTTATCAAATATACAATAGAACCTTCGATTTCTTCACTTCCAAAATTACTTTTGGAATCATTCCCTCTCTCTGCCAGCTGTTGTCATGTCTAAGCTATGAAGTCACTTGTAAAAACTAACCTGGAAATATGTAGAAGTACTGCAGTTATTCCAGCTGCTTTGAGCAGGGAAAAGTGATGCATGTGTAATATTCTAGATTAATATTTCTTCAAAATGTGTCCTGAGCATTGTTAGATGCGCTGGGAGCAAGACATGAAAATAACAGCATTATCTGGGTTGCAGACTACTGACTTCCAATTATAAGATGAACTTTAACATGAGTCTATAAACCTTTTTTTGTGGGGGGTATCCTTCAGTTCTGTTTCCTGTAGCACTAGTTAATTCTTGTGTTTAAAGGGAGTGGATGAACAGAGTGTTTTAGTTCTGAGTGTGCATGTTTCTGAATAGAACTGGGAGCACTACAGTATTTGTAGTAGTCTGGCTGTTCCTTAGTTAATTGTAAACATCTGGTCAAACTGGCATCCCTATTGTTGCACATGCAACAGAAATAGTATCTTCCTTCTGCATCCTGCTTGTTTTCATAGGGATTTCTACTTCCTACAAAATATTTCTGGTAGGGTTGATAACAGCTCCTTTTAGCTTGTAGTCCCTGTATGGATGAAAAGAATCTAGATTTGCACAACAGGAGGTAAGAAAATCTAATTTAGGCAAATATTTTAAAGTGTTGTTGAATGTATTGAAAAACCATCCCACACCTAAAACACAAATGCCTGTATGGGACATATCAGCATTCTGCTGTCACACTGCAATATGCTGTATGACATTATTGGATCTCCAGGTTTGCCAGAGTGGAAAGGGAAACAGAATTGCTGCTTCATACCTTAGAGAGGAATGTAATCATCATGAAATTCATTCAGATGCTGATGCCTATATCTATCCACAGATTTTCCACTCTAAATGGGATTTTTGACTTCCTGTGGCTTTGCAAAAAAACAAAAAGCAAAAAAACAAAACAAAACAGAGTTGTCATACTGATTTTGTGCCTTAGGATGAATTGGTAATGAAAGGGAAAAGAAAAGAAAGACTTCAGGATTAGACACTTGCCTGTGGATCTTAAAATGAGTTGTGTTGTATGTTTTAGTCCTCTTTCTGTTCTAATATCAGTTATGAACTCTCTGAAGTGATTTAAGTGAGGCTCTTGTCCCTCTGTGTGGTCTCTGGTGCTTGGCTTGAGAGCCCATCTCTGATTTGCAGAAGTGATAAGATGTGTGAAAAGCTGATACCCAGGAGGTGTAGAGTGAAAACAAAGGGCTGTACCCTGCTGAAACCTAAGGCCACTGCCCGTGGGGGTTGGGATAGAGGCCTTCACTGGATTTTGGAAAAACCCATAGTGATGAACACCAATTAAAAACACCACGAGCACTTCTAACTCGCTGTGGGGTAAAAGTAATACCTTCCCAAATATGTCTAAAAATGTTGCTTATGTAACCTTTGTGTTTTTACAATGTGGTTGTTTTTTCCTTTAGAATTTTCACTATGGGTGTTTGCAGTTATTTATTTTATATTTCTAGGCAAGAGAAACTTACTTTACTCAATGTCAGAGTATAAATTAAGCTATCCTTCAGTGTGTCACTTTTAATCTGGAGAGCATTCTGAAGATATTTCTAATGACTTTGCATCTAGAAATATCAGTCTGATAATTTGTCTAAACTCCGTGAATACCATCTCTTACAGTTACACTTATTTAAGGAAACTAAAGGTTTAAATTTTGGCTGCACTGTAAGTAAAATGTGTTTCTTAAAAGCCTTCTTATCGTTTACACGAATAAGTATTAAGATATATAATTTTATGACCTTTACTGTTATCTTATTTAGAATCCTGGAAAAATCTGAAAAAACGAATTTGATTCAGAAAAAATATATTTTACTTTTATTTAACTAGCAGGATAGTGTTTTAAAATTATAGAAATTAATCTGAGATACACAATTTTCCTATTTAATTCTGTGTTACCCACAGACCTGATGGATGGCTGCTTGATTTTGCTACCACTAGCTATGAGATGCAGGGGAGAGGACTTCCTCTAGGCTTCCTTATTGTTCCTTTCCTAAATTTTGATCCCAATGTGTAAAAGCAACCTCCATTTCTCCTCTAGGAGCTAGAAAAGGCTGTTATGCCTCATGAATCCTCTCCTGTCGTGGTTTCACTCAAGCTGTCCTCCCTCTTTCCCTTATTTTCCTGAGGAGATGCTGCCCTTGCACTCTGCCTGTGTTGCCTTTTTGCTTCCTGTTTTATTATCCACAGTGTTCCTGCACTAAAATTGGCTCTCTTAGAGAACAAGCCAAATTCTACAGGACAAACCTGAATACCAAGGCCTAGAGGTTTTATGCCTGAGCCTGCTGCAAAGCAGCAGTAATGAGACAGGGCAGTACCACACCTGTCCCCCTCCAAGAATATCCTTTGTATATGAATTCTGACTCCTTCGTGCCATAGCACAGCCATGTAATTCAAGTGTTATGGTGTGAAAATGTTACTCTGCTAGGCTAGGACATGGGTTTTCATCTTTTTAGCTTTTACCTGAAAAAAACCCCAACCATGTGATAAGAATTATATATAATAACTATGTTTTGGTGCCACAAGGGCTACCAGCCTGGGGGAGAATATCTGAGAGGTAATTATAGGCTCAAATCAAATATTGCTTTGGCCCTGGGTCATGGCTGCAGCATTTCCCACTACATAAAACTGGCAAATGGACTGGCCCAGCAGGTGCTAAGTTTGGCTCTGGAAGGACACTGGGGATTGGTCTGGGGCTCAAACCTGGGGGACTTGTTGACTTCCCCTCCTGTGCTGACCATGAAACTGAATAAAATGAGTTGGTGTGATGAATTGTGCCTTCCTAGAGAACCATCTCATTCCAGCTGCTGTCCTGTGAGCACATTCATACTGACATTCCTTATCTCTGTTCTTGACTCTTGCAAATAAAGGGATGATAAGAACTAAAGGGCAGAAAATTATCCCAGTGCCTGTGGGTAAGTGTACAAATGCAGAGCAGGCAGTACTTCCACCAGGAACTTTTCTGGTCTACCACATTTTCTCCTGACATTTCAGGAATATCCTGGCCATGCAGCAATCTTCCATTAATTTCTTTCCAAAAAATTAGTTATTGTCAAATTATGTTTGCTCCAGAGGTGCCAAGTCTGAGCAGCCTCAGACCATCTACACCAGCTGGTTTGGTGGCTGGGCTTCTTTTTGCTGTTGTGCTGCACAGAGACAATTTCCATGTGGCTTCAGGTTCCTGTTCTACAGTTTAAATGTTTTCCTTTTCTAAATGAAGACTGAATTCTAGACGTCTACTTCTTCTGTGTAGGAAATGACATATACCCCTGTATATAGGAATATCTTAAACTGGAATGGGAATTCCTGGTTTCCCTTAAGTAGCTTCCACGTTAATTTGCACATTGGCCTCTGGCGACAATTTTTAACCAAGGTACTACACTTCCAATCCCTTTGGCTTCTTACATGCTGCTGAATATTGGCTTGCCTGGTGCATTTGGCTTTGTAAAGGAGTCGCCACACAGCAAGCAAGGTCACAACTGTCACTGTTTCAAATGAAAAACAGGATTTCAAATAACTGGGGAATTTGTCCTTTGAAAGGCAACTCTGTTTTTCAGGAATAAAATTCACCTCTGTAACTGCAAGAAGAAAATAATTATCACCAAGTTACCAATAAGAGCACTTCTGAGATATGCATGCATTTGGACTGAGATGTTTAAAGTGTGCTTGAAATTTATCTTAATTATGGCTCTAAGCTTGTAAGATGGTGAAAAATAGTATTTCTATTTAGTAGGAGTGGGTGGTGTTATCTATTAACATAAGTTTGAATTTACACAGTAACATTTAAAGTCTATTTATAAGTGAAAGACTAATAAACAGATGAGTGAATATAGGTCAGAGAGGGGAGTTAGAGAGAATGGGAATAATAACACCTCTGACTACATGGGCTGATGAGGCACCACTGCTGCCAGGGGAAAAGAATCAGAAAAAATAACTTGGTGTCTAAGTAAACTGTGGCTGCTTGCATCAGAACAAAACATTCTGACTGAGCTTTACAGCCCTGCAGGCTGCCTGAGGAGCTTTGTATTTCGTCCCAGAGGCAGACAGAGAGTGCTTATTATTCAAATACCCACCACTTATCCCTGATAATGCTTTCAAGGCATACCTGACTGAACTGTAAAAAACTCAATCTGGTCAAGTGCTGGTTTAATATGCACAGACACCGGCTCGAAAACCACCATGGATTGTTTTCATGAACTACAATTTCACTGTCAAGATTTAATTAAGAAATATATCAGGGACTTTGGAATAAATGGGATGGTCAGGGGTGTTGGGCAAGTGGACTGTGGGACATGGCAGGGGCTTAACAATTTGTGCACTGACCAAGTTGTCTTCCCAAAAGTGAAAATTGCTTAAAAAAGCCACCAAACCATCCACCTTACCTGTAATGCACATGGTGGTTTTACATCATCCTCGTCACTGTGAGCCACATTATATAGTTGGGATTTGATTGTATTAACCTACATATTGCAGTCTTGAAAATCCTGGGATAAGGACACATTTTATGGCACTATAAAGTCATCATTTGCCTGCTACTATATGAAAATTATTGCATTCCCTGAAAGTACACAACAGATTTAATCTGAAATAGGATTTTTTTTTTTTTTTCTGTACAAGCAAGTTGTCTGGCAGGCAGCAGGAGATAAAGAGAATGTTTATTATTAAATTTTAGTGACTTAAAGTAATATTTGTATAAATGCATATACATAGAAGCATTAAAAAAAACTCACAACAAAAAATATTAAAGCTGACATGTTAATTTTAAATAAAGTTCAGAAATAGTGAAGCCTAATGGGCAGCTAGACATCATTCCCAAATACAAACTAATATAAATTAAGAAATGTTTCTACTCTAAACCTCCTGTGTTAAACCTAACCAGTATTTGCTGTATTATCTCTGAATAGAATACAGACAACGCATTATCTGTTTCAGTAATGCAAAGTTAATTTTAGCTATCAGAAGGTTGGAGTCAAAGACCTATAAAAGAATATATTTCCTGAGTGAAATCTAAAGGGACATTTTAATTTGTTTCTGTTCCACTGCTTCTGAATAAATTGTTTTGAAGCAGATAATGAATTCATGTAAGTGCTAGTCTTCTGTTCTAGCCCTAAAATTTCTAAAAGTGTTCTTAAGAAAGCTCTTTTTCTTACTTTTAAAGTATAACCAAATACATTGGGGTTTTTTTCAGAGTTAAAATGCCTTTGTGAGGGCAAGTCAAGCAAGAGTTTTCAAAATTGAAACTACCTTAAGTAAAATTTATACAGCTGTGACAGACTTGTTTAAAATTTTAAATATGCATTTCATGTATAATTTTCAGGGCTGTAACTATATTCGCTGTTCCCAGATGCTCATCACAGGGGAGAAGAATCCTAAACTTGGAGAAAGTCTATGGATTTTAATTTCCACTAGCAAAATGATTATTTGAAGGTAAGTCATTTGAAGGTAAGTAATTTAGAACTGTTGAGAAACAAAATGTGCAAGCAAAAGCCTCTCCTGTATTTTTTCAGCTCGCTATAATGCATATTCAGCTTATGAGGCCCAAAGTTGCAAATTTGTCTTCTAGCTATGCAAGATAAATTACAGAGAACTTTCAGTGGAAGCAGGGAAGGCACCTGCAAGCACATTTTTAATAACAACGCACACGCCCTACTACCGAGACCCTGGCTATGAACTTATTAAAACTGCAGCACTCACTGCCACAGGACACTGAAACAGCCAACAATAAAAATAGATTGAAAACAGATCACAGCAAATTCATGGATAAGGATCTACAACTGATGTTTGAACGTGATGGCTCTACATGTAACCTCCACCCCAGGAACTCTTAAGCTGTTTTGAGCAGGGCTATTCCAGTGTGGCTTCATTTAGGAGGTGTCACAAAGTGCACGTTTTGTGGGCCCTAGTGAAAAATGCCTGTGTAGTGACACAGAAGAACTTATCAGTTCATAGCAGTGAAATATAAAGAACTTAAAAGTGACAGTGTTCTGTTTAGTGCCGCGGGATTCTTGCATGCAAGCTGGAAAGCTTTTGCCAGATGGTTAATTGACTGAAAGATTTCCTCTAGCCCTGGAGAACCAGCCTGAAAAGTTTTCTTTTTCCTCACTGATTCGTTCTCACAACAAACAAATGCTGTGGCTTGGGATGGTGAAAGACTGAACTCAGCAGCCTGGTCTTAATGGGGGAAATGAAAAGCAGAGTGGCTGCTGGGGACTCAAAAGCGTCACCCGTGCTTGTAATCGCACAACTGTGACAAAGCAGCAGCTTCCCATTTAGAGATGGATTCTGGGCCCTGATGAGCCAGAGGGCTCAGTCTCTTCCCTCCATCGACAAAATTATTTGTTTCACTTGCTGCTGCTGTAAACTCTGCCTTTCTTTGGCTGAGAACAAATGAGGTCTGTGCTGTACCAGAGCTTGTAGCACACTGAGCTATAAAAGCTGTCCCTAAACTCAAGTCATTTTGTGTGTGTGTGTCATGAGGGAATGGGAGGGAGATAACAAGAGTTGGCAAGTTAGCCCAGCACTTCAAAGTACAAAAAGCCTCTAGTTAGTTAGACTTCCTTAAGTTTTCCTCTATATGCCTTATTTTTTCCTAGCAAGATCCTAGGATAAGCTTAGGAATGCAGATACTTCCTTGTGTTCCACAGATTTATGACTTTCCTTTCTGTAGGATAACCTGTTAAATTTTGCCACTGCCTCCTTCTACCACTGGAGTATCTAAGATACCAAGAAATATTCTTTCAGTATTCTTCAGATGAGAAGGCTGATTTGTTTGAAACAGGCATGAGTAGCCACTGTGCTTCTGCTGTGCTGCAGCCTCTGTGTTTCCAACACGAGTGACCATAGCCAGCCACCCAGAACTGGCAGCAGCAGCGAGGCACCCAACACAAACTCTCACTTTGCCTCGCTCTCCTCTTGCAGAAAAAATATTGAAGGATCAGGATTCCTTCAAATCCATGCTGAGTTTGTTTTGTTTTGTTTTGCTTTTTCCTCTCTGCTTCCCAACAAGGACAGAAGCTGGTGAAGGCACAAAGCTGCCATTCTTGATGGAAAAGTTATTAAAAGCTGGAACCACAGCTTGCAGTCCCAGAGAGGGCTCTGCTGGCCCACCTGCTTTTTTTAGACCAAAGCGAGGTTATTTTTGAAGGGTTGTGAGCCATCCTGGTTAACCTGCTTGGAGTCAATCCCTAAGGACAGCTGGGTACAGGAACATGCACGTGTTATGTACAGAATAAAACAGCTCCTATGGAAACATTCTTAGGGCTGCAAGACTACAACTGAAGGTGCACTTGATGGGCAGCAGATAAAAACTAATAAATCCCTACCTACGTGGGTTTCAATTGCCTGGCATAACTTCAGCTTCTGAAGGGCTTTAGTTAAATTGTTACAATTTGTCTGGCTAAGAAAGACCACAAGTGTTTTCTAAACCGCTTTTCCCCAAGCGTTCACTTTGCCTATTCATACTGAAAGCTCTCTAGCAAATGCACCACTTATTATTGTATTTCTGTTTGGTACGAGATGGGTTTTGAGGCACTACTGCAGTAACACAATTATGAGCAAATAACAGCTCCAGGGTAATTCTATACAGACCTTCATATTCACATTTTTGTACCTCAGATACATTCACAGCTTACTCAGTGCATCAATTAATCAAGCTAATCTGAGCCTATTTATGACACGTCTGTAGCTTCCAAGTCATGGAACTGCTTTATCTTTTTGAAACATAAATTGCAAGTGTTGAAGGTTGGGGCTTATGCTGGTGTGTCTTAAAGCAGTGAAAGAGATAGGAAAGAAAAAAGACCAAAACCAGCAATATCTTTGTGCTGGCAAGCAAAAGCAGCAAAACTGTCAATTTTTGCCCTTTCTTCTTATGGGTCAGTTCAAAATCCATCTTTCTGAGCAGCAGCTCAGCATCTGGCCATCAGCCTTGTTGCCAAATAGTCCATTTCTATCATTTAAAATACCGGCCTGAATCCACAGCAGGTTTCTCAGCTGCTTCCTTATTTTACGTGATTAATCAGTGCCATAACTGCTAATTACTAAACTTTAGAAATCATTTTATGGAGGCAATGACCAAGATAACTGAAGACATGAAGTTCAAATATAGGTTTAATGTCTCCTCCTGGTCAAACACAGAATTTTTGTGTTTTAGGGTTGCCTTTTTGTAAGCTGCAGTAACAAAATATAAACTGCTTACCTATGGAATTTGCCTTAAAATTAATCATATTTAAGCAGGCAATCTTCTGTTTTTGGCATTTTTTTGCTATCCTGCTATCTACTCTTTCAGATACAGCTAAAGGCATGATGTGTGTGTTTGTCCAACTTAGCAGTATACATATTTATAATTTAAAACCAAATCCTGTTCCAAAGTAAAGGAAATACTATTCTCAAAGCAGACCTCGGAGAACTGGACTTTTGTCTGCCTGGCCAAGTAAATACTGACTCCCTGAATGAGTACAGAATTAAATCTAAATTTCCAACTTGGTGCAGGGATAGGCAAAGATCTGATGAACACTGTCTCAAAATGTCGATTCCAAAGCTCTGTCTCTCTACTGTTCTCTACTTTCTGACCTTAAGGCTAACCTTAACCAGCTGGTTGAAATTTCAGTCTGCCTTGGGTTATGTTTTTTTTTAAGTGTAGGAAAAGAAGAGAGAAACATTTCCAGGAAATACGTGTTAGAGTATTTTCAGCAGCCATGTTTTTCGAGGCAGACAGAGAAAAGTTAAGTTGTCTTGCCAGTGTAAGATCTCTGTGAATATTTTTCTTGGCCGAGAAATTCTAGCTGTCTCTTATGACCTTGACATCTGACATAGGATGACCTTGGTGGGGAGACACATGGCCTTGACATCTTTGTGGAAGTTCAATTAAATCTGAGTAACAGAGAAATAAAATCTTGCAATGTGTGCAGGCTTAGTACAGACTTTATAGATTTTTGAGGAATGAATTCTGCGAAGAATGGCAGTGCTAAGCTTTGTTTGCTCACAGGAAAAGCACAATGCAATGTATTTCCATTCCATTTCCAGGCTATCATCTGTCTCTTAGGTTCTCTATTATCTCCAGCATGTCAGCAGCTGATTCCAAAGGATCCTGATTTGTCAAACAGTTCTTTGTTAGCAGATTAATCGTTGGAAGCTGCTCTGGGTTAGAGGCACATCAAAAAATCCTGTGTTTAAAATAAGTAATATTTTCAATCGGCTGCTATGTATTTTTCTCTACAGAAATATTGATCTTTCTTTCCAAGGACCTGAAAGACCCCAGGGAAAAAGTTTCTAATGACAGGCTCAGATGAAACCCAACACATTCTTTCAGGACAACATTTACATGCAAGCTTTGATTTTTATGGATTATAGCCCTTAGCTGTCATGGGAGACAAATCTCACAACAGCACAGACCTTGTCAAAAACTGCAGCAAGGACTCTTAAAGCACACACAGAGGAACCCATGGAATTTGCTGCTCACTAAAGTTTGCCAGTTTTTCTTGAACAGACCGTTCTACCTGTTCCCCTGCACTGGGGACATTGCAAAAGGTATTTGCATACGTTAATCTACCCTATGAATTAAAGTTTTTTTTTCTTCTTCTTTTTTTTCTTTTTCTTTCCTATGTTTCTGGTAACTTCCTGAAGTCACCAACTCCTACTAAATGAGAAAGTTTTGTGCACCTGTTTATGTAAAGGGAAATGAAACTGTCATTTTCTAAATTTTCCAGCTTCTTTTAGTAGAATTCCTCTCACCTCCTTTTTTGTGTCTGCCTAAGCTAAAAGCAATCTGTGCTAGACAGGTACTCTTTGGCACTTCAGGCACCCTTTATGGGAAAGGAGTGCAGCAAATACTGGGGTGAGATTGTGCTGACCTATTTACACCAGATGCCTCACACCTCATGAGTGTCTGCTTCTCTATTACTGCAAAGGAAAACTTGGAGTGATTGATTCAAGATGTCTGTCTTTGGTCATTTGAATTCTAACCTTGACTTTCAGGTACTAAGTGTTTAAGCTCTGACTGAGAGGGATATTTGGCAATTTTCTGCTGGGAAGTCTGTAGGTGGAGTTGTGATAGTCAGCAGGAATAGATTCTGATAGATTTTAATTGATCCCACTACAGCATAGTCCTGGTGTTTTGTGTCCTGAGAATCCCGCATTTTTGGAAGGGAAGAAGATGTCTCTTCCCTCATTGAAGTGCAAGAGAAAAAAAACCCTTTAGTACTGTATCTTAGGTCCTGACTAAAATCCCAAATTTGAGAATTCATCTGCTGACCCTTTCGAAAGTGAATCTGCTGAGCTTTGCTGTACCAACCCTACCTGCAATACCTGAGCTTAGTTTAATTCAACTAGACATGTTTGGGTGATGACAACACTGTGTTCCAAACAGGACACAAACTTATCAAATGTGCTGTAGTTACCATCATGCTCTGAAACGCATTTTCAAAGTCTGAACGTTTCTTCCCCCTATTATTGTAAGTGGATGTATTTTACTGAAGTAGCAGTAACTTGCTTTCCCTTATCTTAACTGTAAATGACCCCATTCATTTGTAGCTAAAATTGTCCTCCCCAGAGTGCACTGGCTTCAGCAGAATTACGACTTGCATGATTTTACCTGATAGACTCTACTGCAGATACATAACCTAAAGAAGTAACATATTTCTGGCAATACATGATAAAAGAAGCACTTGGCAAAGGTCAGCTTTTCAGATGTCTTGTGGAAATCTCATTAAGTACAATCTTCTGATAGGTCCTCTTCTTCTGCCTCAGTGTCTGTACCAATTGTCCTGAATTTCTGATTGAAGTTTGGCATCTCAGTGACTTTTTAACAAGTTAGGAGGTTCCAGTATAATTAAAATAACCTCAAAGTCAAATTTAGCAGGTGAGAATTTTGATAAAACTCTTTGAATTAACTCTGTTGTATGAAAGTAAAAAAAATCTTTTAATTATCAGTCCTTCTGAATGTAGCTAAGGCTGCTAATATTTGAGTGAATGTCAGGCAAATTCCTAAATATTTGAACAAAAAAGCCCCGCTAAAGTTATTATTCTGTGTTAATGGAAGTAAATACTATGCCAGAATGAAACCCTTCTTCAATCAGGGCCTATCTTCTTTTCAGTTTTCCATTTTAAATCCTAAATTTTGTCTGTCATGATGACTTCTTGTTAAACTGCTGTTAAAAGTCCAGGTCAGTGCATGTGTTAAAAGAGTGCAGGTACAGAGATCAGAAATAAAAGCAGATGGTCCAAAAGTTGTGATGAACTCTAGCTCACTTTTGAACTCTAGCTCAGTGCTGAGGCAAAACTTATGACGACCAGCATTGTTGCTGCCTACAAACTCCAGAAATTGTTTTAGCTGAGCCATCTATAAATAGGGAAACCTTAATATTTATGTGGTGACTTTTTGCATGAACATCCAGCCAGTTTTCAGCTGACAGACTGCTATAAAATAAGAAGATGGACAGCAGTAAAAAAAAAAACCAAAAACAAAAAAACCAAACCAAGCTGTGTATTAGGTATGAATCAGTTACAGAGTGAGATGACAAGCCCATGTGTGTGTCCTGCTGGAGGTGGTTCTACAGGGAAGCAGAGTACTCCATGGCCTTGAGGTTTCTTTCAGAGCACATTTGCTCTCCTTACATGAGCAGCAATATGTGAGCTTGGTATGCTGGCTCTTAAAAATCTGCATTATATTCCCCTTTAGGAAGGACTAAGTTACAGAGAGACTTCATTCATCTTTTAGAAGACTCTGTGTGCCTAAATTATTCTCTGACCTTGTGCTTCTTCAGGATGCTTGGTCCCAGATCCCAGCACTACAGAGATCCCTGCAACCTCTGCTGCATTGCAAAGGTCTTGGATCAAGCTGGCTGCCAGGAGGCTGAGCAGTAAGGAACACAGCAGCTCCAAAGAGCTAAGGTTGAGTTCCGTGGAGCACTCCAAGGATTAAACTCGCTGGCATACTCTCTGCTCAGGTACAGAAGGACTTGTGTCATGTGAGCTTTTGGTCAGCACGAGCCTGCAGGATGCTCAAACCACTCTTAGGTAAATTTCAGTCACTCGTGTTGTATTGAACTGAGAAGAAAAGCCCTGCAAATCTGGAACGTAAAAGTAACCCCGAGTATAGCTGGGACAGCTGAATGTCTGATGAGTGTCCCAGGGGAGGCATCACTCAGTGTGCATTCCTGTGGAGCACCCTTAGCCTGAGTCATGAGAGTATCTCCCAAGATACCAAAGAAAAAAAGTATGGAGTCCATTCAAAGGCAAATAAATAGTAAATATTTACATGGATTACAAAAGATGAAGCAGCCTACCAGGTGTTGGAAGATGCAAGGACTTAATGCGTGGGAGAGAAAAAATGCAGGAATACTTCTTGTGGTTCTGGAAGACTGCTGTCAGTGTATTCCAAGGATGGAGACTTCACAAGCCAACTGCTGTCCACTGACCCAGCTTCAGTCTCAGTCTTACTGAGGGATATGAAATATAGGAACAGTCTACCAATGTGCTGGTAATTTAAATGATAGGTGCTGATAAGTACTTTTCTCCTTCCCTGCTTTACTCAAAGTCTTCCATTAAAATTTATAATTGAGTACCTGGACAGCTGCATTTTGATTTGCATCTATTGCCAACACAATATATCTTTCAGATAAGCCTTTCTTGCATTACTTTTAATAATAATGTTTTGAATTAAAAGGCTGCTTCCATCAGCATAATGAAGCCAAGAAAATAGCTATGTGCCTGAGAACAGAAATTCATTAAAGTAAGAAAAAAATCCATTAAACAGGTAGGATAATGAGAAAAATATTGAGCCTCAAAGATGACAATACTGAAAGGAGAGACTGCATTTAGGGCTTACTTACTGCATGGGAGGGGCTGTTTTCTCTTTCCAGAGATCTTGCCTTTTTTTTTTTTTTTAATTCTGACAAATTGCATAAAATTTTGGCAACTCGGTTGCTTTTCAATTGCCATAGGCATATGGGATTTCACTAGCACAAAACCTGTGCCTGATGGTGATATCAGGGATAATCCTTCATGCTACTTATGTAAGTGTTAGTTTTAATGATTTCTCTTCTTCCAATACTGAGAAACATAAAACTTAATAAAGACAAACACCAAAGCTGCTCAAACAAGGCAATTTAATGTAATCAAGATATTATGCTTTCTAATTACCCTCCTAGTCTCTATTTAAGTTGCAGATTGCTCTACTTATATTTATCTTAGAAACACGTTGTCCTTATAAAGTCCTTTTTTAAAAGAAATATTTGAAAAGTTGCTGAAAAATATTTTTACCTTCCCCAGAGTAAAAGGAACTTGCATAGTGAGTGCTAATTAGGCACGTGCTTGCCTTTGAATTTCATTCCCTCTTCCTCTCCCTCCCGTCTTTATTTCTTTTCTTCAGCCAGTCAAGGCAGCATTAAACGAGAAAACTGGTACCCCTCCGACTCCTCTCTGCCTGTCTGCTGAGCTGTGCTGCTGCTCCTGACAGGCTGTGGGCAGCCAGGGACACACAGAGGGTTTACAGGAGGAGCTGACACCCTGCACACATCCAGCCTCAGACAGGTGTTGTAAACCTGCTCTCTGCCTCCCGTGACTGCGCACAGACAAAAGGTTCTGCCTGGGACAGAACAACCCTTCGCTGCTGGAGCACAGATGGTATGAAAGTGCTTTGTGTGACACAAGGTGTTAGAAAATGTTTGGCTCACTAACATGTGCTGTCAAGACCTGTTTTCTTCAAGCTGCCAGTCTGTCATTGTCTTTTGGAAACCAAGCACACAGCCAGGAAAACCATTTTCATTATAACCAGGAACAGAAGCCCTGTTTATACTTCACTTTCATTTTCTCTTACCAGGTAATTTCTCTCTCCAGTGTCACCACAGGTATTATAGTAGAATTAAGGAACAGCCAAAATTTCTCTCTTATTACATACAGTAACTAGAAGAGAGAAAATAGGTTTTAAAAATGATAAGAGAAGAGGAAAGAGAAGCTTTCAAACCAAGCATTCCCCACACCCGAATCTGCTGAACTTTCCAGATAGAGTAAAAAAGTCTTCCTCTTCTCCATGTACAGATGCCAACTGGAGGAATTCCTGGCCAAAGTAAAATCCAACTTAGAAGTTTGAAACCATACAAATCTGAGAACTTTGTCTTTCTGTATAAATTCTTCATGGCAGCAGCAAAGGTTTGTAAAGGCTGAAACTGGCCCCTAATCTGACCTATTGTTCACTAAAATCTGTATGTTTTATTAACATTATCATCAACCAACTGAGTGACTTTAGTCCATTTTACGGCTACCCAGTGACACTTCTTATTTGTTCTATTGCTACAAGGGCATCAGCCTTGTCTTTGCTTCTTGCTGTAAGACTTTCAAAGTGCAATTTGCTGTGTCTTTCAGAGTGTAGACACAATCCTGAGATGGTAGGGGTCAGAACTTGTGTAGGTATAGATGAGGGTAAAGAGCACGAACATGGGAAAACATCAGCCTTAAGGGTCTTTCTTCCTCTAGCAAAAAAACTTGATGATATTAAATACGTTGGAAAGACTCTGAATGTCAAATGGTGGCACATGACTCGGCTGTGTCTCAACATTAGGAATTTTCAGGGTCACTTATGAGCAGTCATATTTCATGTTTATTTGCTCAGGCAATTAAATGATTGCTGAAGATTTACTTTGTTTCTTTTTGCTTTTTTGGTCACATGTCTCAATATTAAATGACAATTTTTTCTCCTGATACTGTTGCAGGAAGTTGTACCCTTCTGTTTTTAAACATTTTTGTATTCAAGCAAATTGTGCTTTCTGAAATGTTATCATTAAGCTGTTGTATTTGAATGACTACAGGACACAAGGATTCGGGGATTTCATCTTTGTTGTTAAAAATCTACAATTAGGCAAAAGTCTGTGGAAAAAGTCATTGGTAAAACTGCACAGGGCAAAACCAGAAATAAAATCAAGTATAGAGTAGCATGAAATGGCCACAGGCTAATGGAAAAACTGAGAAAAGTCTTCTCACAAAATATCTGTGCACTGCTGGGCTTTCCATCTTCAAAATGTCTTGCAAAGGTTAAGTCTTTAAAATATATCTGTGCAATGAAGCATTATATTGGCACCACTGTTTTTTTCCCCTCAGTTAAAGTAGCTGTTGAGTGTTTAAATGTCCAGGGCTGTGGAGAAGGTCGCTCAGATCTAGGACTGCAGACCAAGCTTCTTCTGTGGTGCCTGAATTTCTCAGACTGGGCTGGACATTCTTCATTTATTCAGTCATCCTTCTGTCAGCCACTGCTCTCCTTTTCTCAAACTGACTGTCCTCTTTGACATTTTTTCCCTGGCTGGTCTTCAGCTTTCCGCTGCACTGAGTGTGCTCAGATTGCCCCACTAAGCCTGCAATAACCCCACAGGTCCACCCTCACCTGGCTGCATTTCCCTGCTCTCACTTGAGGCTTTCTGCGGTGCAGACTTTTCTCTCCTCCTGTGCTACTTTAAGGAAAGGTCAGTCTGGCAGAGGTCAGCAAAACTCTGTATTCAGCCTGCTTTGCAGAATCCCTCTGGAAGACCCAAATCAATGAATTTGATCTTTAAAGCAGGTACATCACAAACACGTGTGTAGAGTCTCTGCATGTGAGGGTAAAAAGCAACTCACCATCTCCTGTGTTAGGAATCACCTTGGAAAAGCTGCCTCTGGGAATAGGACTGGTAGTAGGAATTAAATCACCCTTAGCAACACTGGATACTGCCAAAAACCTGCAAGAAAGCAAAAAACCATAATACAGGCTCTGTAAATGACAATGATTGATGTCTACTTCAGAGGAAGAAGATATTTCAGAAAAACCTAGACTATAATTTTCAGGATCTCTTCAAATAACTGGGAATGATTGTTTAAAAGCTTAGAGGCCAGTGCCAGGAACCCCCCCAAACCACAGTTCACATAAGAGCGTAGCTGGTGATGACAGAAATACTTTGTAAGGAGCTAATGACCAGCAAGGGCCTTGCAGGATTGGACACTCCAGAAATCGACTCCACTTGAGGAGCTCAGGAAATCGAAAGACCTGACTTGTACTTTGCTGAAGATAAATGACCAGTTAAAGGAAAGGGGGAAGGAAGCCTGTGCTGTTTAGCCAAACCAGCAGGTTTAGTGCTTTTAGCACCCGAGTGCATCTGTCAGGTGCTAATTGTTAACTCCCCCTGACTGCACTAGGAGCCCAGGGCACTTGGCATTTTGCAGAATTAACCCGCTGTTATTAAGCTGAAGAGATAAACATGCCAGAGTATGTGATGTTTGAACTGCCAGGCATTGTTTCTTGCATTCTCATAGCTTTAATATATTTTTTTTTCCAGTTAGCGGTGTCTCACGGCAAGCAACTGCCTAAAGAGGAAACATAATGCAGAAGAATATGCACTGTGAAAAGTCTGCACTGTGAAGTGTAGAAATATATCATTCTACCAAGAGTAGGCTGATTTAATTTTAAATATAAAATCTTTAAATGGCTAATGTGCTTAAAATGTAGAAAATCAGATAACAAAAGCAGTTCTTGTTTCAAAGGAGAACAGCAGTCAGTGAGAAAAATGAACAAAAAGAAGACAAAGTGACAAAAGAAATAAGGAACTATCATTGATTTCCTCGTAAAAAAAAAGGATAAAACCTAATAATTTTTCACACATTATCAAATAACACGGTAATTTATCCAGAATATGATTATACTAACATTTGGCTGTTACTTGGTATCAGATGAGTTCTAACAGCTCAGAGTTCTCTGGGGCAGGTTTTGAGGGTGGTTACTGACCTGTTGGTTGGCATTATGGCCAACATCCCTAGAGGTGTTCAAGAAATGACTGGATGTGGCACTTTGTGCTATGGTTTAGTTGACCAGGTGGTGTTTGGTCAAAGGATTGATGATTTTGGAGGTCTTTTCCAACCTTACTGATTCTATGATTCTGTGGGCTGGGCTAGGGTGGTAGGAGATATGGCTTCTTGAGGTTGTCTGTGCGATTTTTGGAAGTCCTGCCCTCATTATTGCTAAAGGAAGGGTGAGAGCACCCAGCAAATCACGAGTTACAACTTCAGTGCTGCATGTTTTCAAAAACCTCAGAAAAGTAAAAGCTCTTTTACTTTTGTACCCACACCATTGGTAGATGTTAAGACATTTTTCAAAAATTAGGTCTCCTGCTCAGTACAGAACATTAACCTTCAAAATGTAACTTATTGGCAGTAATGGTAGGGTTTAAAAAGTAAAATGAGTGCCTGTGCTCTGTTTTTCCCTGCTCTCCTTTGTAACTCAGATTTCTGTCTCTCTAGGCAAGGCCAGAAAGGACAGAAGGCAGAGGGGCCAGCATGACCTACTGTGGGAATATCCAGCACTCAGGACATAATGATTTACTTCGCTGTATTGCGTTAAGCATCCACCAGGTGACCATCAGTAACTGATCAAGGTAGAGGCAGAGTGACCCTTCTGTCTGGTTTTGTTTTGAAGTTGGTGTAGCCACTGTCTCCATCCCTTTCTCTTAACACACTCCTTCAGATGTACCAAAACTCTGTTCTGGAGGAGACTGCCGGAGTGCGCAAGAGCCGGGATAATTTTAGGGTGATCTTAAAATACTCGAAAGGATTGGGTGGATGGAGGGGAAGATGGCTTTAGTTCCTATTTGAGATCTTGCACCTTCATTCCCAGGTAAGAAATGATAGGTGTCAGAACATCTAGGCAGCACCTACACACCTCAGAGATTTTATTTGGCTTTTCTAAAAAAATAGGAAGTCTCTGTTTCTTCACAAGCTCGAGGTCCTTTTCATACATGCCTTACTCCTGCAGTCTATCCTTTTCCCATTCTCCTCTCTTTCAGCTTCTGCATCTTCACATTTTCATTTTCATCTCAAATGTATTTGCAAGCACCCGGCTCTTTGCATTCAGGCCATCCCTAGTTGCATTCCCTTTTTCCTCTCCTGGTCCTCTAATGCAAAAAGGAATATTTCTGAGGTGCGTGTGCTTATACAGTAAAGAATTTCATTGCTGGCACTGCCATCCAATGACTTCATTCTTGTCTGAGTGGGGAGCGTGACCTCTGAAGGGGATCTGGAGGCCCCTGGGTGCTTAGATCACTATTTACTCCTTATTATCTGGTTTGGAGTGCTGCCAGGCACTCCTGTGCAAGCTGCCTACAAGCTCGTGAAGACCTTGTCTGGATGGGAAGGATGTGGGAGTCCTTGTGGATGGTACAGCTGTATGGATGTGGCTGTTTTACTTCATCATTTATCATTATCATTATCATTTCATTATCATTACCTTATCACTTTTGGCTTAATTAAAATGTAAGTACCCTGGACCTAGGGGATCAGCACAGGAACTGAACAGACATCTCCAAGATGAATCCTACATAGCTGGCAAGCAATGTTCACAGGGAATTACGCTTTCTTTTAACTTTCTAAGATCATCTGAAAAAAACAGGTAATGTTCAATGAGTAACTGAGGCTGGGTTTAGAGTAGTGATTCTTATAAGATGAGGACAGAGAAGAAGACATTACAAAATTACAGAAATAAGGATTTTTGGAACTACTGATAGGTAATTTACAATTAGAGTAAGTTTTTTGTGGCAGAACATCCCCACACATGTGAAAAAGTTGGAGAATTACCTCAAGTCCTATGAACCCTCTGTTTCTCTTCAAAAAGAGAAGCCAAGCTTTTAACAGATTAACAGAGTTGTTTTGTACATATGAGAACTTAATATTTCTGAACAAAATCCAAACCTTTTTTTACCCAATACAAAATCCTTTCACATCTGCTTAAAATCCCAGCAATCTCAGTTTCTCTGTGGCAGCAACTTCCTCTAGGAAGGTAGTCCAGCAGAAGTAATTCTGGACCTGCTTCCATCTCTGAAGCACATTTATTGTTTCCATTGCTTCTCAAACCTCAGGGTACTTGTGCTTCAAGTCTGAATATTTATTATGTCAGGTTGAAGTCTGCCAGTAACCAAAAATCAGAACTATCAATTGCAGCCCTCCTTTCCTAGCAAAGACATTGCCATTATGAGGGCTTTGGTCTTGTGAAACACAATGGGAAAATCCTGGGAAACATGTGGAAGGCAAGCTTTTTTGGTGGTTAAAAATAGCATCTGCAGTAATTCCATGAGAAGACTAAAACTGACTTCCTTACTGTGTGGAGAATGCTAAATAAGACTTTTTAAAGTGGTACCTTGTGCTAGGATAATGATGGGAGAAAAGCAGCTTTCCATGAATCTAACAGCTGTTTTAAAAGCTCAGCTGGCAGCATCACTTCCTTCATCATGCAGAAGACCTAAGATCACACACAAATTTTTCTCTTCTCAAAAGGCAGCAGGAAGTGAAGGTGGCGTAAAGAGAATTAGAGTGTTACTGCAAAGGCAAACAGAAATCTCTCTGTGATGATGAGCTGAGTTTGTGTTTCCTGTACAAACCCTACAAGGAGTTAGAAGCAGGTAATACTCCCTGGAATGGCTTGACATCCATAGCTGGATGAGAATCCTGTTTTTCCTTTAAATTTATAGTGGCTGCACTGGTTGTTCCAGAAAATGATGGATCAGTACAGTCCTATAAATCCCAAACACATATGTGGTATATCTTTTCAGAAATAACTGACAAAACAGCCTTCCAGAGGAGAAGAAGTCTACAGCAATGACAGCACCCTGACAGTGCAATAAAGAGGAATTCATTATTCGGACTGCAGGGGTTGACAACGGCCAGAGGGCAAATGCATAAAATAAGAAAGAGCCGATGCTCAAAAGTCAAAAACTCCGTGCCACAAGTGAAAAAAAGAGAAGTCTGTTCAAAATGTATTTCCTCTGTATAGGAATGATGGTGATGATGATAATACTAACAATATTAATAACAACATTTGTCTGGGCACGATAAACATTGCTGAGGATGAAGCATTATGTGACATCATCTGTGTATAAATAAATTATCCTTTTCCAGTGCTCATTGCCATGAAATTAAAAGAAACCTTTGCGATCTAGAAAGTGGCAGCAAAATGAAGAGTTAAATATGTAGGATGGTTGGTTTTGTGAGTAATTCTTGTTGACAATTTTTAAGCTACTGTTCAATTCTAGAAACAAGTCTGATTATTACCATTATTTCTTTTATTACCTAAAGAGGATAATACCTACTCACAAGTACAACTACTTCAGTATGAAATTTTGCAGGCGTAAACAGCACCCTCAAACAAGATCTCAGTCCCACAAAGGAACAGCAATAAACTGGGCAAAATCCCAGTTGTTTTTCTGGAGTTATTTAGTTCCAAACAAACTTCCCTTGCAGTCTGTCTGTTTTTTATTTTTTGTTACTCCTTCTTTGGCATTGAACGCTTTTCTAAGAAGGAAGGATTTTTTTCTGTATTTTTCTTCCCCTGACATTTCCCATATGAAGTCACAATCCTCTGATGGCTTGCATGAGGAGGATTAGAAACATGTCATCACTAATTGCAGACGAGGATTTAAAGCATGGCTGGGCAGGAGAAGCACAAAGACGAGATTGCCTGGCCTGTCTTGACTCAGACTGTGGATGCTTTGTGCCTACCTCTGCTGCTCCAGGAAGTTAGTCTGCCTCCCACATCTGTCCTCATCTTATGGCAAGGGAAAATTGTTGGTTGTTGAACAGGATGAAAGACTGATTTCTTTATTGTTCCTAAAGACCCATTTCTGCCACGAGGACTACATAAAGTTAGTTGGCTCATAAAGCATAAGGGAAGGTGCAGTTGCAAAGAGGAATCACTTTTAAACTCCAAAAAATAAAAAGCCAGATTACACTTGCGGGATTGTTTCTTTCTCCTCAACAATTTTTTTGTTGTTTCTATTAAAGTGTATACTGAGTATTGTCACTGTATCCTCACACTCACCACACAAGTGCTTCCAGTGAGTGTGGAAGTTGCAATGGTCACCTAAGCAAGCCCTCACCTTCTGTGAACATTCCCACTGCTTATGTCAAACTGGTAGCAGTTTGTCTAATAAGGTTAAGAAATTACACAACTTCAGTAGAATAACAACAAAATTATGTCAGCGTGCATTCCCCTCTCTTTTGCTTCGGGATGAATCGATTATGAAACATAAATCAAAGTAATGGATACAATATTTGTAACCATTTAGGCTCCCAGGCGTTGATTAACCATGACTGAGAGAGCTTTTTCTTGTGAAAATGGATGTTACACCGTAAAGAACCTGAAAGTTCCCACCTAGGACCGTGAACTATGTGTAAGGACACTTTACACTAGCCCCCCAGCATTGTTTGAAATGTTGAAGTCTGAGGAGATAAGACACAATAAGCAAGGCCAAGTAGTCAAGAGTTGCTTTACACTTTTCGGTATGGATCATTCCTCAGTGAGTCACACAGGTAGAGGAAAGAATTTAATGAAAATGCCCCTTCGTCTACTTTAAAAAGCAATTCTACATTCTTCAGGCCTTGCAATAAGGTCAAAAGTGACTCAAAAGTTCGAAAAAGTGGTAAAGTTGAGCCAGAGTGAATTGAGTTATCTTCAGACATCTAATGGAAACCGCAGAGTTTTGTCACAATTTTCAGGACTTGTCTGTCAAACCTTGACAGATCAAGGAACCAAAAAGGATGATTTCTGGATTAAGACTGAAAATAAAGTCTGAACTTAATTTTCAAGGAGAAAGTATGTTTATTTTAATTAATAAAGAAATATGCAGTAAAAATACCTCCTTTGCCAACGAAGTTGTAACCACAATTCCACATCTCTCTCTGTCTCTCCCGTGACAAATTTTGGGCTCTCACTTTGGGGATAAAAATATCTTTTAAAAAGTCATTTGGAGAACAATCTGTGACTTAGTTAAAGAAATAATAAAATGCCTCAGTCTTCTCAGAATTAAAGGCAAATAACATTTTTAGCTGTATTGATAGACTTGTTGGTGTAACCTGCTGGTTCTTGGTCATCTAAGTTTATGGTGCACACCAATATCTCTCTGCAAAAGCTGGATTACTTTTCTTGTCACTTAATCACTCAGTCAGAGCACTTGTGAGGAGAAAACAGGAGTTAACAGAGGACTGAGTATGGGATTAAAAAAATGTGTATGTAGTTTCTGGACTGGTAAAACAGACTGTGTGCTGTCTCTCTCACAGAGCAATGTCTTACATATGAAAAGGTCATGTCTCTAGAGCAGGCAGCACTTCAGTCCTATATAAAATTCTTTTAGCAAAGTTATCATATGGCTCAAACTTTCCTGAAACAGTTACCGTCTTTTAATGTTTAGCTATGGGTGATGCAAGACTTAAAAGAGGCAAAATTCTTGGAAAGTGAAAGGAAATGTTGCCATAAACTTTATCAGTGGCTTGGCAGCCCATTGGGGGACAGACAACTTTGGTGTTGGTTCATCTTTACTCTCAAAGTTTGAGGTTCTGGACACCATGCTGGCCTACAGAAACATGTTGAGATTATTTAACTCCTCTCTTCCTGATGCAGCTGCTGCTGCTGGAAGAGTTTTTGGGGAAGAGTTCCAGCATGGAACACAGAAATGGTGATGGATACAGCTGCGGGCTGCTAAAGGTACTGATTGTATTTTTCTTCCAGAGAAAGCCTATAGACTTAACATAAATGTTTATATTATCCTTCACTGCTGCTTTCAATTAAAATCAATTTAAGGATCTCAACTTTTATTCAATGTTTTCAAAGCTGGCTGGTGTTTGTGAGGCCCTGATGAATGCAGCTCCAAAGGATACCACTATCAGAGGTACCTTTTGAAAGAGGTGTGTTTAACAGTGATGTGCAGTCAAAGAATTGCTTCTTTCCATTCTGCTAAAATACATTTTGTTTCAGCACTCCAATCTTTAAGCCATACCCAAAAGCTGGATCAGTTTAGAAAAATTCATTGGCAGCCTGGCTGTGATTACATCTCAAGCACATCATTTTAATATGCGGTTATAAATCACTTCTAACTTTCTGCACGAAGACTGTTTTCTGTTGATGTATTTGAGGTCATTGTAGAGATGTTTGTAATTAAATGAGGAAAAAGTAGGGCTTCTTTTATGAAGAAATCAATTTTTAATGCCGCAGAAGTAAAGGGTATTTTGAAAATACTGTGCACTCTTTATTTTGGCTTTGTACCTGAAAGTTGCACAAAAGTAAGAAGGACTGCATTTCTCTTTAAAAGACAGTGGAGGGAGAAATAGCCAGCTTTCTTTTACATTGAGGATAAAAAATGTATTGAATAGAGAGACCACAGATTTAGGCAAATATGTCTAGATTTTCTAAAACATTTTCAGGGACAAGCTCTCCAAAGTCTTTTGCCGAATCCTGTACTAAACCATATCTTCTATCCATTAAAAGTGCCCACGCTTCACAGTATGGTTTAGTTTTTAAATGATGTGTTAGGGCTCAAAACCCACGCGGTTCAAATGCATCAAATGTAGAAAATGCCCTTCTCTTCCTTGTCCTTTTCCAGCCCAGGGTGGCCAGCTTGGCCTTCTGCCTGCTTTTGATTAAAGGTGAGGTACCAGTATGATCTAGGATGGTAATTACTGTATTCTAGTGTAAATCACAGACCATTGCTGCTATTATTTATTCTCAGACAAAAACATTCATTCACCCCTCTCCAACTGCAGGCTGCAAGGTCTTAATGGCTCAACTTTTGCTGTGAGCAAAACCACTTTAGTTTTCATTTTCTCCAGCTGTTGAGATAGCTGCGCTATCTGTTTTCCACTCTCTGTGGAAAGATTTGAAATTTGCCAGTGCTCTCTTTCACTATGGATCAGAAACTGGATAACTTTTCAATGTTAAGGATGGTCACTTGCACCTCATCCAGTTTCTCCAGGTTTAAATGAATGTACACGTACATCAGATCAGTCTCTCTACAGATATTTTCTTCTTTCCTTCATGGAGCTGGTTGGGATATCTGTGCACACTTGAGCCTATCTTGGCAAATTCCAAGAAGAAATGGATGATAGACTAAGGAGTTTATTAAATATCTTGGTTTTTTTGTGAAAAAAGTTTACTAGGTTTACTTCATTTTGTACAAAACCAGAGACTAATATGGAGCAGAAGTCTACACATAAGAAAAAAACCCAAAATAGCCTCCAGCCCCACAACTTCTTCTCCTAGAACTGTTTAATGTGGGAAAAAGCTGAGTGCACAAAGCCACTCCATCGCGAGCTAGTGAGTCACTGCCTTCAATCTGCGCTTCTTTGGTTCAGGCTGACGTATTTGCAGCTGAACTTTTTAGGCTTGCCAGTTCTCTGGAGAAGATGTACATTACAGAAAAGTTGGGAATCTTCAAGATACAGCTCATCAATTTACCATGTATAACACTTCTGAGAAACCGAGCATCTAACAATAAGGGGAGAGAGAGAGGGGGAGGTACTGATCTGACTACAAGACCTGGAGAAGTGCTTTCAGCTTGTTAGGAACTTTTAGGACCTAAAACTTCCTAGTATTTAAGTACCTGCCTTGAAGAAGCTATAAGTAGCAACAATGGGTGAAAGTGCTTTCTTAAAGAAGTGAGTAAATCTGTTCCTTTCTTAATGGAGAAATCCACACAATCTGTCAAGAAGTGGTAGATGTTCTTCAAAGTAGAAAAACACCAGTGTCGTGACATTTCCTGCCTATCCTACTAATGAATAAGACATTTGGCAGAATCCTAACATGGTTTTGGATCCTTAAAGATCATCAAGTTCCAACCCCCCTGCCAGGGGCAAGGACAGAGAGTAAGCAAGGAGAGGTCAGAGAAGGACAAGAGGCTGGAATGAGGTGTGCAGTGGAGGGGATAAAGGTAGGCAAAGCTACTGTCACTAACCATACTTGAAACAGGATCTTTCACTCCTTTCCAGCCCACAGAAAACAAATTTTTCATTGTCCTCAGCATCCCTTTGCACTGCAAATGACAGGAATGTACAGGTAGAAGAAAGATCAGTCTTCAAAATCTGAACATTTTAAAATGGAAGAACGCTACTGATTTTAAGTACACAGTGTTTGTGCAGAAGATTAGATAATCATTTTTATACTGAAAATATGGAAGTGCCCACAGAGCATTTTTTTGGGGAGTAATAGTCATTTTTCTTTTGTATTTTTATGAGAATTCTATTGTGCTCACTCCACCATAAATTTTCCACTATTGTTTATAGACAGTTCAAGAATTCGAAGCCAAGACTTGATGCTGCAAAATTTCAGATAAAAGCCGTGGGGTAAGGAGGCAATGTGCAGAACATCTCAGAGTTTCATATTCAGATTCCCTCAGAGAAAAAAACATCTCTAAGAAAACTGGATATATAATGAAAAGTCAGATAAGTGTTTCATCTCATTATTTTCCTGTCCTAAACCTCAGACTCATATCCTCCCCCTTGGCTTCTGAAGACAGAACCGCTGACTTGTCAATCATGAGTAATTCCAACCTTTCCTAAACACCCTTCTCCCACCTCTTAAAATAGTTAGAACAAGGTACAACCTCAGCCAGAAGTGGTGAGGTCTAACCAAATGTCTCATTATCCTGACTGGAGAGTTAAGGCAGAGCTGCAAGCTTGGCTAGCCGGGAGGAAAACAGTCTTAAAATATCAAATCCACTAAGTAAGGAGATGGAAACTGGAAAGATCCTAGGATTTTAAGACAGACCATGTTGTTTGAAACCTCTCCTAGCCAGTGTGGCACCTGTCGAGGCTCGAACACCTGGCTGTGTGCTCACAGAGGTGTGCTGTTGCCTTGGAATTCTGTAAGCCTTCTGTTTTAACCTTGGAGTCAGATTCTTTTCACACAGTTTTATGTAAATAGTAGCCGATGTTTACTTAACAGTATTTTCTGTTTTTCATTCCTTTTGTGATATGGCCACTTTGATGAGCACCTTTCTTCTCCAGTGAGATGGAGAAGGAAGTGACATGCTCCCCAATCCCTTGTGGAGTTGGGATGCATATAAAAATAAGATAATGTCAATAAATCGATGTCATTTCCTCCTTTCTGCTGAACCTGGCAGGTGTAAGAGCCTCTTTATTGTGTCTCCCCGGACACAGCGTGCAGGCTGATCGTCGCCGTGGTTGTATCTCACCTCGTGTGAGGCAAAGGAGGGCTGGCACTGGCCCCAGAGTGCCTCCTGTGAGGACTCTGACTGCCCCGAGACTGCTCCTAGCAACTGCTATCATTTCCATCTCTGGCAGCATCCGATCTGCTTGTGGGGACTGGAACGTGGAGCAGGCTTGGAAAAATGCACCCGTGGCTGTTTTTCTTTGCCTAGGAAGGAATGATGTGAGCCAAGGTTCTCTTCTGCCCTCCTGGGCTTGTTCTCAAGCTCCTTTGGCAGGGCAAGAGACCCAGGAAAGAGGGCATAGCAATTCCACAGGGATGGTGATGCCTAAAAAATTTTAGCTTTTTCATGTATTTGTGGCTTTGTAGATTTTTAATATATAGTTGTAAGGTTTCTAGTACATTCCCTGCCCTTTCTCACATTTCAGAATAATAAGCTAACCATTTCTAACACATTCTTGAAATTCTGTTTAGTCTTATTCTTAAGAAAAGAATTTCTGTCAAGGACATCTTATTTTCCACAAGAACTTAAGGGACATAACAAGAAATGGGGCAAAGTAGCCCCTGGACCATCTCCAAGGGGCTGACCCAAGGGTGGGTTACTGGGGCAGCTGATCTCCTACTGGATGTACCTGCTAGATACACTAATTAATTAACCTTATAAAAACAGGAGAAATCCTGTATCACACGTGCACATAGCCATATTTGTGCACCTGAAAGCTTTCTTTAAAGAACTGCTTTTCATCTCACAATTTTAACACTGTTGCAAGGTTTTTCCTTCTGTTTTTAGGCAGCAATGGAACAGAGTTGGACAGGAGAGGGGGATTTTGCTAGCCCTCAGCTTAACCATAACCTTCAGGGCATGGAGGATTCCACAGAAGAAGAGTTTGGATGAGCAATGCTGGAGGTGAGGCAAATGGCTCTTAGCAAGCTGTGGTCTGCATGGTGGTTAATGCTGGTATTGGGTTTCTGATTTGTGCTCAAAGAGCCTAAGGAATTAGATTTACTCCTCGTTACAACAGGACCCACGTGGCTAGTCGAAGAGAGAGCATTTCTGCCGTGGGAGAGGTCTCTGTGGTGACCTGGTTTAGTACTGGGGACAGTAACAGCTGAGACAGAACATGCTCAGCGTGTGTCAGCGGTGGAGACACAGCTGAAATCTTTGATCCCAAGGATGAGGGCCTGGTCTGGCCAAGATTTGGGAGGGGGAGTCAGAGGGAAGGATAGTGGTAGAGCAGGGAGGAAGGCAGTGGTGAGAGTCACATTTGCTGCTCTGGCTGTTTTACGGGAAATAGCGGGGAGGAGAGTGACTCCCTGCACATTGAGACTGCACTTCTGGGGCAGCCAAATGGAATATGTGGGGCTCCCACCCTGGCAGACTTGGAAGATGAACATGGAATTTGTAATGCCTGCACAGTGAATGCCTATAGCTGATGCTGATCTGAAGAATAAGATTTATTGCTGGTTGGTGCAGGACCTTTAGGACTTCTGCTGACAAAACCCACCAGAATATGGACGCTTTTGAAAGAGGAAGACATTGCTGAACTCTGGTGAAGGCTGCATTTCAGGCAAAGATTCCAGTTAAGGAGCTTGGCAATGAGAATTCAATAATTATGTTTATTTTTCCCTCCTAACATGTTTGCTTGGCAGGTTAAGAGAAGGATTGATGATAAAATAGAGCAGGTGGCTCCAGATGTGCCAGAAAGATTGGGAGGAGGGTAGGTACAAGCAGGGTGAATGCTGGATGCTGAGAGTAGGAGCAGAATTTCAAGGGAGGCTGCTCAGAGTGAGGCAAACAAACATGAGTGGAAGAAGGAAAGGGGAGGGAGAAAGTGTCAGGGAAGACACAGAAGCCAAAGGCAATTTCCTAAGACTTCTCTCTTCATCTCTGTCCTTCTTCTTGTCTTCTGGGTACATCCTGATTTAAGCCATGCCCTCTCAAATACTAAGGGAAAAACGGAAAGCTCCAGCTTTCCTTTATGTTCACAGTAAATGATCTGATGCCTGATTAAGTGACCTGGCCAACTTCAGCATCCAGAGGTCAGTGCAGCTTCTTCACTTCTTTTTCTCCTGCTTGTTAGAAGCAGGCAGGACACAGCTAATTTTTTTTTTTTTTTTTTTTTTTTTGGGGGTTTTTTTTTTTTTGAGGGTGATTTTGTTCTGAGCATTTTAAGTAAGTATTTTTATATTGTGTGTCTTAAAATTTCTGGATATTGGTCCTCATCATTCACAAGCACAGAAATAACAAGTTAAAAAGTATCAGCTACTGTAGATCATGAGGAAAATCCGTAATAGGGTATTAGATATATCTATATGTGTATATTTGCATATGAGTGAAGGACTGAAACACTGAGAGTGACCAGCTCTCAATAAAAGCAGAACTGCTTCTGGGTTGAATTAAAAGGAGAAGCAGGATACTGACTGTGAGGGTGACATGATACTCTAACCTCAAAACTGATTAAGGAAAAAACAGAATTTAAATAACACTTGGGTGCAACAGCAGGAAATACAAGGAACGGGTGTTTAACAAGATTTCTTTTGACTGTTTAACCTCTTTGCTAATGCCAAAAACCCCAAACTCTGTCAGACTTTGGCTTTACCCCATTTCAGTAGTTGTCCTTTTGGCTATTTCATGACTCAGAGCATTTATTCTGCTGTTAGTTTTTCTCTAGGGATCTGGGTCTTTGCCATTAAGTGTTTTTGATCTCCACTGCATGTGTTGCTTTCTCTTCAGGAAGCAGTAGGATTAGCTGGCTGAAAATAGGGCCCAGCATTTGTGACTCTGCTCTGTGGGTTCAGGACAGCATCTGCGCCTCACAAAACTGAGTGGAATTTGTTGCCTAACACCTAGAAACGAGGGAAGGCTTTTCTTTGTGATCTCTGAGAAATACAAAAGCATAAATAAGTGTTTTTCAGTGTTTCAGGTGTTGGTATAGTCTGGAGAGATATCTGTTAATAGAACAGGTTTCTAATACCCTGCTGAGCGACAGGGATTACATAACACTGAAGTGGCTTTGCATCTCTTAAGAAGCTCCTTGTTTAAATGACCTTCTAGCAATGAGCTCTTTCTCCCTAGCATTTAATATTCTGATTTCACACTGGTTTTTGAATTTAGAAAATGAAAATAAACTCAAGTAATACCTACTTTAACAGTCACCTTTTAATGGTGCAAGTGTTTACTTCTACCATGATTTAAAAAAATTTCTTCCTGAATTTCTTTTGTTCAGTGTTTGAAGTGAAGAAATTGTTGGAAGAGTATCTCTGTAAAAGCATGCTTTCTTTAGGATGGGATTTCGGCAACTTTAGACAATAGACAGAGTCAGTATTTGATGTCAGATTTCGCCTGCGTGAACTCCCACCCCCACTCTCCTCCTACACACGTTTAGACCTCTACATGGCAGGGACATGCATCTCTAACTCTTTAGGCTCGTTTTCAGAAATTGATTCCATTAGCTGCTGCTTCTTTTTGTTATTTTTCCCTTTCATCTTCCTCATTGCTTTCCACACAGCATGCAGTCCAACCTGCTGGCTGATGTTCTTCTTCCAAATTAGTGGCTTTGACAATAGAATCTTCCACAAATAAATGGATCCATCTTCTCAGCCCATTCCTCTAGATCATGTTTATATGAGAACGGTCTTTCCCCCTGAACCTTGCTCTCCTGTCCCTGACCTGCCTCTCTATCCACAGAAGGGTTGGACTCCCTGTCAGGACACGGAGGGCATCAGCACCCTCTGCCACCTCTCACTTCGAGGGGTTTGGCTACCCTGGCTTGGGGCTGTGACATTTGTTTTCAGCTCCTTGTTGCTTACTGGATGTTATCTCCAGGGTTGCTGGTGGCTCAGATTCCCCTACCAAAGATCCTGTCTAATCTCCTTCCCTATTGTTATCATCAGTTTTGGTCTGTAGATTTTCCAGTTTCATTTTCCAGTTTCCTCCTGTTTTTCTTTTCCCCTGATGACAAGAGCACCAAGGATGCACTTGCAGCCTGCAGGGACCATCCTGATCTCCAGCATGTGACTGCTGGAAGGGGAAAGAACATTTCTGAGCTGAAGAACCTATCAATAGAAGTACCTAGCTCACAGCTTCCCCCAGATTTCCCAACGTGAACACATTTTTCGATCATGAAGTTAAAACTGATCAGCAACACTTGGAAACAGGAGATCCATGGTGCAACATGGTCCAAATTTCTTGCAGTGGCATGTCTGAAATCAGCGTTTCAGCCTCCATTTCTAAACCCCTGGGAAGCAGGAAAAGAACCAGGTTGAGTGCACCTGCAGGATGCAGGAGACTGCCTGTGTGGATGCTGATAGCAGGGTGGGCTTGTGTGCTCAGACAGGATTCAACCCATTAAGCTTTAATGTTTCTCACCCTAGAGAGTCGCTTTCTATGCAATACTTCATCTTTTATGATCTTAATTAATACTAATTGGTAGATGATTGCCTCTAAAAGTACTATTCTATGGAGAAAACTAATGTCTGATATTACAGTGAGTGATATTTGGGAGAAACCATAAGGTACTACAGCCCTATGTAAATGATTAAATAGATAATCCTCCTCTATTTTGAATTGTATGTAGCTATATATTGTTTTCCTTGATAGTCTATGTTGCAATTCCCACACCTGGGGAGTTTCATCACATTTTTAAAACCAAAATGTGTGGCTAGAGGAGATTACACTTTTGAAAACTCTAATGAAAAAACATTATTAAATAAAGAATATAGCNTGCTTTCAATCAGCATACTAATTCTGCTTTTATGTGGAATTCACTCCTCCACTTATATGGTAGGGTGGTTTAATTTTTGGTCTATTCCTATTTTGAGAAGGAATCCTCCTGCATACATCCCCAAGGTTCTCTTTCAGCTAAGACTGTGGTTACAGAAAAGTAAAAACAGAGATCCTGGATCTTAGTAAACAAAATCAGAGGATGAATTAATGTTTAAAGCCGGCTGTGACACTGAACTTACAATTCACTTATTATTTTTGGCAGCAGCATGTCCAAACTGCCAAGACCATTCTTGGGAATCACAGCTGTGATATCTCTAATAGCTGAACTACAGGAAAGCTGCAGTTAGGTCATACTGCCTTGTCACCGCGCATGAATAGTGCAAGCGATAATAGTTACCATTACTGCCTACTCATTTTGAAGCATGTTTTGTTCAGTTAAAACAATTCCAATTATTAATAGCATGATAAAATAGTCTGCTGAGCGCATTCCCTCCTGCTTTACATGGCTGACTCAGGTAAGGAGCGTGGTGGGGTGGATCAGCCCCAGCTGAATCCAACTGGGCCCTGTGGGCAAGGGCAGAGAAAAGTCGTGGAATGGGCTGGGAGGGGAGGTCACGGGACTGGCTGGGGCCAGGTGGTTTTTGGAGGCCACCTGGGGAAGGGGAAGTTTCAAAGTGAAGCTGGGAAGAGGCCAAGGCCAGTAAGAGCCATCACTGGAGAGGAAGAAGCTGGCTGGGCTCTCTGTGCTGTGAGTACTTGAATGCATTATCCTAAGTAAAGGTCTCAGGAGTTTGTTGTCAGCTGGAGCTGCTGGTCAAGGGGGAGGTGTTAAAGTTAGATGCTGAGCTGGAAGGGTATTAGGAAATTGATGCAGGCATTTTACGGTGTTTTAGCAACCTAATTCTCAGAGTAAGTTATATAGGGCGTGCTGCCAATTATTTTCAAACAGAGCTTGAAAAGTGCTCCTGCCTGAGGTAAATACTACCAACTTCAAAAGAGCTCAACTGCTGTTTCAGAGCACTTACATAAACATACGTTCCAATTATTTGTTCTACAGGATTAAATTTCTTTTAAATGCTATTAGTGGTTTGGAAGACCTGTGCCAGCCTCCTGCAAGCACAGGCTGTTTGACCACAGGTGTCTGATTTAGAAGGTCTGCAAAACATCTACTTTGCAAGCTTGCAAGCAGTCCAGGAGCAAATTATTTGATGATGTTGTTACCAAGACAGGCCATATGTGGTAAAATGGCAGAAGCCATGGACAAACAAAATATTGTAAAAGCCTAAGTGCTTGCAGTAGTAGGTGATATGATGCAAGAATTGTCCAGAAGTCCAAAAGATTTTCTCTCATGTAAAAGGTAGTGGACTGCTTTATTTTTTTAAATTTTTTTTTGGACTCAGCTTTTTGCTTTTCTCAGCTGGTGCTGAAATGGTTTGGCTTAGCCTGAGGGAAGTGGAGGGCAATGGCTGCCCCTAGACCTGGGAGTTGAATTTTGGCAGGCAAGCTGGCACGTGCTACTCACAGCCTGTTTTGAGCTGCAGCCAATCAGTGGAGCCAACCTTGGGGCAGTAAAGCTGAATGCTGAAAGACACTCTAGACTTAATCTCACAGGATTTGGGGCAGGAGAAAAAAACCTTGGAAAACAAATCATGTGTCAAAGGTGGAAAGAACTTTCTTGCTCTTGGCAGGTAAACGAAAGAAATTCTGATGCAGAGGCTTAGTACAGCATAGGTGTATTTTTTAAATAATAATGATTGTTTTGGCTGTACTGCTGCACCAACAACTCAAGAACCTGTAGCACAGACTTGGTTTTCTGTCTGCAGCAATTCTTAGGTTTGTAAATCCCTGCATAATGTGACCGAATCCTGTTTACAGTGAGAGTTCCTTGTCCCAGCTTCTTTGTCTGGAACACTGATCCAGAGCTTCATGCTGATAAGCATGAAAGCAATTTTTTGTCCATTGCCCAGCTTCCAGTTCTAACTGATTCATTACAAGTTTGTATTTACTTGAATTTTTACTGATTCCTTTGAAAGAAGATCTTCTCTCATCTTCCTGTTTGCCCCTCTCAACTTTGGCGTGACAAAACTGTCCAAGCTCTTGTAGCTTTTCCATCCCTTTAACCATTTTTCTGTTCCTCCTCTGTACCCATTCGAACTTACATTACTATTTTCAGAATGTAAATGGCCAGAAAAGTAGTCCAAATAGTATTTCAGTGAAGTCTTTAACAACAGGCCTTTTCTCCTCCAAAATTATCTTGCCTAAAGCATTTTCTGATGTCATTAACTTCTTCCACACCTGCATCACACCAACAGCTCATAGCCAAATGCTGACTGACCAGTGCAACTTGACTTTCCTCCTTTTAGCCATGTCTTTGACATAATCTCTATGGAAATAGTATGAATTCTTGTTACTGATCCCTAATCAAACAGTGAGTAGGGATCAAACAATTCCATCTCCTAAACTGTAAAATACCTTCCCTTTTTTTGTGAGAATGTGTTATTGCCTCTTGGCGTAGAATCCCAAGAGCTTCAGTCATGTTGGGCAGCATTCTTCAAGGTCACATTTAAGGATAAAAGCACAAATCTCACTCATTGATCAACTGAACCCTCTAAACTTTCCTGAACTTCATATAAAACCTAAAATGTGGCCCATGCAGATTGGTGATCTTGGTTACAACAGCAAGACAAGCCCTGACGTGGCTTTGGTTGCCAAATCCACTCTTTTGGATTAAAGTCATGAATAAAAAGGCAGAACCAACATAATTAAGTTGGACACAATACTCAGACTTACAAATCTTTTATGCATTTAAAATGTGTAAAAGCCAAAACAAACACGAATTTGAATATAACAGAAATACTGTAAAGTGAACAGATTCTGATTGTATAAACAATTTCATCCCTGGTCTTTCTTTTGAGTTTCTTTGCTTTGCTTTCAAAAACAAAGGCAGTGTTAAAAACACCACTCCAAGCTGCCATACTTGAGGATGATCTGGAAGTTTTCCCTATAGCCTTTTTAGTAAGATGTTGCAGACTTTGCTCTCATCTCCTGTCTATAACTAGACTATTTACCAGGTAATGTTCTACTTATGAGGGAAAAGGAGGTAAATCTAAAAATGACACACTCAAACAAAATACATTTAAGTGCAAAAACTTGAAATTATTTACAACGTGGACTGTATCTAAACCAAAAAGCCGCTGTTCTATTCCCTAATAGTGACAGATTACAAAAAATTACATTCCATGACTCCCACAAGTCTACACCTGATATGTTTGCAGGGACCAAACACGAGTCACTCCTCAGGGAATATTGAGCTGTGAGGGATGCTGAAAAGAATGTGGGATGGAGGAGGCATGGGAAGATGGAGGGAAGAGCAGATGATGTTCTTCTCTGCCTGACGAGACGCGTAAAAGCCAAACAGCCCCATTCTACACCAACGTATTTTCAATACCTACGTATTTTAAAAATGCATTAGAAAAGGACTGTTACTATGTCTGATGCGTGTCAGCAAAGCACAGCTTGTCAAGGAAAGAAGAGATTTAAACAGAGCCTGAATACAGAGAGAAGTGTATTCTAATCATAACCTTGTGCTCCTTCAGAAGCTTTGCGCTGTCTCTTCTCCTTGGTATTTCTGTAGGGATAGGCACTAATGATACTCCAAAATCTTATCCTCGCAATTTCCAAAGACAATGTTTGCAAAGTGTTTTGATGACTGAAAATAGCACCAACTAAACAACATCTCTGCTGCCACTGGAGCCTGTGCACTCAGATGCATTGATAATAGAAGGAGGTGGGCAGCTCTCTGTACTAGACAAACAGAGCCTTGTGAAGAAAAGTTTATCTGAAAATTTAAGAGTTTTACCAGAGCTTTACAAATTCAAATGCACAGAAAGCTAGAGAATAAATTGCTGCATAGAAAATTAATATCTGAAGTGCTGAAATACAATGCTTATACAGAACAGAAATGCTGTGCAAGAATTGTTTGGTGTGTCAAGCTTTTCTCCTAGGAGTTATTGAAGGAGTAATGTGAGTAAAGACAATTTGGGCTGTAACAAGGAAGCTAAGCAATCAAGAGATGAGATCCAACAAATATCAAATGTCAGAAATTTATTTAAACGCCACAGTAGTGGCAATATCATCTTGCAGTATGTCGTTTATCCATCTTGGTTGGTGAACAACTAATTAATCTTGTAATGCTAGAAGCTAAAAAAAAATCACCAACAGTGGCATGGGTGAGGTAACTTTACAGCTGGAAGAGAATACGTGGTGAAATTAAAAGTTTTTCAGATCAGCCAGACATCCTTTATGCTCAGTGTAGTGTTCTTCTCTCATACTATGCTTCCCTGAAATGAACCTCTTGGTTTGATTTTTTAAAAATAATTTTATTTAGGAGGCGTAAATGTTCATAAAATCTCCATTCCACTTTAAGTATCCTGAACCAGCTCAGTCTGTGACTGAGAATATTTTTACTGTAAGAGAGTCCCTTTACTTGAGGAACTTAAAACAGCATTTCCAGTGACACAATTCTGAGAGGAGCATGATTTTTGTACAACTTTAATCCGTCCATTTAAACAAAGAGATGCAGTTTCTACTTTTAATGGAAATTCAGTTCTGCGGCAGACTTAAAACTTCCAGGAAAGAGAGAAATTTCCTTAAATGTAGATACATAGAAGTCTTTAGGTTTGAAAAGACCCCTGAGTCCAAGCATTAGGCCAGCACTGCCAAGTCCTCCACTAGACCATGCCCTAAGCACCACGTCTGCACATCTTTTAGACACCTCCAGGGATGGCAACTCCACCACTTCCATGGGCAGCCTGTTCCAGGGCTTGACAACCTTTTCCATAAAGAAATTTTCCCCAATATCCAATCTAAGCCCCCCCTGGCACAGCTTGAGGCTGTTTCCTCTTGTCCTGACACTTGTTACTTGGGAAAAAAGACCGACCCCTACTTGTTCCACCCGCCTTTCAGGGAACTGTAGAGTGATAAGGTCCC